>OX422210.1:574602726-575127726 GCA_949130495.1 Sambucus nigra | reverse complement strand
TGGGAGGATGTTGATTTTGTTGATAAATCATATTGTGTAAATGAAACACCATAGACTATAAGCCATGTGATGCTGGTATTCAATCCTAGTTGATAGAAGATGTGTTTATAAGAGATATAATGCTATGTATGGAAATTATCTTAGGGTAATGTGAGTACCTTGTTGATATTATATTATAGGTATGATAATGCCTATGTGATTGATTTATGATTTATATGTATGACATATCTAGCTTACTTGCTATGAATCCATGGGATCTTTGATTTGTCGCTCGAGAACATAGGTCTATGAAAGACTTATCGGTGAGTTGATAAGTCCGCTGACTATGGGAACGTAGGTATGTACGTGACCCATGGGTATGAGAACTATGTTCGCCTCCAAATGTTTGTGTTGTTGTGTGTGGTTCTTGGAATCCTTATCGAACCTTTAGTCCCTTATTCGGTGACCAGCGATATTGGGACATGATAGCAGAGTAATGCATTGCACCACAGTTGTGACTAGGGGTGACGTATTATATATATATATATATATAGGTATGTGCGTGACCCATGGGTATGAGAACTATGTTCGCCTCCAAATGTTTATGTTGTTGTTTGTGGTTCGTGGAATCCTTATCGAACCTTTAGTCCCTTATTCGGTGACCAGCGATATTGGGACATGATAGCAGAGTAATGCATTGCACCGCAGCTGTGACTAGGGGTGCCGTATTATATATGTATATATATATATATATATATATAATGAATTAAATAAATGTATATAGTGGTTAGTTCATTCTACTGTGTGATAATTGTAGATGACGGTGAATAAAGAAAAAGAAGTGAAATAAGTTAATGAATATTTATTGAAGAGCTTAATTCATATTAATGAGAAACGATTCATGTTAATGAGAAACGTGTAAGAATGATTGTATTACGTATGGTATGGAACATACGGGGTTATGATATGGGATGGAATCATATTATGGAAACTAGTGAGGAGGAACCATTAACTAGGAGGTTAATAGGAAACGTTAAGCGTGCACTCAAGATGAGGGGTGAGAATATTAAGTGAGAGTTGGATACTAACATGTACATAATAAATGCTTTATTGCACTTGTTAAATACTTGCTATTTTCAAAATCATTTTCACATCGGGCTCTGACCCATTTCCTTGCATATTTTCTTTTCTATTGTATCTTCTATATCAGGTGTCCAGTAACAGGGATGCCAACCTTAGAGGAATTATGACGAGCTATGGAGCTATGGAGTATTGCTTAGACGCCTATCTTCATTTGATTCATGTCGCCCAAAAGGAATTCAGTTATCTTCTTTTTTATCGGAGTCAAATAGTCTTGTACTCATGTCATTTTAATACATTTACTATTGTTGGGATAACTGTATTGGATAATTATTTGGGAATATTTATTCCAATTGCATTTAAATTCTTTTGTGTTATCTGTTCAGTTATTAGTGTAGAATAATATGTGTAGTGTTATTCGTAAACTAAAAAATGGATTTTGTTGAAATTAAAATTTGGAAAGTTTTAACACCAACTTAATTGGGTATTGGGTGATTAGTTAATGTTTTCGACAGTGATGCTAAGAATAAGCCAACTGTATATTCTGTTTTAATTTGGTATGGTACTGGCCACCCGATATTTAATTAGACGGGGTGTTTCATTATTATTATTATTATTATTATTATTATTATTATTATTATTATTATTATTATTATTATTATTATTATTATTATTATTATTATTATTATTATTATTATTATATGTGTTATAGTATTTTTTTATATATAATTGTTATTATGTATACTAAGATTATATGTATATTGCGTGCGCACGTGCGCACGCACACACATACACGTATCTTACAGATATATAATACACACACACATGGAAAACCAAACATACTCTCACGCATACCCATGCACACACCTAATCCAACAAACCTCACCTATACCCCTATTTCATACACTCCAACACACCATATCATTTCTCAAACCTCACATGTTTTAAGCAATCAAATAAGATTTTTCTCTCTCCTCTCTCAATTCTATCATCTTCTCTATCTTTCATCTCCACCAAAAAACTCCTTAACCAAACCTTTAAACCACCATACCTTTACATCACCTTCTAACCTATTTCAACCCTTACAACACCATAACCTAACCCATCCGACCCGACACCATCCTTAACCCACCATACCCGAGTCAAACCAGTCCGACCTTTATCCCATACCAAGCACAACCTCACTTCTCTCACCACCCCCGAACCGCCCAAGTTACCTATTTGCCTTACACGAACTAGAAGCACAACACATATTTACACATACAAGTGTATATATATATATATATATATATATATATATATATATATATATATATATATATATATATATATAGTAGGAAACTTATGTATGTCATAAGATAACACCATGATGTCATCAATATGAATTTTTTTGCCCTACCTATTTTGCCCCTCAATGTTTTAGTTTCCCCCTCTTTTCTTTCTCACTAATTAATTCCCCTCTTTTACTTTAATTCAAACACAAGACTATTTTGGTAAACACACACCAAAAGAACTTCTCACCACACTCTCCCTCCCATGCAATCACCCAAATGCTTCGTTTCATTCTCTCACATTCCCTAATTCATTTCATCCCCACACCACAAACCCTATCTCTCTAAAAGTAACCAATATGCAACCAGTTTATATTTTGTAAACCCTAAGGATTAGAGGTTTTTGCATTTTTAGGGTTCATTATTTGTTCGTTTGTAGTTTTTTGTGGAGATCTGACCTTTTTTTGGTTTGATTTGTTAGGGAAACCTTAAGTTGCTGCTCACTGAGGTTAATCAGCAACAACAATCCACACCCCCTCTTGGTTACTAAGCTCCAGTTGTGCCAAATCGGAGCCTAGCAAGTAAAAACGTACTTACCTAAAATCTAGTACATGAACATACATACCTAATATTTTGGTTCAATCTATCTATCAATGTCTTTTATTTCTTTCTAACTTCTTTCGCATCTACTAATTTATCCGATTTCACTAACATGATATGTATGTTCTAAATAAAGATTTGTGTTGAAACTTTGTGGTTTGAGTGGTGGGTAGATTTCCAGATTCAAGAATGGTGGGTTTTGAATTTATGTTAAAAACCTTACATCTCATTTAGGTTTTATGTTATTATATCGCCATATGGCGCTGTCCTCTTTCCCCCTTTGAATTTTTTCATTTATCTGTTTTTTGTTCTTTCTATAGATAATTTTGCATGGTACATGTTTGGATAAATGTCCGAATGAACTTTGTAACTTTGTTTGTTGAATTTGTTGGGTTGAAGGCTATTGCAACTTAGTGCTCTCATATATTTTTCCGTTTCGATGTCGTAAATCTGCAACTAATAATATAAAATGCCAAATGTACTCAATGGGAATATGCATTCATTATGTTTAAGAAAATTCCCCTAATGATTCGTACTCAATGGGAATATGCATCCATTTTTTTACTAATTCTTTTAGTGTCTAAACTTTTATAATGCAGGTTTACCTTTAACTTCACTCTTCAGACTATTTTATACATGTTCGAGTAATGGTTGATTTTATTCCTTTTTTATGTTCAAATTTTCCCCTCGGTTTTATACATGTTCGAGTAATTTATATCTATTGAATTTTTTCCCTAGATTTTATATCTGAAATACCATTGTTCAGATGTTTATTCAATTTTATACCTATTTTGAAATACGATTATTTAGAACAGGTATAAATTATGATTGTTCAGATGTTTATTCAATTTATACCTGTTTTGAAATACGATTATTCAATAGCATTGACACTCAATTATTCATGAGCATCGATACCTGTTTTGGCTATGTTTATTCAGATGTTTATATGCCAGGTTCGTGTATGTTTCTAAATATCTGAAATTGGACTTTGATTATTAGGTTTTTTATTCTCAAACTGTTGGATTTTTTTTACTAAGTAAACTTAGCTAATACGTTTTTGCTTTCATTATTTTGGAGGATTTTATTTTAACTACCACTTACTCTATTTTTGTAGTTGTAGTTTATGGACATTTCGTAGTGTTCTTGCCTGGCATTTGAATTCAAGATAAAGTAGTGGGGAATTCAATACATATCAGGACAAACTTCACCAAGGTAATTTCCCACAAATATTGGTATACATGTTACTGTAGCAATCCACCTTATTTTTATCAATTAAGAGTTTTATTTTTGTTTTGATTTTTTGTCTTCATTTTCTTTCATGTTATCGGTATTTTTATTCACTTCTTTCAAAATTCTATTTTAGTTTGATGTTACTGTAACAATCCACCTTATCCATGTTTTCATGTAATTGTAACAATCCCCCTTATTACTAATTTGTTGTTTGTTAATCTTTCTTTCGCTACTTTGGTTTTTAAGCTTTTTTTCAATTGGTTTGTTGATGAATTTTTTATTCGTATGTAGTGTGTATGGCTTCAGTGCACTCTTAAATAGAAAATTTCCAGTTTAATGTGAACATTTTGAGTTATATTGGGTTCGATTTTGGGTTATATTGTTTTCTTAGTTGCGTTCTTTTACATTTGTAATTGTTTTGTTATGTTTTCCAGATCAGCAATAAATCTATTTGTTCTTATATGTAATGGAATAGATCTACTTTGTTCTGATTTTAGCTTTCGTTTCGATTTTAGTTCTAACTTATGCCTAATTTATTTTAATTTCAGTTAAATCTGGAATGGCAAAAATTTGCAAGCCAATAGAAATAGCAGCGGAAGTGCTCTTCACAAATTTTTTTACAGCTTTAGTTCATGTTTGTAAAAGCTTTGATTGACTTATATTTTAGCAATTTGTTGAGTGTTAGTGGTTTTGAGTAATATTTTGGCTCCATTTCAAACTCTGTATGGGTGTTAGCATTGTTTGGGGGTTTCAACATATATGGGGTTTGATTTGGGGCTTTTTGTTTAATATTAACCTTTTATAAACATTGTCCTATATTATCTTTTTTTAGACTTTTTAATTCATATTTCTTATTGGATGTAAAGCCTTGAACGCATTGAAGACAAAATAATATTATTAGGGGGTACTTATGCTAATTTTTTAAAAATCTACCATGTTTGTCTTCAATTTGACTTTTGGTGCAGCTAGGACTGTGATTTTTTGGGTGGTAAAGAAGTTGTGACTATTGGCGGCACCACCAGAGAAGGATAACTAATGAGTTGGGTTGAACACATCATGTTAATTGTCCGCACAATCAATTATTTTGGCTGATATTTTAAGGTCATTGATAACACCAGAAGTAATCCATGCCACTGAGTAAGGATTTGATGTTTGAATGCATGCTGCTCTTCAATTAGGTAATTTCAAACTATCTTATCAACGAAGGTTTTCTCTACTTTGTTTAGGACTGGAAATAGTGAAGGCTATAGTTGAGTTTATTATGAATTTTGAGTGGTTTGTTTCTCAGAAAATATTAATGGATTTTCAAAGAGGTGCCATAATAGTTATTTACACTATAGTTATCAGCGATGTGGCAACTAATGTCAAAGTGTGATTTTGAGAAAAGACATAGCTAACTCAAGTTCACAAAGTGTTATTTCTTTGGGGATTCCAACAATTGATAAGAAAAGCTTCCAACTTGGGGATACAAAGTGTTATTTCTTTGGTGGTGGGTAGACTTCCAACTATTGATTTTAGCATTTGGTTAAGTATCCTACTTTGATTTGGTCCCAATTTTAGCATGTGTATGGGTACTTTTGGCTAAGTTCTCCGTGGTTAACCCAATTTATTATGAGTTTGTTGCAATCTGAAAATGTTCGGGGGGCTGTATTAAATTTTTGTTTGTTTAGGTGGTTAAAGTTTGGTTTAGATGTTAATATTTACTTTATCTTATTGCTCCATTACTTCTTTCTTCGGAACTTTGTTTTGTAATGTGGCATAAGACTTAAATTTATGTTTTCATACATGCCTACTAAAACTAAAGTAGTAGTCACTCTAGCCTCATCTAATCCATCATTTTCAATCACTAAACGATGGGCAAAGAAAACAAAGGTTGTCAGACATTGTGAGTATCTTTCACTTGGTTTAGGATTTTTCATCTTGCTCATTTAACAGTTAGCAGTTATCCAACCACTTCTCTAGATTTGTTTGATGCATTGGGCTTTGAACTATTAGGAGTTGCTGAAGCTCCCCATTGCTAAAGAATTTTGGAAATACTTTGTTAATCGTTTTGGTATCAAACCCAACTTATCCTCTCTAAACTCATTCCTGGAGTAGAAGTGGAAGGCTAAATTCAGAATTTTCATAAGGCAATCACATTTGTGTAATTATATATACGCGTGATGTCGCCCCGTGGAAGGTATGCAACCATTTTCTTTTCAAAGTTAATAGGTTATGAAGATACAATTGTCCATTATTATGAATACCGTTGATAATATTTTGAATACTATTGAATATTGTTTAAAACGCCTAATTTTTGTTGATTATTTAAGTTGATTGTTTCCTATCCTCTTCTTAACACTAGGCTAATAATTGAATGTACATTGTCTTATGGTAATTTCTGTTTTGTTAGGTAAGGATCACCGAAGGACTCGAGCTGCAAATGCTCATTTTTTTTGTATTTATGGCTGTTGATAATGTACTTGTCTCTGCTAATGGATCTTACAGTGGCTGGTACAAGATTTTCCCATTCACTCTCACATTCGCATGCAACATAAATGTGGTAATCTTAAAGCTACTTTCTTTATTGACGTCGCCTTTATTTTGGTCACTACGTATATAAGCTCTCAGCAGCGCATGGGCGACCTCTAAATTCCATTCATGTTCATACCCCTGATTTTGAAGCATCTTATCGGTTTCGCGACAGATGCCGAGCCGATCATTGACGTGTACAAATGTTTATATTGGAGGGGATTTTTAATGTTGATTTGGATTTTGGAGAATATTTTTACACAATTTAGAGTAGCATTCACATGAAACTCATTTGCTATTATTATTTAAAAATGTTGTGGCACTACTTCTTACTATGTCTCATTGTTAAATAGATTTGATTTGTAGATTTGTACATTCATGTTTGGCTATCGATTTCCTCACGACATTTATGATATAATATGATTGTTTTGTGGGTTTTGATTATATATTACCAAATGTGAGAATATAATGCATATATACACACAGGTGGGAGTTAATACGCACAAGTATTGGACCTATATGGACTATTTTTTTGGTTATTATGGAGATATTGACACAATTTCTAGACCTACATTATGTAAGGTAAGTTTATTTGTTAACTGTTTGCTTACTAGCATAAAGCATTCTAAATACATTGGAGACTCACAACAGTACCTTCCATTTGTTTTATCTCTTAATTGCTGTATTGTACTATTTTTCCATTTGATCACTAACATAAGGTCTTTTAATTGTTGTATTGAACTACTCATTAGTTTTGATTCAAAAATTTGGGAGTTTAAATTCAAATTTGTGTTTGAGGGGAGTTTCATTAGTTATTCTTCTGTTTCATGGAATTCCTTTAGAGTATTTTAAAAGAGGGCATAATTGTATATATATGCGTTTTACTATATCTGTCTCCTTTATCTCTCACTATGATTCGAAATGCACATGTCCAAGCTTAATGATATATTTTTAGGAATATTTTTTCATTTTTTGTCATTATTTATATTTTAAGTTATTTAGGCATGTTGATTTTGAATTTATACTCTTCATTTTTAGTTTTTATATTATGTTGGTTTCTTTTTTTGTATACTTGAGAGTTTGTTAATTTATTCACAATTCTTTTATTTCCAACTCATGTGTGCAATGCAATATAGGAGGAGAAACATGGAAGTTACATTACAATATGGTTGGACATATTTTCTTTTTGAGTGTAACTTCTCTCATCAAATTAATCGTAGAAATATTACTTGAAGAAATAGAACTAAACAGCTTAATCATATGTGATGCTTTATTTTCTTTGGTATTTTCCTTTATGAGTTTGTATTTATTTAGTTCTCTTTGGTATTTTCCTTTATGAGCTGTATTGATATGATAAATTTGGCACCAAGCTTGATGTTTGACTCATTTTGCAGGTTATATAGTCATTTTGGCACCAGGCTTGCTATTTGACTCATGGGCGATGCGACATCATTTGTCCCGAGCTAGAACAACATTTTTGGTAGGTTATGTTACCAGCATTGTCAGTTCATCTTTTCCAGGCCTGGTTTCTTTTCCTCTACACTAATTTGGCTTTGAGAGAGAACATTGTAAGACAATTAATTTAAATAATTTCAACGATGTATGGAACATCAGAGTGTATGTGCGGGTTGCACCATCTTCCTAGCTCCAAAGACAAGTCAACACAATTGAGGTCTTCAAAAATTCAATGGCACAAAACCAGTTTAGTAGCCTCAAATTGTTCTTTGTAGTTCATCCAGCGTTGCAATCACTATTCCAGCATCATGTGAATCGAAAGCTGCTACAACGGACATTATATGTAGTCCGTCCAGCATTGTAGTCACTATTCCAGCATCGTGTGAAACGAAAGCTACTATAACGGGCATTATTAATCAGCAAAGGGTCCTTACTTTGAACATTTTAGGAGTTAATGATGCAGCGAACGAGCCTCATTGAGTGTATATGCATTCCATATTTGGATTGGAGTGTAACAAAAGATGTCTATTACGTATCTGTTGAGAAGATATGATGTGATGATGGACAATGTTTTCATGTATCAAATGCTGAACTTTTATATTGATAGATTTGTGTATGCTTAAAATAAATAAATGGTAATATTTTGTATGCCTCTTTGTTGTGTTCATCATTATTCAGTGCATTTGCGAAATTTCTTTTTTTTGTTCACTTTTTAGAGAAAGGCTATAACTTTTGAACAATAACATGGAAACAGATAATCCCGAAGTCATGAGATTCATATCGACTGTGTGTAGCTAACTAAGTTAAGGGTTGTTTCTGACTCTATTTAAGGGTTCAAATCTAACTTGAATGTTAACAATTTCATTTTTCATGTGATGTTCAACTTAATTTATGCATGCTTGGGTAATAATTCATCACTAAATGATTTTATCCTCAATATTTCATAGTATTTTCATTTAGAATGTAACCATTATACTAGATAACTAAAGTGATGCAATTTATAACCAATCTGCATGTTTATTTACATAATGCGTCATTTGTTTTTTGCAAACAGGTCATGTCTTTCTTTTGCAAACAAGTCATGTCTTTCACTGAGAATGTGACCTTATGTAGTATAACTGGAAATAATAAGTGTTGGGTATATTATTGGTATATATATTTATTTTGAATGAACTAAATAAATTAGGGTAAGTGGCCTAGTGGTAAGTTCATGGGGTTTGGTGCTTAAGTCTTGGGTTCAATTCCTAGGGAGCACACTTATTATTAAGGGTAAAAGATTGGGCCTTGGGCCTTGGGGCCTCGGGCTCTTGGGGATTTCTAATGTGCATTAAATCTTTTCAAAATTGTTTTAATTTTAATTAAACCGTTTTTAAGTCTTTGACTGTTTCTTCCACTATAGCTGTTAGTGGATTGATTGGATAAAACCTCTACCCACGTTTTTTACCATTTCCATATATAAGAAAAGTCTACAGAGTGAAAAACGTATTGAAAATCTCTCTCACGTTACCTGCAAAAATTCTCTTGCTATTTTCTGCAAATCACTTTCTTTGCAAAAATAATTTTGCTACTTTCTACTTTTCGTTATTTTTTTTGGAAGTGCTGGAGTATCCTGAGAGTTCAAAGATTTAACACAAAGCTGGTGTGTAAATCTGATCGTTGAATCCTGGGAGGTGTATGTTCACGAGGCTGACAACTACAAATTTCAGCGAGGAATTTCACCTTTAGGAGTTTTTGTCAAACAGAAACCTCGATCGATAAGTTCTTCTAATTTTATCTATTTCGAATTTAGGTTTTTTCATTTATTCTGCATATAATAGCTACAACAATCTAAAGGTGAAATTTTTGGTTGTTATTCTACAATCTGCTATGGAAAATCCTAATGCAAATTACTCTGAAAAAGCTGAACTGTTTGATGGAAAGAATTTTAAGAGATGGCAAATGAAACTGTAATTTTACCTAACAACTCTTAAGGTCATTGGCGTTATTGCATCTGATAGACTTTCTACACCTGAAGAACTGGTTGTTTGGAAACAAAAAGGTTATATGTGAAGGAATTATATTATGAATTGTCTCTTCCTTGAATTGTATGATTTTTATTGGTCATGTCCTACTGCTAAAGAATTATGGAACTTACTGGATAAAAAATATGCAACTGAAGATGCTGGGTCTAAAAAATTTGTGGCTGGAAAGTTTTTGGATTTTAAAATGGAAGATAATAAATCTGTTGTGTCGCAACTGGAAGAACTACAAATTATTATTCATGAAATTCTGGCCAAGGGTTATTATATATGTGAGGGATTTTAGGTGTCTGCTATAGTTGAAAAACTGCCACCTTCTTAGAAAGATTACAAAAAACGGTCTGAAACATAAGAAAAAGGAGATGTCACTAGAAGATTTGATAGTTCGTTTGAGAATTGAGGAAGATAATAGGAATGCAGAACTTAGGGAGAAAAATTCTGAATTCAGTTCTAAGGCTAATTTGGTAGAGGGAAAATCAAATGGAAACCAAAAACAGAACCAGTCCAAGCCTAACCATTCAAACCAGAAACATGGGCACCATAAACCAAACTAGAATATGAGGTCCAACCATAAATTCAAACCTAACGATAAGAATAAAAATTCTAAACCTCCGTTTAAATCTAAACCTGTAGTTCAATACTATGTATGTGGAAAACCGGGTCATTACGCTAAAGATTGCAAGTTTAGGAAGAGTCAAGATGTGAAGCCTCAAGCAAATATAACCGAGAAGGGTAACTTTTCTTCTGTTGTGACCGAGGCAAACATTGTGAGTAACATGACAGACTGGTGGCTTGATTCTGGCGCCACTAAACATATTTGCGGCACGAGAGGTGCCTTCACTACCTTCACTGCTTTGGGTGAGGATGAACGTCTGTACATGGGAAACTCCTCTTCATCTAAGGTTGAGGGAAAGGGAACCGTAGTTTTAAAGTTGACTTCAACAAATGTTCTTACCTTGAAAGATGTTTTGTATGTCCCTGAGGTTAGGAAGAATCCGGTGTTCGATTTTGTCTTAGTTAAGAAGGGTTTTAAAGTTGTTCTACAGAGTGATAAGGTAGTTGTGACTAAGGGAGGTGCTTTTGTGGGGAAAGGTTATGTTCATAAGGGTCTTTTCAAACTAAATGTAACCATGGCTGATAATAATAAAATATCTACTTCTTCTGCATATTTGATTGACTCTTGTGATATGTGGCATATTAGACTTGGTCATGTTAATAAGGCATCCATCAAAAAATTAATGTTTTTAGGAAACATACCAAAATCTGATATTTCTACGAACTCTAAATGTGAAATATGTGTTGAATCAAAATATGCTAAAAAACCTTTTTTCGAGTGTCAAAAAAGGTTCATCTGTTTTAAGTTTAATTCATTATGATCTTTGTGATTTAAAAGGTTATGTGACACATGGTGGAAATACATATTTTGTTACTTTTATTGATGATTACTCTCATTATTGTTATATTTATCTACTTACGAGTAAAGATGAGAGTTTCTCAAAATTTTATTTCTTATAAATTAGAAGTTGAAAAACAATTGGAGAAATTCATTAAAACATTAAGATCTGATAGGGGAGGAGAATACATCGGTGATCTTGATAAATATTGTAAAGAAAATGGAATAATTCATCAAGTTACTCCTCCTTATTCACACCAATCTAATGGCGTCGCTGAAAGAAAAAACAAAACTCTTAAGGATATGGTAAATTCTATGTTAAGCACTTCGGGATTACCTTATAATATGTGGGGTGAGGCACTTCTTACTGCTTGTTATATTCTTAATAAAATACCTTTTAAGAATAATGATAAAACTCCTTATGAAATGTGGAAAAATAGAAAACCTTCTTATAAACACCTTAAAGTGTGGGGGTGTCTTGCTAAGGTTTCAATACCAGTACCTAAGAGAACTAAACTTGGCCCGAAGACTGTTAATTATGTTTTTCAAGGTTATGCTAAAAACAGTAATGCTTATAGGTTTCTTGTAATTGATTCTAAAAATCAATATATGGATAAAAACACTATTTTTGAGTCAAGAGATGCTGAATTTTATGAGGAAAATTTTCCTTTTAAAGTGAGAAGTGAGGGAACTAGTTTTCTGTTCCAGTGGGCCCTAGTGTTAGAAACACGCCTTCAAAATTTGAAGAAATTGAAATTAGATAAAGTAAAAGACCTAGGACTACTAATTCTTTTGGTCCTGAATTTTTAACGTACTTAATGGAAAATGACCCCGTCACTTTTAGTGATGCAATGTCCTCACCTGATTCTATATTTTGGAAAGAAGCTATAAATAGTGAATATGATTCTATTATTTCTAACAACACCTGGGAGTTAGTTGACTTGCCTAAAGGATGTAAAACTATTGGATGCAAATGGATATTTAAAAATAAATTAAAAGCTGATGGTTCTACTGATAAATTTAAGGCAAGATTGGTAGCTAAAGGCTATAGGCAAAATGAAGGAATTGATTTTTTAGACACTTACTCTCCGGTTACTAGAATTACATCTATTAGGCTATTAATTGCTATTGCTCCATTACATAATATGATAATTCATCAAATGGATGTTAAAATGGCCTTTTTAAATGGAGATCTTGAAGAAGAAATTTATATGGATCAACCCGAGGGGTTTGTAGTCTAAGGCCTAGATAAAAAAGTGTGTAGACTTAAAAAATCATTATATGGGCTCAAACAAGCTCCTAAACAATGGCATGAAAAATTTGCTCAAGTAATGATCTCTAATGGTTTTAACATTAATGAAGCGGATAAATGTATTTATAGAAAATTCAAGAATAATTCTGTTGTGATTATTTTCTTATATGTGGATGATATGCTTATTTTTGGAACTGATATGGATATAGTTAATAAAAATAAAAGTTTACTTAATAAGCAATTTGATATGAAAGATTTGGGTGTTGCTGATGTTATACTTGGAATTAAAATCATTAAAAAATCAGAAGGAATTGTTTTAACCCAATCTCATTATGTAGAGAAAGTTCTTAGAAAATTTGAACAATTTAATTATATTCCTGCTAAAACACCTTATGACCCTAGTTGTCACTTAAGGAAACATTCGGGTCCTGGTGTATCCTCATTAGAATATTCTAGAGTTGTTGGTAGTCTAATGTATCTTATGAACTGCACTAGACCTAATATTGCATATGTTGTGGGTAGACTTAGCAGATACACTTGTAGTCCTAATAATGAACATTGAGATGCTTTGATCAGAGTTTTGAGATATCTAAAATACACAATAAATTATGGTATTCATTATATTAGATACCCTGTTGTAATTGAAGGCTTTTGTGATGCCAATTGAATTTCTGATAATGATGAATGTAAGTCTATGAGTGTCTATGTTTTTGCCTTGGCAGGAGGCGCTATATCTTGGAAATCTGCCAAGCAAACGTGCATAGCTAGATCCACTATGGAGTCAGAGTTCATAGCATTGGATAAAGAAAGTGAAGAGGCTGAATGGTTAAGGAACTTCATATTATATATTCATTTGTGGCCTAAACCAGTTCCAGCCTTGTCCATTCACTGTGATAGTCAAGCAGCGATCCCAAGAGCACATAATAACTCCTACAATGGAAAGTCTAGACATATCAGGAGGAGACACAACACAATGAGACAATTATTAAAATATGGAGTTATAGCAATCGACTATGTCAACACAAAGGAAAACATGGCGGATCCATTGACTAAAGGGCTAGCTAGAGAGCTAGTTTATCAAACATCGAGGGGAATGGGCCTAAAGCCTATTAATATGTAAATCACTTATAATGGAAACCCAACCCATATGACTGGAGATCCCAAGATCTGGTTCAATGGGATAACAAAGTTATACGAGTGACTTGTGGGGGTACTAATTTAAGTTTTGCTTAAAACCCATTGCTATGATATAGTACCTCTGTATTGATGGAGGATGAGATTTAATCTCTTAATTCTTTCTATAGCTGTTATTCAGTGGGGTGTGAGATACAATACACTCTTGATAGAAGCACCTAGATGAGTGTGGTAGTGGGGCCGCTTCCTATGAGAATTAAGGCTGATTCTCTAGTGCACTCAAGAAACCTGGGCATGCTCAAGGACGAAATGAGCACAACTGTGGGAACTCGATAATGATTTTTGGGAGTCACATGTGTGTTCTATTAACTTAGGTTTACAACAACGGTGAAATAGTTCAAGACATTAGTTCACTATCAACCGGTGCACTCAATAGATTAACATAAAGCAAAGGTTCAAGTCGAATGACACCTTCGCCTTATACGTCACTCCTTATGATACTCCAGAGAGTCATTTTATTTTATTTTATTTATTTATTTCATTCACGTGGGGGATTGTTGGGTATATTATTGGTATATATATTTATTTTGAATGAACTAAATAAGTTGGGGTAAGTGTCCTAGTGGTAAGTTTATGGGGTTTGGTGCTTGAGGTCTTGGGTTCAATTCCTAGGGAACACACTTATTATTAAGGGTCAAAGATTAGGCCTTGGGCCTTGGGGCCTCGGGCTCTTGGGGATTTTTAATGTGCATTAATTCTTTTCAAAATTCTTTTAATTTTAATTAAACCATTTTTAAGTCTTTGATTGTTTCTTCCACTATAGCTGTTAGTGGAGATATTAGTGGATTAGTTGGCTAAAACCTCTACCCATGTTTTTTACCATTTCCCTTATATAAGAAAAGGCTAGAGAGTAAAAAAATGTTTTGAAAATCTCTCTCACGTTATCTTCAAAAATTCTTTTGCTATTTTCTGCAAATCACTTTCTCTGCAAAAATAATTTTGCTACTTTCTACTTTTCGTTATTTTTTTTGGAAGTGCTGGAGTATCCCGAGAGTTCAAAGATTTAACACAAAGCTTGTGTGTAAATCTGATCATTGAATCCAGGGAGGTGTATGTTCACGAGGCTGACAGCTACAAATTTCAGCGAGAAATTTCACCTTTAGGACTTTATGTCAAACACAAACCTCGGTCAATAAGTTCTTCTAATTTTATCTATTTCGAATTTGGGGTTTTTCGTTTTTTCGTTTATTCTGCATATAATAGCTACAATAATAAGTTCTGTTACAATTTTTTTTTCCATTTACATCACCCACTTTATTAATTTTAATGACTTCAAAACTCTTATTTTTTCACACGATGTTGAAAGTTGTTTTTGTACGTCCTAAGTTTTTGTTTATTTTCTTTAAAGTGCGGGTCTTACAGTTCAATATGACGAAATGGAAGTATTACTTCTAACTTACAACTACATGACAATCCCAACGAGGTTTTGTAATTGACAATCATTATATTGAAACAACGAATAACAGTTTGCGATTTACTCATATTAGGGGAAATTTATATGAGTTTCTATAGTCCATAATGGATTATTTATATGATTGTTGTAATATTGTTTTATACTTAAACAAGTGGATACTCTTATAAATATAGGAAATTTTATGCAATTTTTTTAAAAATAACCTTAATTAATTTATTTTTGTTAGATTGATAATGTTGTTAATTTGAGGTCGTGGATGGACTGTTGATAATGTTGTTGTGCTATTTTTATTTCTTAAATAGTGTCGATAGTCCTACAAATAAAGTTTTTCCAAATTTTTTTTGAGTTGTTTATGCTTATTTGTATTGTAACAATTTCATGACTTTCCACATTTATATCGTAAAAAATTATTTGCGTGCCTTCAGGCACGGGCATACCCAAGTATATATATATATATATTTGTGTTTGTGTGTATATAAAGAGAGAAAGGCTCTTCAACATACCTCATTAAACATATCTATGAACAGACCTATTTTTTTAAAATAGTAAAAAAAATAATTTTGAGTTGATATTTTGTATATGGGTTCATGATTTTCAATGTGCCCCCGTAAAAATATTCAACTCAAAATAACGTGTTTTGTTATTTTTAAAAAATAGGTAAAAAATGGACAGTTTTATAAGGTAAAAACTGTCAGTTTTTTGACCTATTTTTTAAAAATAACAAAATCATTATTTTCAGTTGATTTTGTTTACAGGGGCACACTAATATATCATGAACCCATATAAAAAATATCATCTAAAAATTATTTTTTTACTATTTTAAGAAAATGGTATGTTATTAGGAGGTATGTTGAAGAGTGTGACTATATATATATATGTGTGTGTGTGTGTGTGTGTGTGTGCGTGTGTGTACATTATATGTTGTGTGTCAAGACCTATTAACCCATTTAAACCATCAAAACCCAGCTATCCGATTCTACCTTTTCTTTCTTTAAATAAATCTCACACCCGACATACTCCCCTCATTTTGTATTATTTTTAATATTTACAACTCCTTCCAAAACCTAGCCTCACATCGTATATATTGAACGGAGGAGTGGCTTAAAAGGCGGGTGTGGAGAACTCGAACAGAGGACATTATTTACACAATTCAATTTTAAGAGCTCATTTGTAGTGCTATTTTAGGAGTAGTGTGGTATTAATTTTTTTTATCAAGTTCTTTTACATTGTTTAGTGAGTTGGGTGAGGAAAAATGTTATGTGAGAGATAAATTGTGAGTTAGATGATTAAATTTAAGAATAATATTGGTGTAACTAATATTTGTGAGGTGTATTTTTGTGAAGATTTGATGGTGTATGCGAGGAGGCTTGGTGTGTTTTCTTTATTTTTGCATTTCTACAAGACTTTGTATAAATTTATTTATATACTTTTTATGTGATACCCATATGCAAGGCTAATCTCCCATTCAAGGGAGATATGAAGTCTCTATAGTTTTGTTTGATTTAATTTAGTTTTGTGATTTCTTACTTTATTTTGGTCATTTGAAAATAAATATTGGTATGTTACATATTACAAAAAATTTCGAGAGAAAGCATTAGGTTCTAGTCATGCTTAGAGAGAAGAAGACTTATTTTTGATGAATTAAAAAAATTCCCCTCCCGTAAGAAATGGGTGATCTTGTCATTGTGAAAGAACCTAAAATTTTTGTTACATTATTTTCTTAAGAATCAAACTAGATATATGCTTTTCTTAAGTTAAATATTAATTTTGAAATTTCTAACTCTAAACCTAATTTTAAAAAGCTTAAAAGAATTTTAATAAATGTCCCTAGTGGGTAGTTTATTAAAAAGGTTTACTCATATTTTTTAGAGTTTTGTGAAAGTCTAAAATTATTTTTCTAAAAAAACATATTTTATTTTTATCACATTTGTGATGAGAGTCAATTTGTGATTTAAATAAATCTTGGAGTATTCCAAAATTGTAAGTCACTCAATTAAAATAAATAATTAAGACATGGAAGTGGATTCTTCAAACTTAATTTTCTCACATTTAACTCACTTGGCATAGTTATTTTGTTTCCATATACATGTTTTAGTATATCGTGTAAGTTCAAAAGGATTTTTTATCGACAAATCTTTACAACAATGACATGTACACAAAAGGCTAGTTATTAGGGACCTCTTTGAAAATGACTCAAAAAATGTTTCGACAAGGAATTTAGAAAATCTATTCTATGGATCACAATGAGTATACTATACTCTTATAACCTCCCCATTATAGAATTTTGAGATAAAACACAAAAGTAAAATACTATAAGAAAACGAAGGAAATCTATCATTTTATGACTCGTTTGGCCTAAGGAAAATGTAAAAACAGAAAACACTATTTGTTTCAGGGAAGCTATCATACAAGAGACTCAACCATGTTCATGGAAAAAAAGATCTTCTTTCAAAAATACTTTCCTATTATACACTAAAAAACTCATCAAAATACTAATTTTAAAGAGCAATACAAGGAAAATATGATAAATATGATCATATGGATATAACAATAAGAACATGTGAACATCATATTTATATAACATAACTCCCCCTCAAGTATACAATCCTTCTTAATAAACATGACACAACAACAAATAACTATAAGCAACCTAACATGCTTCGAAAACAATACTCCCATTTTTATCACTAAAAGCAACAAAGGAAAGAACTATGTATATAATGAGATAAAGTAAACAATGCGTTTCAAGAGAGTAAAACATGGGAATTGCACGAACAAATATATAATGAATCATATATTGAGCGAACTATTAAAATGAAGTCTAAGCAAGATAACTCATGAGAATAATAATCCTAAGAGTAATAATTTGGACGACACATTGAGGTATAAAAAATATCATGGAAAGATATACAAAGTATGTTAGAAATAGAATAAACATTTGATTAAAAGTCAAGAGTTACAAGGATTACAAGAGATAATTGTACAGGTCAAATCCAACAACTCTCAAACTCTTAAACAAGCAAAGCCAAAAAGAAAAAAAATACATATCTTCTTCTTCTTCTTCTTCTTCTTCTTCTTCTTCTTCTTCTTCTTCTTCTTCTTCTTCTTCTTCTTCTTCTTCTTCTTCTTCTTCTTCTAGCTATTTATAACACATATATCCATAACACCATTATGAGCCTCATGTAAAATGTCCCCATCATTGTTCATTTGAGTGTCAACGGTGTGTTGGAAGTCATCGTTGAAGGAATAACTCAGCAAATTAAAAAAAAAAACAAATTGCTAGACTCCTCAAAGGTGTATGACAAACTAGAGTGAATTGAGTAGATAGTGGAGAACCGGGAGAATCTGACTCATCTCTAGTCAAGTTGCATGTACTATAATCCTGTGATGTACGGGTAGGACGGGGATCAAGTTGAAGGAAAAATTGAGGTGACATCGGTAATCTATTGTAGTCACTAAGATGAGTTATAGACCGATAGTGGTATTGAATGGAGGATGCATACTCAAGATTTTCCTAGACTTCCCTTGGAAAAATAGGAACCTCAAACTCTAAAAGCAAGCACATGATCAAACGACTTAAGGCCAAAGTGCTAGTTTTCATATCGTCCAATGTGTGAGAAAATATCGAGTCCTTAATCAAATCCCACAAAAACATATAGTCACCCTTACCAACAACATAAAACATGTGTGCTTGTTAGAAAGATGCGTTGTGAAGGTTGTATGTTGTCAAAACACAAAAGGACACTATGATCAGAATATAAAAATGCTTAGTAAGAAATTATTGGGGAAAATTCTGAACATTCCAAGAGGGACAATGGTTGTCACTCAAAAAGGTAATCACACTCTATTTGGGAGATTCACCAATACTCAACTTGTATTGATATTGGGAATGATCTTCGTTCAGGACACCAAAATGGTTACTTAACCACTCAGAAGAAATCTTCACATGTGTTCCCCTCACTTCAGCGGATAAAACTCTATTGCCTAAGAGGTTTTTTTCAACCACAAGTTTCGAATAAATTTCTCTCACCATATTGGGGTAACACAGTTCAGTTCGAGAACACACACCAATAGATTTTCTTTCTCTTGTGAAATGAGGAACACATGTGTCAGAAAGTGAATTCAAACATATTGATCTCTACAAATGCATTAAAGATGTAAATAATAGTTCATCAAATCTTGAATGCGCGAAGGAAGTCAAGGCACTTGACAGATACTTTAAAGAAAATCACATATACCAAGACAACAAAGAACATAAATCCAATGATATGTGGTATAATCCTAAGATAAAACAAGGATCACATACTAAAAATTTAGAAAAGAGTCTCATGAACGACAAGAAGTGAAATACCCAAAAAATCTAACACATAAAAACACAATGGCACACAAACCCTTAAAAATGAGTAAAGTAAAGCTATACACTATAAAAGATACTCTAGAGAATCAATCTTATCTCAAGACAAATAAATTTGATCAATCATAGACAAGAAATCATGAAAATCTAACAAAAACAACTAACATCAAGCGCTAACTCTAGAAATTGACCAAATTAAAAAATCTAAGAGAGATAAAACTACCAAGATGATGATTGACCAATAGAATGAGGTTAAGAACATGAAAAATAGCTTCCAAGACACTAATATTGGAGGAGGGTATGAGGGTTTGACGTGACTAAAAATATGTCTAAAGTGCATGCTTATATAAGCTGAAGTGCAAGCCTATCGTGTAAGTAATAAACCCGGTAAGACGGAGTCGATCCTCAGGTAATTAGGATGATACTCATAATGACGAAGGATAGGAGACTAACCCTAAACTGATTCGAGAAGAAATGAAAGGGTGATAAATTTTGGAATTAAAATATACTAGCTAAATGCAAACTAAAATTAAAATTACTAACTAAACTAAGTGCATGAAATTAAAACTACTGGATAGGAAACTAGCTTTTGAATTAGATAGTTGATTATATGAAGTATTTATTAATCCCAAGCATTACATATATGAAGGTACTAGCCCACATCATACGTAATGAAGGGCAAGTATAAAGAGGTGATGTAGTAGCCAACACGCACATCGCATCCTTAAACACCCCGGTTACCTAGGGCAAATGAGATTAAAAGATCTACGATGGTTATGTCCACTACACAATACGATTCATTCAATATTTAATTCAAAACCAATTTTCTATACATGTAAACTATGTCGGGTTGGGTTCATTCACCCCACCCTTATAAATCTAGCTAGACATGATTAAAATCTCCTTGAACATGAAATCTATTTTTCATTAATTCATAATTACGTAAAAATTGGGACGGAACTTGTAAAAATGAATTATAAGCTATTTCCTATGAATCATCAAACACAAATATGAAATCAATTGATATCATTAAGAAAATATTACGTGGAATGAAGAAACTCTTGAATTAATACCTAAAACTTGAACAATTATTGAAGAAAGTAATTCCCTAGGGTTCTAAGTTTCAAAAGCTCTCAAAAATTTCAGAAAAAAGAACTCCTAAAAGTGTGGTAATCAGTTGGAATAAATACCCTATGGATTTACAAGAGATTGAGCTAAGTACAACTCTAATTTTTAAACAGAATAAGTCAAAAAATCGAGGGCTGAACCGGTCCGATCTAGGGTCATCAGTTCAGTTTGGTACACCAGACCGGTTTGTTTTTGCTTCTAATGAGATCGGTTCGGTAGTTTATTTTATGCAGGGGATATCAAAATGTTGTACCCGTTCATTTTTAGTACATATTGTATCGGTTATCTCTATTTAGGAACTTTGTCTTCACCAGACCGGTTCATTTTTTGTTGACACCAGATCGGTTCGATGATAGCTTTCTTCCTGCTCTTCTTGTGATTTTCTCTCAACTTTGAAGCTTCATAACTTTTGATCCGGGACTCAGATTTGGATGTTGTTTCTTCCTACGTGCTTTTAGATTTGAGGTCTTCAACTTACATTTTGGTTCCTCGCTCGAATTCTGGATGTAAACTTACTCTTTTTCACTATGACTTTTTCTTTATTTCTTTCTTGGTTTCTCGGTTTTGAGTTTCCTCTTCTCTTTACTTGTATAAAATACCTGCAAAATCCAAGAAGAATACACTAAACTCGATGCAATATATAAAAAATGTCAGTAGCAAAGATATGAGATATATCAACACATTTTACATTGTGTAAGATGATAAAAACCACTAAATTAAGGGGATAAATTAGCAGAATTTATGCCTAATCAAACTACCCTAACTTAGAACTTTGATCGTCCCGGGCAATGTAAAAGAGTTGAAACAAGGCTCCACTATTGAAAAAATATTTTATTAGGATAGAATACCTCTTTTGCGGGTAAGCGATTTCATTTAGCGTATGCAACAAGCCTTTAAACCCCTAGGTTACCCTCGTAGGACGAGTTTTGTCTCGTGAGGGTTTGCAGTAAATATACCCACAAAATTCAGTTATGACTCTAGAAAATTCAAAAAACCTAAAAATTGTACAATTTAGACCTTTTTAAAAAATAATCACCATAAATTTTTATTCACAAGTCTCAATTGGTTGTGTGTGTATTCCACCAATTAATCATTACATTACTTTTCAAAAATTCGTTTTGATTTTAAAATCTCATGGGATGCTCTCACAAATGAATCACTCGGAATGTGGGTATTTTCTCTCGGTATGTGTGATATAAAGAGTAAATGCAATGGACACAAGGTCATGAACACAACTTTGAAAGATGTAAATTATTTAGGTGAATAGATATCTTCATCGACTTATGATCATTGGAAAACGAGAACATTGCCTCTTATTCATACAATTTAATATCTCTTATTATCTTTTCGTGCATTATCTCTCCACGCGGTAATTAATTTCATAATTCGGACTCATTTAGGCCTTTTCTTGGGTTATAAGGTGTATTGGGTAAAATTGGAAATGGTTGGGAACTTCGGAATTGGAAAAACATCTTATGATGTCCGTTAGTGCTTTTTCGGGCTTTTGCTCATTTTCTTTTCTTTTTCTATTTTTTCACATTTTTTCTTTTCTTGCTAATTTTTGTTGAGCATTACTCTATTTTTTCTACCTTGCCCCTTTTTATTGTACTGTTTGGACTTATCAATCTTTCACAATTACGGGCTAAATGGTTTTTCGGGTTATCAAACGAAAAGGGAAAACAATTTATTTATCTAAAATTGGATTCCAAAGGGAAATTTTTCACAAATTTTTAAGGCTAATATATTTGGGTAACAAATGATGGACTACTTCATTGTCCAAATTACTAATCATATCACCATATGCGTCTCGAGATTTATTTAGTTTAGAGATATTTTAGCATGTTTTTTGAGACAACATTTCACACATTTCCTGTAACCGATCAAAACAAGAGTATTGAGATCTTCAACGAATTATAAAAACACTGAAAAGAACTTTGAGTTAACCATTAACTTGGATTGATTTAAAAACTGAGGAAAATCGATATGCTCAAAATCTCACCGGGTTAGTTAATCTCGACACTTATTCATAAAGTTGTCTATTTTCTTTCAATTTCCATCTTTGGTCAATCTCGGCTTTGTGCAATTGGATTTTTTTTTTACAATTTGAGACTTCTAACAAAATTTCGATGATATTTTTGAAAAATTTAAATCCCAATTTTTATATAATATGAAGAAAAATATTTTTGGCTTTTTCAAAATTTTTCAATTTTTTTTTGGAATTTTTTGAAGTTTTCTAATTTTTTTGGTTTTTGGAGATTTTGAACTTTGTGAAATTTTTGAAGTGCATGCGTACCCCCCCAACTTAGACTTTTGCTAAGACCCCATGCAAAAGGACTAAAAGTTAAACTAAAGAGAGGAGGCATAGAAAATAAACAAAGTACAAAATGCAATAATAAATCAAGCAGGTACAAGAATGTATAAATAGAAAAATGGAAGAATTACACAAAACAACCAACTCAAAACATGCTATTGAGGAGGCGGGTGAGATGCGCTGGGAGCATTCGTGTCATATGGGTCGTAAAAGTAGCTCGGTGGTGGTGAACCCATAATCATGCGATATAGCTCAGCCTGAAGACGATGCATCATACTAGTATCGCGCTGGTACGCCCCACGATCCTCTTAGCGATCGACGCAGTATTCATTGATTAAACTGTTGAAGTGCAATCTAAGCGCGGTGATGCATCGGTCAAACTCCACTCCCAGTAGATCAAAATCAGAATCTGCCTCTTCATCGTAATCTTCCTCCTCACCTTCTCCCATCTCAACATCCACAACCACTTCCTCCTCCTCCTCCTCCTCCTCCTCCTCCTCCTCCTCCTCCTCCTCATCATCATCATCATCCACATCCGACTCATCAACGTCTGACTAATCTTCCTCCCTCTGTGCTCATAGGATTTACCTTTGCTTTTCACTTTCAGTGAGGGTTCCCTGTCCAGTAGGCTTGGGAAGGCGAGGAACCACTGGGGTAAGAACAATGTCGACATCGGCTAAGATAGAAGTGATGAGTTGGGCATATGCCAGAGGGGAAGTACCCTTCTTATCCAAGGTCGCGTAGATGATGTCGGTGTAGAGAATGCGGGTCAGGTGGATAAGGGTGTTGGAATTAAAGGTGTGGTAAACAAGGGTAGCTTAGCGAGTACGCATCGCCAAGTCATTAGAGGTTTGGAGGATGTAGGCACATACAATTTGGAAGGTGATACGGGCCTTGTCATACACCTTACCCACTAGAAAGGTATCGGTACCCCAATGTTCGTTGCGCGCAAGGCGAGCCATGCATGTAGATTTAATAAGTGGGGCAATATGATTGGGGTACGTATATTGGGCCGAGCTCGGGACTCCTTTGGCCTCTAACTTCTGGGTTTGAATATCTAAAGAGAAGGGGATGGGAGTGGAGTTAACATAGGCTTCATATGTATACTCAGCTGTGCGGACAAGAGAGCCGTAAAAAGCATGCAGCTTGGCTTCCCACACTGCGCCATGGGGCTCATTAAAAAAACGACACCACCCCCTCGGAAGAAAGAGGCTAGTGACGGATGGGGGGGATCTCATTCCATCTCACTTAGCGCTCAACATGGAGTTTGCGGAAGGTATTGAAAAATTGCTCGCGCCATATTTCCTCTTGGTGCGAACGGAACGCCCTCTTACCGTCGGGTAGAACTTAGACGGAGGCGTATTTTTTAGGGAGGGTCCTATTTACCATATGGAAATTAATTAGGTCTTAAAGGATAGTATGATAGAGATAATATGAGAGGAGAGTGGGTTTGGGTGATGGTGAAATGGGGGGAAAGAGGTGTATTTATAGGTGGTGTGTGGAGGTGGGGGTTGATTTTGGACGGAAATGATTAGGTAGGGAAAAGGGAATGGATTTGGGAGGGAAAATTGATGGGTAAATAGGGGAAGTCGGATTGGGAGGGGCATGGGGGTATTGGGTGATGGGGGGGGGGGGGGGGTGAACCTTGGGAGGGGATGAATTTTTGCAGTGTGACGCCCCAAACCGGATTTAAGGATTATTATAAGATCGAGCCTGATCCGATCCGAGTGTCAAGTGTGGGGTGCAATGAACAACCTAAATAATGTTACTATTCCCATTTTATTATTCTATAAGATTACGCTTTTCTTAGCATGAAATTACAATATAAAATAAACTACGTTCGGGACCAAGGGAAGTTCCCCCAAGGCCAAGTAAACAGATATACTAACGTTAATGCAAGTAAATATTACATGTATAATGCTCTCAAAGTATGAAACTGCATACAACCTTCCGTAACAAAGAGCAGGGAGTGAACAAAAGGGTCAGTGGGATTTATACAAATGCAACATAGAAACGAACATCAGAAAAGAATACTCACTCACTATACGCTCATGATAATATGTATATATCTACACATACTTTTGAAAATACATGCTCCGATCTATTAAACCATTTTATTCCAAAAATATTATTTATCCCCGCTCATTTTCTTTTTCTTTCCCAAAATAGTCATTTTGGATAATCTTTCTTTAAAACCACATTCTTTCCCATTAACGCACACGATGAATCATTTATAGGAAAAAACTTTATTTTCTTAAAAATATTCATCTATTCAACGTTTATTAACTCACGCTAGAGTTACTTGGCCATTATTTTAATATTCTCATTAAAACAATCTTTATGACACGCACACCTCGTGTTGGGAAAATATTCATTTTCATTGAGAAACTTATACACCACACCACACGGCACAAAACATTTATTATTTCACTAAAACTTAGTTATTTCCATATTTTAATCTTTTGCAAATCTCAAGACTTATTTGCTTCAATTTCAAGAATATTCTCATTCTTCATTTCTTATTACAAGAATTATAAATCTTTGCCTTGGAGTCTAGCCCTGATACCTAGACTTCATGGGCTCCACACCATCAGTCTCCAGTTGCCATATGCCCATCTGTATAGTCTTTCACCACTAGGGATGTCATGCCCTGCTTAATTCTTGGCATTATTGAAGTATTCTTTCTTATCTTTTTTGTGTGTTTCAACATTATTCTCAATGTTCACATTCATTCTCACTTGGAAAATCACTTTTTTCCTTTTTCATCAAAACTATTCATTGACATTTTTATTTCATAAAAATGTTCCGCCTTATGTAAATTTACAAAGTTTACCCATTTCTTGCCAAAATGTACCACTTAGCCATTTAACAAGTGTTATTCCCAAAAATAGTTATTAAGTTTTCAACTTACCTTTAAAAAATCTTTTAACCATTTAACACATGTCAAAAACTATATTTTTACCCATATCTCACACTTGTCACATTAACACTTCGAATATGATTTCCATGAAACTCATTATTTTTATTTAGAAAATTGTATCATTAATCTTCTTTTATCAAACTTAATTAATATATTTAATTGATAAATATTTTCTTGAAAGCATACTATTCAGAATATTTATGACAATGCCACTACTATTTATTTTACACAAAAATCCTCATTCAAACTGCGTTTAACGATAGTAAGTTTACCAAAAATCAATTTAAAACTTCTCAAAATATATTTATGATATTTGCAACATAATTTCAGTAATAAATTCCAAATTTTATAAAAAGACTTTATTTCCATTTTAAATAGCTACGAAACCCATATTTAAGCCTTTAATCTTTATTTATGAAATTAATAAAATAGGGCTGCCTTTTTTCATATTTCTAAAAACATGTTGAAATTAGTATACTCCGTCATTAATCATATTAATTAGTGAACCCATTAATTACTTCAACATTTTACACAAGTTTCATGGATTTCTACCTAATAAATCCTCCAAAATGCTACTAACATGCTCATAATTATGAAGTCTTTCACCATAATCATTCTCTCAATATTCCATTCTATAATGATTCATTATAAATATAATAACATAATTTATAATTATTTCAATTTCAAAACTAATTCTGGCATGAAATTAATAATTTTCAACAAAGCAAAATAAGTAAAATACTTCCATTTTCAAGCATGATTTTCACTACTTTAAGACATGATTTTAAGCTTTAGAAAAGAGTTGAGAGGAGAACAATACTTGGATAATATGGAGGATGAATATAATCAAGAAATAAGTCCAAGAATAAGCTAAAAAAAAAACTCCATAGTAAGCTCCAAACTTCCAATATTAAGCTCCAAAAACTTGCTAAAAAAGATTTCTCCAAGCTTTTCCACCCTTATGTGGTTGTTCTAAGGTGTTTATATGACAAAAACAATGTATTTGGGTGGTTTTATGGAGGGTATAGAAGGGGGTTACGGGTTTGGAAGAGTATATGGGAGAAGAGGGAGTGTGTAGGAGGTAGTGAAACTTAGAGAAGAATCAGCTGAGTTGGTTTTGGTTATGACACCCCTCACCTCTCTCTTACAATCACACCGAAACTAACACCCTTAATGACAACCTAAAAGATGTTTTCCACTTTTCGTAACACTCCAAGGATGGCCATCTCACTCCAGATCAAAAGTTGAGCTAGTGGAAATAAGGAGATAAATAACAAAATGAGTGGAAAATCAACCTTTCTTATTTCATTTTATATTTTACTATTTTCACAACTGAAAATAATGTTTTTTGGAGATGTCCAAGAAGAGAAAGTTTCTCAAAATTAAATGTTAAGTCAATCTGAAAATTTTCTGAATTTTATGGGAACTTTTATTTTTTGACGAAAATAATAATATTTTATTTATTTATTCATTTTTTGACTTTTGACCCCATGGCACTCTTAGGAATATTTTTAGCATCCCATATTTATGGTCAAATTATTTTTCACCCTAATAAAATGTCCTACAAAAATCGCGCAAGTTGCAGTTTACGTGAGAGTACTATTAATGTCACAATTCTAATAGTTCTAGAATAATACGGGGAATACAAAAAAATAATCATATGAACTCGTGCAAAATGAAAATAGAGAACAATGAATTAATATTACTGAATAATTCGATTACTGCAGGATGATGAGTACAAAATAAAAGGGTCGGGTGTTACATTCTTCCCTCCTTAAGAAATTTCGTCCTCGAAATTGTTAACTCATCCTTCTTAATCATTCAGTCATCTAAGCAAACCATTTCTAATTCTGGAGTATCCTTAACATTATAGTTAAAACCCATATATTTCATCCACATTAATTATCATCAAGTTAACCCAATCATGGTGGACATTAAGGTCTTTATTAATAATACCCAAGCATGCCTAACTTATTCACCCAACAAATTTTCGAAACAGTCGGTATTCCTTAAACATCATGTCATCAGTAATCAATTCATCATCATGAATTATTCCTATGTTAGAATTTAAAAATATATGTTTTCTTGAATTCTAAATCACGTCAAGACTAGGTCAATACATCTTTAACACTTCATAGTCATTCATATTGGCAATCTTAAGACAATCACTTTATCACATTGACCTGAAAGATAGAAATCTCCCATGAGATCCTCATATTAACCTTAAAGCATCCTAGTTATTATAACCCAAATTAAACATGTGAGTACCAACATCCTCATTCGCATATCTCATAACGGAGTGTAACGTCTGCACTTAAGGTTTCATTAAGTCTTATATCCACGTAATTCTTAAATCGTATTCTTGAACCTATGACTGAAATATATTGTAACTCCGACTGTAACTAGTTCTATCGGTTAACTAACTTGTCCGTTAACCTAAGACACGCAATTTACACATGCAAACTACGAGTAACCACGCGTACACACAAACTGATGAACATATAAGGATTGTTCCAATGAAGTGCGTGCTTATTTACTATGATATATCAGCTAAAACCGACCTAACCTGCACCACTACTGATCTTATTTTTTGTCATATGCAGATCTCAGCCGAATAATAACTTTCCATTACCGGTATCAAAGGAAATATATGGAATCACAACGAGTTAAGTGATTTACAAAACCAAAGGATACCAATCGAATATTGGCATCGAATTATTCTTCATAAAGTACGAACCCATAAGTGCTCTTAAGGTCCATAACTTATGACCAATGTTCCTCCTATGTACATTTACTAATCCTACGCAAATTTTTCATTCTTACTAAAGTATAAACTAATTCTTTTGGAAAGTTAAAATACAAGGCTTTCCTCCTTACGACTAATGTTATGGGTTACACTTTTATATTTGTACATACTGTGCCAATTTCATGCGAGATCACCCTTCTCATCATTTATCATAAACAGCCTATTCATTATACCCAGGTCTCCAAATTCAATACATGGTATCTAACCTCAATTTTCAAGTTCAACACATATGCACAGTCTCAAACATCTTAATTTACCAACAACTTCCTAACTCTTAGCAACATCCTATGCAATCCTGAATATCACACTTTAGTCGAAGCTGGCGCTTCTAATCTCATTGGTAGGATCTTTGCTCACTTTATACTATCACTAAGGGTTATGCTAGGCAAATAATGATTTATTTTTACTAGAGTTACTCCGAATGTATCGGTAGCAATGATTAAGCCTATCACCTCATTCCAAAAATTCTTCCTGAAAAGGTGCTCTAAATTCTCCTAAGTGTATAACTTAGTGCTCATCATCCTGTTTACAACACAACCCTTTAAGGTCACATTAAGACAAGGTTTATAAATCTTGGTGATAATTCCAAGGCATTGCCACAAGTCAACATGTACGATAATGATTAATCAACACCTAAACAATCCTTAGCACTCATATTCTCCAAGGTTTGTAACACCCTGTCTAGTTAAATACCGGGTAGCTACTCCTTTATAAAATTAATAAAGAATATCAAGTTGGTTCAGTCTTAGCATCACTGTCGAAAACAATTAGTTAATTACTAGCCACCTAATATTTAAAAAGAGAGATGTCAAATTTTATTAATTAAGATAACATAATCCAAGTAGTTAAGTCAACAACCATTAATCGCAAAAACAATCTCAAATGAAGAATCAATGAAAAGAAATAAATCGAGTCTGGAGTGAATGCTCCAATAATAATACCAGGAAAAAAAAAAATTCCCGATACAAGAGTCCGAATAAATAAACCAACATGTGAAGTAAAAATAAAAGTCTGAGAATGCTATCTCTAAATGGAAATGGGCGACATGCCCTAACAGATGAGTAACACTGAGTAAAATCAAGTACTGAATGTAAAGGCATCTAATACCGAGATCCTGTAACTTCCACAGAAGTTACAGCACGTCAATGTAATGGAACTCCTATGCTTGGCGTCCCTGTGGCTAGGAACCTAAAAATGTTTTTACAAAAAAAATAGATTTGGAAGAAAACGGGGCAGGGCCTGCAGTGAAAACAATTTAAAAGTTTAGCAAGTGTTTAAATTACAATTAAACAACACATATTATAAACATATTAGTTGCGTACTCTCACATGAGTTTCTCACCTCTCCACTAATGTGCAAGATTAACGTATTCCCTTAACCCATCCTAGTTATGCTGTTAACTAACTAGTCTGTAACACTCCTGCTTTCGCATTCTATCATAGGGTATCTATTTGTAACACCCAAACATGTTATATTCATAACATATATTCATGCTCATTAAATTACTTATCTCAAGTGTTAATTTAATTCTCACATTATTAGTCCATTACAATATCTTAGTTATTCACATCTACTAAGTAACAGTGAACCAATTACAAGTATATATATAAATCACTTTCAGTACATATATACATATAAGGCACCCCTAGGCTAAGCTGCGGTGCACACATACTCTTCGATCAAATCCATGTACATCACGTAGGTTAGGGTCACGTGTTCCAAATCACTCAGGAACCGTCTCAATACAAATCACACATATTGGAGGTGAACATAGTTCACATACCCATGGGTCACGCACATACCTACGCTCCCATGGTGTAATACCACGTAATTTTAAATGACTTTTAAAATGGTTATATTAATGGATTAATTGGATTTTATTATTAATTAATTCATTCGGGTTTTATCCGGAAGGTGGATATTAAAATTGAAGATTCTAAATATTACTTAAAGATATTTAGGTAATATATGTATGAGATGTCATTGATATGACTATATGATATAAATTCGGTAATTTATATTTTTAGTCAGACGCGGTATGGGACGTGAGGGGACTAGTTTATTAAATTAAAAAGGAAATTTATTTTCTATCGATCTAATAGTCATTTCGACTATGTCGTTGCGTCCGGAAGGTTCGAAATAGTCAGAAAAGTCTATTTGGATGTTAATTTTGAGTCTCGGGTCATTTGGGAATGAATAGACAACCCAAAAGGGCATTTTGGTCATTTTTCTAGGGGGATGAATAGTGATTTCGGATTTGGAACTATTATAAGTATTGGAAGATTAAGTGTATGGGGGTTATTCATCTCCTCTTCACAAATAAGAGCATCCATCTTCCTAGAGAGAGTGTAAGAGTGCTTGGGAAGGGAAAAGCCACTTGGGAAGGAGAAGAACAAGAACCAAGGTTCACCACCACCAACCACCACCGGAGTTTGACCGGAGAAGGGACAACCAACTGAAATATACTACACAAAAGGATCAGACCTACAAGAAAGGCAAGTGTTTGATAATGGAAGTTTAAGTTTGTATATTGTCCATGTTAGAATAATATGAAAAGAGAAGATTATTATTGTTTGGAAGAAATAATGGAGTATTAAATGGATTTCTGGAAAACTGAAATGATATAGGAATCTAACTCATGTTTTAGGATGATATAAATCCACGAAATAGTCATGAATCTATTGAAAAAATTATGAAAGCCATTTATGTGTTCTTGAAGATGATATATTGATAATTTCTGGAAATAAGGAGATAAACATGCTTTTTAATCCAATCCCTTGATGATTCTAGGATGTTTAGTGTACTGGAAATCGTTCATATATGTTGGTGTATCATGTAGTAATAATTATAACTCATTTTGGAGGTTAATATGAAGGTTTGAATGAGTAAAAATGGTGAAACCCGTAGTTGCTGAAATGCAGAAAAACCAGGCTTGGACCTGAGTGATCGATCGATCAATCCCTACCTTCGATCGATCGACCTCCCCAGATTATGTAAAGTTGTTTCTTTTTAAATGTTGATTCTTATCTCAAACCTTTTGTGGATCTTTGGTGATTATTATTTGGATATTTTGGGACCTAGAAATATCAGTAAACCCTTGATAAGATTTGAATTAATTTGATTTGGATTCGAGTGATTTAAATGATGAAAATTATATTGAATGGAATTTCGGTTGCTAGATTCATTTGTTAAATTTCCAAATGGGTATGTATGAGGATTTAAGATAGAACCAGTAGGGGTGATTGAATATAACACCTGGGTATCCTTAAGTTTACAAGAAGGTTTAATCCCAAGTGAAAGAATATGTGTTTATAAGAGATTTGAAACTATCGGTTTTAACCTTAATTAAAAGGAGAACTAAACTCGTAGTAGTTCGGGAGAAATAATGTTATGGACCAGTAGGATATTAGTGACTTCTTACTGAATATAAGATGAGGAAAATACTATTTGAATCTTGTGAGATGGGAGCTTAGAACACATTTGATTGAAAGAGGGTATGAGGTTATCCCGATCGCATAGTTAAAGTTTTCAGACCTCCCCGATCGACAAAGTTAAGTAGTAGTGTATTGGAGGGGTTCCTTGTTTGGATTTCGCTTTGCGAGACGCTCCGCGCATGAACCTTAACAACGTCGGGAGTGGATAGATGTTATAGGATGCGAGGATAATTAAACTATGAAGTAAAGATATGGTATTTTAATACGTGGAATTTAAAAGAGATATAATGCTACGTATGGGAAATATCTTAGGGTAGTGATAATTACCTTATTGATATTATATTATAGGTATGATAATACCTATCTGACTGATTGATGATTTATGTGTATGACATACCTAGCTTACTTGCTATCGGTGGGAGGTTTGCGCGTGAGGGCAGTCATATCCTGATGAATCCATGGGATTTTTGATCTGTCACTCGAGAACATAGGTCTATGAAAGACTTATCGGGGAGTTGATAAGTCAGCTGATCGTGGGTACCTAGGTATGTGCGTGACCCATGGATACGAGAACTATGTTCGCCTCCAATTTGTTTGTTGTTGATTGTGGTTCGTGGAATCTTACCGAACCTGTAGTCCCCTATTCGGCGACCTGCGATGATGGGACATGATAGCAGAGTAATGCATTGCACCACAGCTGTGACTCGGGGTGCCGTATTATATATGAATATATATATAATGGATTAAATGATTAAATGGATATATTGTGGTTAAATCTATCTACGGTGATAATTGTAGATAACGGTGAATAGAGAAAGATAATGGAATTAAGTTAATAAATGTTTATGCTTATAGAATTGAAAAGCTTAACTCATGTTAATGAGAAAAGATTTATATTAATGAGTAATGATTCATGTTAATGAGAAACTAATCATATAAAGAAGAAATGTAAATGCATAATAAGGTGACGTATGGTATGGGACATACGGGGATTATTATATGGGAATGGAATTATAATATGGAGACTAGAAAAGAGGAACCATTAACTAGGAGGTTAATAGGAAACGTTAAGTGTGCACTCTAGTTGAGAGGTGAGAATTGCAAGTGAGAGTTGGATCTAACATGTACATAATAAATGCTTTATTGCACTTGTTAAATACTTGTTGTTTTAAAAATAATCTACACATTCGGGCTCTGACCCGTTTCCTTGCATATTTTCTCTTCTATTGTATCTCTATATCAGGTGTCCAGCAACAGGGACGCCAACCATAGTTGATTTTGACGAGCTATGGAGCTATGGAGGTTTTTCTTAGACGCTTGTCATCTTTCTGATTCACAGTATTCTTACATAGGGCATGTCGCCCAAAGGATTTCAGTTATCATTTTCTGTCGGAGTTAAATACTATTGTATTTGTGTCTTTTTAATACATTTAACATTGCTGGGACTATTGTAAAGAATTTATATTATTTGGGAATGTTTATTCCAGTTGCATTTAAATTCTTTTGAGTTATTTATTGTGTTATCTGTGTTGTAGAATAAAATGTGTTGTGTTATTATTAAACTGGAAATGGATTTGGTTAAATTTAAATTTGGAAAGTTTTTTTTAACACCAGCTTAATTGAGTATTGGGTGAGTTGTAAATGTTTTCGACAGTGATGCTAAGAATGAGCCAACTGTATATTCTGTTTTAATTTGGTATGGGACTGGCCACCCGGTATTTAATTAGGCGGGGTGTTACACATGGTCAGTTGACTTATCAAATCACAAATAAGTCATTCACAGTCCTATGTCCTTAACGTACTAGTCTAAATCCCCTGAAGGCACACAAGATAAGATGGCCTTTTCTTGAAAATCGACCTCCCGTGATAGCAAGTATGGTAGGTATGTCATACACATAATAAATCCACACACTAGGCATGCGCACAACCTAAGTAATCATATTATAATATAGGTATTCACACATTCCATATAGTAAGTCTCGTACGTAGCAAGTTTATCCCAAGCATTATACATAATATATATATATATATATATATATATATATATATATATATATATATATATATATATATATATATATATATATAAAATTTGATAGCTCTCTCGTCGAATCAGTTTGAGTACCTAAACCTATCCCAAAAGGTTAATAGGTATCCTATTAGTTTCCAATGTTATCTCAGTAACTTAAAGCCCCTCTGTTACAGTTCTTATCCTTACCTCAATATTTATTCCCATTATAGTTTCAATTCGAATGATTTCTAACCGTACCTCACTCGGTAGTCCCTCGAGAGTAATAGTATTCAATTCCCTAAGGTAATCCATCTTTTCGGGCTTCAACTAAGACCCTAGTGACCTTAACTAAGTCCCACAATATCATTCTAATCACCTTAAGAATCATTATCGACTTTGGGATTTTCCTTAAACCTTAAAGGGAAATAATTACCAAAAATCAGAAGAGGTCGATCAATCGAAGAAAAGGGGTAGATTGATCTATCAGTCGATCGATCGACATTCTTGAGTTGATCGATCGATAAAGCAGGTATTTTCCTAGAATTTCCTTAAACAATTACGGGTTTCCTATTTTTACACCTTTAATTCTTCATTTCAACGTCCCAAACTCCCAACCAAGTATACTAATAATCCTACCTACATGTTTGCATAATTTCCAACGTTTTAGAATCATCAAATCAAAATGGGACATCAAATTCTTGGATCAATTTACATGAGTTTTAATATAAAAGACCTAGTTTTCCTATTTCTTCAAGAATACTATATAATTCATTACAAATTCATAATTCTCTGCACATGGATCACGATTTCGTGGCTGCTAAAATCCCAGAAGTTAATCTACATGCAAAACCTACCCAGATTACGATTTCAATTCTTCATATTTCAATTATCATTATTCAGGGTTATTCTCTAGTTCTAACCTAACATGGATGATATATGCACTAATTTATTGAAAGTTAAATCACTTGACTGGTAATGAAGATTCTGATCCTATGAAGTTGTAGTACAAAAATGCTTCTCTCTTTTCGATCTATCCGATAGTGGTGACGGTGGTGCAAAAAGTCCAAAGATGGTGGTTATCCTTTGGTAACTTCCTCCACACATCTCTAATGGCCGTCTGTGAAACTTGGTGATGGAAACTCTAAAGCTCTAACCTTTTGGCTGATAAAGATTTCTAATTTCATGGGTCTCTATTCATGAAAAATGGAAATGACTAATATACGCCCTCGGGTTGCCGATTAGGCCTAAAAATGCCCCGGGACCCAAACTAAACCCCCAAATAGCATTTTCTGACTATCTCGACCCTTCCTAACATGTTGGCACACTCGAAATGCTCATACGAATGACAAAAAAACAAAATACTTTTAAATCCATTAAATTGGGTCCTGACATGACTAACACGTGCGTCCCAACTAAATTACCGAAACTGCCATATTTTTAACTCGTGACAATTTTTTTATAAATTCAATAATCACATATTACCATAATCACTCAGTAATATTCAACATTATCATCATATTTAAATACTAACTCTCGTCACGCTAGATATTTAAATCCAAATTAATTTCCAATTAATTATCCCAAATTAATTTAATTAATCCCATAATTAAAAGCAATTTTTTTATTTAATTAATCCCATAATTAAAGGCCATAAAAATACGGGGTATTACATACTTCCCCCCTAATAATGGAATTTCGTCCCGAAATTCTAAAAGAAAGGCATACCTAGAAAAATTAGGTATCCTCCGGTACTCAAAATTAGATATAAAGAAAAGCTCAATCACTACGGCCCTCGCTTCACTATAATATTGTTGAACACTTCTTGACACTCTATCAGTTGTAGGGTTACACCTCAATAAATGCACCTCGCGTTGTGCTCTTACTAAACAACATTCGAATAAGAATAGCCTATACATCATTGGCCGCATTATCTCAATATTATTGTGAGTTTGCACCTCACTTCGTATCAACTCCCGCGTTTATTTAAACAAAAAACTCTCCCCTCCTAGGAGAAACCATAAAAGATTTGACTACTCTTGTCCGTTCTTTGAATCTCTGTTCCCGACATTGTGACTTTTACATAAGGGAAAGACACTTCAGACGGTTGGTGGTTAACTCATTATAGTCATCGGATTCTTGCTTCTGACGGATCCTAAAACTCTGATAATTCGCTCACCTATAAACATCCAGAGGAAGAATGGTAAGGTTTATCCACTCGAAACCTCAGTAAGAACCTTGTCCACTATAAATAGGTACGCGTGCTTTCACACAACTCTACTATTAGGTAATATCCTCTCCTTTTTACCCTATTATACTTCACTCATGATCTATACCCGTTGTGGAAATCAAATGATGGCAATGAGTCCAAAAATTTACTTTCATATAGTTCCATCGGTCGTTAATCCCCTTGCGCCTATTCCTCAGGCTATAGGTGATACAACTTTCTCAAAATGAAACTATTCCCACTACTTCCTTATATCCCATATTGAAGGTGGGTTTCGGGTATTTCATCCTCGTTCGGATTAATACTGGGTAAGACCTCATACCAGCGTGGTCACTATCTAATAGTTTAAATCACCCACGAATATAATAATTTCTTTCCTTCTTGACAATTCGTTCCACACATTCGAAGGAACTCGTTACTCATCTTTATGATTTTAACCCATCAAAGAAATTTATCATCTTGACTCTTCTGCTATTGTAATCATCGGCTCGACACCAAGTTTCTGGTTGATACCCCTACTCCAACCGATTTCTATCTATAAGTGGTGCACGCGGGGGCTACGAATTATGTCCCCCTCAACATCGATTTCCACTTATAACTCCTCCCATTAAGTGGTACTTAATAACCCTCTTCTTCCTATGGCATATACCAAAAGTTCCGGCCCGTGCTATATTCGTCACATTGTGCACATCTGTACTCTTTATACCTTATTGACATCCTCACTCTATTTACGCGTAAGCCACCCTCAACCTTTGATTGTGTGGAACTCCGCTTCAAATTGCCCATAATAGTTAAATAGTTGTATTCTCAAGGGATACGCCCTTTTTAAATGGCTTCCCACTTCCCTTCAACCAATTTTGGACGTGTTACTCTGATTTCACATGAATATATCGATTGTCCATTATGTTATTTCCACAAGTAAGAATTTCACCCATCTTATGTCTCTTCTTTCGACGATCCTGACACTAGCAAACCAAGGTGTCCATACACCCTATACATCGTGTAAATGTGTCTAAACATCACATACGCTTCATAAGTACTCCAAACTCTTTATTGTCCCTGCATTTGTAGCATGGGTACACCAATTTGGGTATTCTGAATCATCCCCGAATTTGAAATTCTAAATCCTCCTAAACATCATTTCATCCTTCAACCTGCCAAAATAAAAGAAAATTATTAGTACTTCCTCACCACACAACTGGCTCTATTGGCCTTATATCGTAATTTCTTCTTTAACTTCCAGTTATAACTATATACTTTCCTAACGATCGAGGTACCCAAATTATGGACGAATGGACAAACATCTCCTTACTACCAACCATATGATATGTTTCATGCGTGGGATGTCTCGCAAAGCGAAATCCAAATAAGAAACCACCCCGATACACTACTACCTAGCATTATCGGTCTTCAAAATCCGTTAGGCCCTCAGTCCATAACATGTACCCCTATATTTCCATCTCTTAACAATAAAGTTATATCTCCTTCCTCAGTTACACTTAAACAAGGAACTCCTTTCGAAAGACACTTTCTCTTAACATTGATGGTAATCACATTCCATAAACATCATGCAAATCTAATCGGGGCTCTCAAAATCCCATCCCCAGATATACAACTATGAGTATTAACTTTCACGTCTCTAAAGGGTTATATAACAATGCACTCTTCTTGCTACCACATCCTGAGCGTTTATTATAATAACAAACTAAATCTTTTCCCTGAACAGTAAACCAGATACACTCCGAATCATATCAATAAAGTCCCTACACATACCGGGAACATATATTCGAGACCATTATACTTTTTGAAGTCTCAATAATATATATACCTATATACAAATATACAAACACGAGTCCATCCCTCTCGCAGATGGGGCCTCGCCATAACAAAAACATTCAACACCAAGGTAGTAACTCCGATGGACTAGCAATAACCGGACACAATCGGATTAATCATTATCATAAAACCATAATTAGGATAATATCATACTTGTATAACAAAGCACTAAAACGAGTAATTTCAATTAAGTATATACCACTATCGATACACCCATTCATCCTCCGCAGATAACACTAGAGGTAACCCCACTATACCAGGGAAAATATTCACATAAATAATAACATTGTCGAGATACTCACTAAACTCTTCTCTCATGCAAATATAACAATAATAAAAATATAGTAATTCGTTCCTGTCACATACAAAACGCTTCATCATTTGAGGATATAACTCATACTTCTATATTGCCAATCGCCCTGGCTGCTCAATTGGTTACTGGACTTAACACACCTGTCTGTACTAAATCGAAAATTTTAATAACTATTTAACTTGCTAGGAACCATACCCTTTATTCCTCTACTCACTCCGGAAAAATTTTAACGCACGGGTTTTACTCCCCACAAAATACCCTTACACATACTCCACTTATCTCCGATCACACTAGCCATGTTAAGGTTGTCCTTCTCTCGGACGCTGGTAGTCTTGACTCTAATGACTACCTCCATTGTTCCCTTAGGTTTGACGGCCCTAAGGAACATCCTACTGTCTTCAACCTCTCTTACTGAAATTACCATTGCTTGGTAACAATTCAGCTATCCGAACCATTTAACTAGGTCCCCTGATGGTTCTTCCCCTTGTAGTGCTTCACCAACACTTTTTCCCCTGTCTTGCTCTATCTCAATTTTTCGATTCTTGTAGCTCCTCACATAAGGAAGTATTTACCTTCATATTAACCAAATGCGACATTGTCATCATCTGTATTGACTGTCCAAGAAAAAATCCCATAAGTGCTAGCAATTCTTCTTGGAAGTTAATTTTCCCCTTTAATGTTCTCTTCTCCATTGCACCTACTTCATCCAGTGTAAGGTTCGCTAATTAATTAAATTTCTCTTCATAAAGTGACCTCTGTCCGACCTTCTTGTGTGAGTTCAGAACCACATTCACATCTTATCCTGAACATCTGATGAAGGAACTTATGGTCAAACCATACGAATGCTCCTTCTCTTGACAAAACATTCCACTTCAAAGTGTGGTGGTTGCCTCTCACCACTGTAACTCTGATCTTATGATCCAAGAAAAAATTTACCCCAAATTTTCACTCCCGATTAGCCATACTTCGACTTATGCCCAAGCCTTTGGATATTTTACCTTCACACGCCATTTCCACATTTCTAGTATTTCCACTGCTGGTTCTCTTCAAAGTTTCGTTTGACTCTCTCCCATTCCAACCTTGATAGGTGAGTCTAATTTGACCCCATTTTCTACTGTAGATGTACTATAAAGTCACATGTTGTTCCCGAACCACCTTTACCATCCTAGCCTTTCGTATCATAATAGGGGTGACCTAAACAACATTCATCATTCTTGAATATACCTTATAACCTCAACTGAGCTTTGCATCCTGTTGTTTGCCCAACTCGCACTACATACTGCATTGTTCGGCACACGAACACTCCCGAATACAAATAAGATTCACTATCATATTCATTATAGCAGGAGAATGAAATCTCACCAAAGAAATCAACAATCCTAAACATAGGGCTCTACATCAAATAAAGCTATGCTAGATGCATAATAAGACGCACATATCCTAAAGGACACTTGAACCCGATGCTCTAATACCACCTGTAACACCCCGTCTAATTAAATACCGGGTAACTACTACTTTATAAAATCAATACAGAATATCAAGTTGGTTCAGTATTAGCATCACTGTCTAAAATAATTAGTTAATTACTAGCCACCTAATATTTAAAAAGAGAGATGCCAAATTTTATTAATTAAGATAACATAATCCAAGTAATTAAGTCAACAAGAATTAATCTCATAAACAATCTCAAATGAATAATCAACGAAATGAAATAAACTGAGTCTAGCGTGAACACTCCAATAAATATACTAGAATAAAATAAAGTCCCGATACAAGAGTCTGAATAAATATACCAACATCTGAAGTAAAACTAAAAGTTTGAGAATGCTATCTCTAAATGGAAATGGGCGACATGCCCTAACAGATGAGTAACCCAAAGTAGAATCAAGTACATAATGCTAAGGCGTCTAATACCGAGATCCTGTAACTTCCACAACAGCTACAGCACGTCAATGTAATGGAGCTGCTATGATTGGCGTCCCTATGGCTGGGAACCTAAAAATGTTTTTAAAAACAAAATCGATTTGGAAGAAAACAGGTTAGGGCCCGAGGTGAAAACAGTTTAAAAGTTTAGCAAGTGTTTAAATTACAATTAAACAACACATATTATGAACATGTTAGTTGTGTACTTTCACATGAGTTTCTCACCTCTCCACTAATATGCACGCTTAACATATTCCCTTAACCCATCCTAATTATGTTTCTAACTAACTAGTCTGTAACACCCCTGCTTTCGCATTCTATCATAGGGTATATATTTGTAACTCCCAAACATGTTATATTCATAACCCATATTCACCCTCATTAAATTACTTATCTCAAGTGTTAATTTAATTCTCACATTCTTAGTCCATTACAATATCTTAGTTATTAACATCTACTAAGTAACAGTGAACCAGTCACAAGTATATATAAAAATCACTCTCAGTACATATATACATATAAGGCACCCCTAGGCTAAGCTGCGGTGCACACATACTCTGCTATTAAATCCATGTACATCACGTACGTAAGGATCACGTGTTTTGAAGCACTTATGAACCGTCTCAATACAAATCACACATATTGGAGGCGAACATAGTTCACATACCCATGGGTCATGCACATATCTACACTCGCATGGTCAGTTGACTTATCAACTCACAAATAAGTCATTCACAGTCCTATGTCCTTAAGGTACAATCTAAATCCCCGGAAGGCACAGAAGATAAGATGGTCCTTTTCCCAAAAATTGACCTCCTGTGATAGCAAGTATGCTAGGTATGTCATACACATAAGAAATCCACACACTAGGCATTCACACAACCTAAGTAATCATATTACAATATAGGTATTCACAAATTACAAATAGTAAGTCTCGTACATAGCAAGTTTATCCCGAACATCATACGTAATATATATATATAACTTGATAGCTCTCTCGTCATATCAATTTGAGTAGCAAAACTTATCCCAAAAGGTTACTAGGTCACCTATTAGTTTCCAATGCTATCTCAGTAACTTAAAGCCCCTCTGTTACTGTTCTTATCCTTACCTCAATATTTATTCCGATTATACTTTCAATTCAAACGATTTCTAATCGTACCTCACTCGGTAGTCCCTCGTGAGCAATAGTATTCAATTCCCTAAGGTAATCCATCTTTTCGGGCTTCAATTAAGACCCAACTGACCTTAACTAAGTCCCACAATATTATATTAATCACCCTAAGCATCATTATTGAATTTAGGATTTTCCTTAAACTTTAAAGGAAAACAATTACCAAAAATCAGAAGAGGTCGATCGATCAAAGAAAAGGGTTCGATCGATCGATCGACATTCTTGAGTTTATCGACCGTTCAAGCAAGTATTTGCCCAAAATTTCCTTAAACAGTTACAGGTTTCCTCTTTTTACAACTGTAATTATTCATTTCAACGTCCCAAACTCCCAACCAAATATACTAATAATCCTACCAACATGATTTTATAATTTCTAATGTTTTAGAATCATCAAATCAAAATGGGACATCAAATTCTTGGATTAATTTACTTAAATTTTCATATAAAAATCGTAGTTCTCCTATTTCTTTAAGAACACTATATAATTCATTACAAATTCATAATTCTCTACACATGGATCATGATTTCATGGATGCTAAAATCCCAGAAGTTAATCTACATGCAAAACCTACCCAGATTACGATTTCAATTCTTTAAATCCATTCAATTATCATTATTCAAGGTTATTCTCCAATTCTAACCTAACATGGATGGTATATGCACTAATTTATTGCAAGTTAAATCACTTGCCTGGTAATGATAATTATGATCCTTTGAAGTAGATGGTATATAAATTCTTCACTCTTTCTGATCTATCCAATGGTGGTGACGGTGGTGCAAAAAGTCCAAAGATGGTGGTTCTCCTTTGGTAACTTCCTCCACTTCATATCTAATGGCCATCTATGAAACTTGGTGATGGAAAACCTTAGTCTCTAACCTATTGGCTCATAAATCTTTTTAAATTTCGTGGGTCACTATTCACCAAAAATGAAAATGACTAATATACCCCCTCGGGTTGCGAGTTAGACCTAAAATTGCCCCGGGACCCAAACTAAATCCTCGGCTAGTGTTTTATGACAATCTCGCCTCTTCCGGACACGTTGGTGCACTCAAAATGCTCATACGGATAACATAAAAATAAAATAGTTTTAAATCCATTAAATTGGGTCCTGACACGATGACACGCGCGTCCCAACTAAATTACCGAAACTGTCGTATTTTCAACTCACAACAATTTTTTTATAAATTCAATAATCACATATTACCATAATCACTCAGTAATATTCAACATTATCATCATATTTAAAGTAGTAACTCTCGTCTCGCTAGATATTTATATTTGAATTAATTTCTAATTAATTATCCCAAATTAATTTATTAATCCCATAATTAAAGTAATTTTTTATTTAATTAATCTCATAATTAAAAGCCATAAAAATACGGGGTATTACAGCTTTATGGATAACTTTCGTAAACTTATAAATTTCTCTAAAGGTGAATACACAATCGAGTGTAAGAGTTGTCTGTCACACTAAAATCTAGTCACGCTTGATGCTATAGAAAACAATGTCTAACTAAGCACATCCAAGTGCTTGTCACAACAATCAAATATAATGACTAACTTATATTCTTCCAATAGTTATATCAAGACACGTGTTCACAATTAATTCATCTTATTGTCCATAATTCTAAGACATTTTCTTCACATCAACATGATTTAGTTACTAATAACATATTATTATTTTATAAAATCCTCAATGCAACAATTCTCCCAAGCTTTAAGGCAACGACATCATATTTATCCATTCCAAAACCATCATATGCGACCAAGTACAATAATTATTTCATCACGACAAGATCTTATTGTAACAATGTCCCAAAAAGGTACTCTACTCAAGTCAACCCATTTGCTTATCATAACGATTTGATTACGATCACTAATCTTCAATATCTTTATATGGTAATCAATGATTTAATTCTTCTAGAGTCACGCCAATTATCTCCTATCATATACTAGGGAATCACCCAGGATATATTCTTGTGTCACCTTAATTTGTCATTTCTACGCAAGTAAATAAAATGCCTATCACCGAGGAACACTAATCAACCTTAGTTTTATCTATGATATACAACCCCAAAGGTATCGCCTCGAAATTCTAATTACTTGCATTATTAATTTTCTCAAATAACCTTAGCACTTACTCCTAAGAGCAATTATCATGGAATTACAAACTTATCAAATTACTAATCCGTAGTAAAAATCACTAGATTATGTCACATAAACCTCAATGAGTGTCAATTCACAAATGTAGCTTATCTCTAAGATGCGATTACTATACTGTGGGTACCTAGATTTGTCACCATGGGCCAGACGAGTAGCCTAGTAGAAACGACCCAAAGTCTGGGAACCTTGCATCTCAACCAAAATTAGTTATGACTTAGTCTATTCCTAAGATCTCGTAAGGAGATATTCTAGGAGTAATTGATGGACGTGGGGAATTCCAACATCCCCACTCCCCGAAAACAGAGATGTATATAACAAACCCTAGGCCTGGGGGAATAGGCACGCATTGTATTTTCTGTAAAACACTCCCCGGAGTATAAAGAAATAATACTGAGAGCACCACTGTGGACGTAGGCATTCTTGCTGAACCACGTACATACTGTGTTGTGTGATTGACATTCATTACATTCTTTATTTGCTTTAGTGATTGTCTTTTCTTGTGAACTTGTGTTGAACATAATTGTCACCAAAATTGGCGTCGTCTGTGGGACCATTTGTCTTCCTTTAAGAAATCCCTCACCAACAAAGAATCTGGAATGTCTGCTCACAGCAGTAACACCCCTTAAGGAGGGGATATCCAAGAATAACCTGCCCCTCACAGGATCAAATCTGAAGTTCGATGTTCAGATCAAAGGGGTTGCCCAGAACAGCAGGCCTTAAAAGAAAGTCAGGAACCAATGAGGTCCGTACAGATCTCCAGGTTGATCGATGCCTATGAGGCAAGGCTCCAAGATCAAGGGGAGGCCGCTCGCAAACAATAGGCTGAGAATGCTCGCCTCAAAAGGAGATTAGAAAGAATGGAGAAAGAACTCCATCGCAGAACTAGGCAACATCCATACCAAACTCCTAGCCCTCAGGCGAGCAAGTCTCACAGCAGAGGAAGGATCCCTCGATGCGGATCCCTAGGAAGTGAGAAGTACAAGTTTGATGATGACTTGCTCGAGCAACAGCGACCAGTTCGCCGTTACAGGAGCACAGTTCAAGGAGATAAGGAAATATGAAATTTGGTCCGAAGAGAAATGGACCAGCACCTAGCACATCGGGGTGCCATATCGACTAGAGAGCTTGCTCGGAAAGCTCTCAGGACCCAGATGAAATCCCAAAATAGAAGAAGAATAAGCCCCCAAGAAGTTCGCAATTTCCATATTCAAGATCTATGATGAAAAGACTGACCCCTATCGATCACGTTAGGCAGTATAGGCAGGACATGACTCTCTGGAACCACAGGGATGCACTAATGTGATGGATTTTCCCCTCAAGTCTACATGATGTGGCCCATAAGTGGTTCGAGGTTTCCTCACAGATCCATCAGAAGCTTTGAGTCCAAGGGTGAGATCTTCACGGCTCGCTTTATTACTAGCATCTCCCATCCAAAGAGGATGGATAATTTGCTAACAATGAAGAAGATGACTCAGGAGAGCCTCCTGGACTACGCAAAGAGGTACTGGGAGTTTTTCAACGAGGTTGAGGACTTCTCAGAATAGGTAGTAGTGGCCTCTTTTAAGATTTGCCTACCCATCTCTTGCCTTCTGCACCAATCCATAACGAAGAAGGAGGCCACAACCATCGATGACCAGATGGCTCGCATCGAGAAGTACGCTAAAGTTGAGGATGTGACCCACCTCAGTGCAAGGGAGAATGGTAGAGCTAAGCTCTCTGCCAAGGGCAACGATAAGACCGAAAACCAGAATAGAGGAGGCAAGAATTGGGGCAAGGGTGGCTCCAAGAATGGAGGCAAGAACGATGCTTCGAAAGAATTTCAGGCAGTAAACACTGTCTTCAAAGAACCAATATATAAGATCCTAGTGAAAATCAAAGATGAGCCATTTGTTAAGTGTCCCAGGAAGATGGGAGGAGATCCCTCAAAGATAAACAATACGTTGTGTAGAAGGGTGCCTATCAATAAAAAAAGCAAATAAAATAAAAATGCTTCTTTTATTAAGGATATCCGAGAGGTGCCCGCGAGGGTCACCTAGAAGTCCAAGATTGAGAGGTGCCATTGCAAGGGTCAGCGCCGCTACAAGTATCAGTACCGCTGCAAGGGTCAGCGCCACTGCAAGTGCCAGCGCCGCTGCAAGCGTCAGCGCCGCTGCAGCAATGACATTCGATAGATGCCTCGCAAGGGTCATCGTAAAAGTCCAAGATTGAGAAGTGCCACTGCAAGGGTCAGCGCCACAGCAAGGGTCACTATAGTAATGACATTCGAGAGGTGCCTCGCAAGGGTCACCGAAACAGTCCAAGATTGAGAAGTGCCACTGCAAGGGTCAGCGCCACTACAAGGGTCAGCGCCGCTGCAAGTGTCAGCGCTGCTACAAGTGTCAGCGCCGCTGCAAGGGTCAGCGCCGCTGCAACAATGACATTCGAGAGGTGCCTCATAAGGGTCATCGCAGAAGTCCAATATTGAGAAGTGCCACTGCAAGGGTCAGCGCCACTGCAAGGGTCACTGCATCAATGACATTCGAGAGGTGCCTCACAAGGGTCACCGCAGCAGTCCAAGATTGAGAAGTGCCACTGCAAAGGTCAGCGCCACTACAAGGGTCACTGTAAAAATGACATTCGAGAGGTGCCTCACAAGGGCCACCGCAGAAATCCAAGATTGAGAAGTGCCACTGCAAGGGTCAGCGCCACCACAAGGGTCACTGCAGAGATGGCATTTGAAGAAGTTCCCCGCAAAGGCCACGATCGAAGTATAAGATTGAGAAAGGCCACCCCAGGGTCCTAACAGGAAATCATATTGAGAAAGAACCTCACCCAAGGTCCCTATAGAAACTCATATCGAGAAGGAACCCTCAAGGTCCCTTAACGACAGATAATGTCAGGGCGAGGAGCAGTGCAGGTCCTCCCCCTTAGCTTCCAGAAAAATAGGCCAAGATGAGGGAGTGGATACCATGAGCAACTCCTCATTATGAAACATCATTCTTTAAAAGAATATAAATACTAACACTTATTTTCTTGTACAGGTTGCCTAGTTGAGCAAGCAGGGCTCAAGTAGGCCAGTTGGGACCTTCTGGGAGTTTTGGCTTGGCGGCTGAGGGACAAGGTATGTTGAGCAAGCTCAACCACTTAGCACTATAGGATTTAGAGAATACTAGTAGGAAGACCCAGAAGTCACCCAATCCTCACACACCTCACACTTAGTCACAATTGAAGTGAGTAGCCAAAGGGCTGGCTGCTCACAAGAAAATAACTGTTTATAAAATTATTTTAAAGGAGAGGGTACTCTAAACCCCTCTCAAGAAAAATGATTTTAGAAGGGGGTCCTCAAGACCCCCCTCAAGCTTGCAAATATTTTAGAGGAGGTGGTCCTTGAGACTCCCCCTCAAGTTTACAAAGTTTGTACCAAAAGTTACCGATTCAAAAGATATTTAGCAAATCAGATATTTTGTCTCCATTAGAAGAAATATTTGCTTTTGAACTTTGGTCGGCACCAGGGGGCATCTTCCAGAGGGGATAGGCAGACCTGCCTGCAGGTAGGGACAAATAGTACACTGCAGACTTTGTCCCTCACCAACCCTCTAAGTTTTGGCGCCAAAAGTGCTAACCCAGCCTTAGTGCCCAAGTATAAATAGGACCCCTGGGCAAGGTCATAGAAAAGAGAAATAAAAAAACTCAATAGCAAAAGACACTCTGTCAAAATCACACCAGAACCTCTCTAGTATTATCTCCCTGCTCTCTCTAAGTGCTAAGTGCCTTGTTCTTTCACTCCCCACTGACAACCATCACTCTCAGGAGCTCCTCTTGAGAAAATTACTATTTTTGTTGTGTAAGTGCATCTTCTTGCAGGGAGGGAGTTCCAGCTTGAGCTCCATTTTTACCTAAAGAAGAAGGTCTCTTCAGAAGCTGCTTCAGAAGTTCTTGAGAACCTTGCAGACAGCGTCCATTGGAGTGGGTCACGCCTCACCCTTTTCAGTTATTCATAGACCCCGGTCTCACTACCCTCCTACATTTGGTGGATCTGCTGGGGAGGTATCCTCATTTCCATGGACAAAGAAGGTTTTAATGTTTCTAAGTAGCTAGTGTTTGAGGACATTTCATGTGGGAATGGATCTAAAAGAGACTAGGCCACTCAGGTGGATGTGGTGGTGACCGGAGCAAAGGTACTTGCTCCTCCGAGAGGGCAGACCAGCTCACCGGTAGTAGCTCCGGTGGCAGAGGCTTATGGGTATGTTTTTTTGAGACTTGGCATGTTTGGGTCAAGATTGTGTAACACCAGCAGTAGCCCCCTCTGGAGGGGCAGCCGTTCCAGCAGTGATTCCGACAGAAGTAGCTCAGACGCGAAGGACGACACCGGAGTAAGTTGTGACAATCATCAAGTACACTGGTAGAACCCCAGAACCCTAAGTGTTTGGCGAGGAATTCGGTATGGTCGAGGAACTCCTCTCGCTCAATGATAGCGATGAGGAACCCTTAAGAAAAGAACCCGTGGCAACAGTAGCTAACGACGAGGGACCCTCGGCAGTGGGTCCCATAGTGGAAATCTCAAAAGGTGTGAAACCTCTAATCCCTAAATCACCAGCACAGGATGAACCCACCGACAAAGTGGTTATCGAGGAACCCACGGTCAACACCATACTCTCTATAACTCCAACATAGGCGGGACACCCTGGGACGCGGAACCCTCGAAGCGACAAGAGGTCGAGACACCCTCACCCAAAATACCAAGTGCCAATGACTCTTCCGGTGAGGAACCCACAGTATAAAAAGGGTCTCACAGAAAATTTTCAGCAAACAACGCATTTTGCGAAGAACCCCCACCCGCGTTGCCATGCAAGAATCCACCAGCCGACGTCTAGACCCCCAGCTTCTGACGAGGGACCCATAGACACGATGGCAGACCGCGAGAATCCCAGCCGATGATGAGAGACCACCATGTTGTCACAGGTCGAGACCCTTATTTATGAAAAATCCAAAGTCATTTTCGAGGAACCCTCGGATGAAGGGACCACTCGCGTCGAACTCTTATCAGCAGCCATCTCAATTGAAAAATCCAAACTCACCGAGACGCCCCTTTGGTCGAGACACCCGAGGCAGCAAACCAATGCGTGAGGCTCAAAGTCGCACTTGATAAAGAATCATCGCCTAGGTTGGCAGAAAATCCAGTCGAGGAACCCAAGTAAAGAATGTCAGCAGCCTTGGCAGCAGTGGAAGGTAGCGAGAAACCATCATTGGTCAGAACGAGTGATGCCAAGAAAACACTCTCACTACTTTTAGGCTGTCGCGAGGAACACCCATCAATAGGCGAGGAACCCTCAGTTGTGTGACGCGAGGAACCCTCCATATCTGAGGCAAAGCGCGAGCAACCCGAAGGTAGTTGGGACACATCCGTCGAGGAACCCACCAACAAGGTGGGTCGCGAGGGATCCTTGGTTATTAGCACACTCCTCATGATAACCACAGTCGGCGAGGAACCCCAGAAGTATTAGTCATTCAAGTTGAAACTCCCTTTGTATGAGGGACCCTTAGCAGTGTTAACTATGGATGAGGGACCCTTGACAGTGGGTCCCATAGTTAAAGCTCTGTTTGGTGAGCAACCTATAAGTCCTAAACCAGCCGCGCACGAGGAGCTCCAAAATATTGAGGGATCGGACGAGGAATCCAACAGGCGAGGAACCCCCAAGTGTTGAGGGGCTCTCAAAATTCAACCCAGCAGGCAAGGAACCCTCTCTAGTAGCAAAACCAATATCAACAAACTGAGACACCGAAGGCGAGGAACCGAAGACAAAATGAGGTTCATGCATAAGTTTCCAACGAGGAACCCGCTATTGGAATAGTAAAAAAAAAAACACATAGTAGCTGGATCAGTTGTGCGAGGAACCCAACTTAGATTCAAATAAGGGCCTCCCACGCGAGGAACCCTCTCCCACCTCAAGCAATGGTGAAGAACCAACCATGTTCAAACCAAAACGCGAGGAACCCAAGACTAATGGGATTTCTAATGAGGAACTGTCGGCGACAGCAGACTGTGACGAGGAGCCTATGTGCGAGGACCCCTCCCCCATCTCAAGCAGTAGTGAAGAACTCCTCGCGCTAAAGTTCTTGGGTAGGAACCCCTTATGGGCGATAATGCCATCAAGGAACCCGACATGGTGAAAAGGGAAATTTTCGTCGTAAATGATTTGGACGAGGAACCCACCTTGATTGAGGGTGATCGCGAGGAACCCGCGGCGTGAGAGAGACCTATCATAACCTCGGTAGTAGGCGATGGACCCTTTGAAGTTAAAATAGAAAACAAGATACCCGTTGTGGTTAAAACCTCGCACGAGGACCCTTGATGGAAAATTATTTTCGGCGAGGAACCCATAAGTTCCAAGCCCTAGACAGAAAAATGCGCAAGGAATAACTCTCAACTCGAGTTGTAGACGAGGAACCCTCTGTGCGAGAAGAGGCAGGCGGGGAGCCCATCATCGGTGGTGCTATAAGCAAGGAACCCGGGATGACCAGAATCCCAGACAAAGAACTTTCCATGACTGGTACCTTGCACAAGGAACCCCCTGATGCATTTAAACAAAAAAAAGTAGAAGCGATCGGACACAAGGGCATAGAATTGCTCAACAAAAGGTACACCAGACTAATGCTTTCTCTTTCTTAATAGTATAGTAGAACCTCTACTATATTAGAAGAGGGCCTATGATATAAGGAACTTTCCTTATTATACTTGGGGATATATCCAACCCAAAATTAAAAGTATAGTGAGTAAAGCCCGTGCAGACACGACAGGACCAGCATGAGGTTATCCTCCTAGTAATAATAATAATAATAAAAAATTTCACTACATTTTTTATTGTTATTCCATACAGATTTATAGCCTAGATAACAAGTCTTAACCTCTGTTCTCCAAAAAATTGTAATTGACCAGTTTTCAGAAAATAGGGAAAAGTGGTTCTACCCCCCCCCCCCCCTCTAAACTCGTTATTTTTATAAGACAAAAAAGGTTCCTAAGAAAAGTTTGGAACAAGGACCCTTCAGACCAAGGGAAATTTTTAGTATAAAGAAATAATTATTTCTTTGCTTATAATATATGTGAAATTTTATGCAAAGTTTGTGGGAAGGAGAAGTGCTAACCCCATCTCTTAGTTACTTCCCAAGAAATGAATATGCATAACAAAATACCCCAAAGTCACACGGGGTTGCACTTAAAAGTATCGCACAGTCACACGGGGTTGCGCTAAAAAAGTATAACTTGCTCAACTATATGCAAGTACCCCGCAGTTAGAGGGGTAGCGTCCAAATTTTAACTTGCTCAGCTATATGCAAGTACCCCACTGTTAAAGGGGAAACTTAAAAATTTGCAGATGGTAAGCCTATATGCAAGCATCCCACAGTTAGAGGGGCAGCTTCAGAATTTTTTAACTTGCTCAGTTGTATGCAAGTACCCCGCAGCTAGAGGGGAATCTTCCAAATTTTAACTTGCTCAGTTATATGCAAGTACCTCGCAGTCAGAGGGGCAACTTCCAAGATGTTAACTTGCTCAGTTATATGCAAGTACCCCGCAGGCAGAGGTGCGGCTTCAAAATTTTAAGTTGCTCAGTTATATGCAGGACCCCGTAGTTAGAGGGGCAGCGTCCATATTTTAACTTGCTCAGTTATACGCAAGTACCCCGCAGGTAGATGGGCAGTTTCAAAATTTTAACTTGCTCATCTCATATGCAAATAACCCACAGTTAGAAATGGGAAGTTCAATCTTAAGGTTCTAACATAAAAAATGAGCAACTCAAAGTATTGAGAAAATGCAATTATACACATAAGGTACAACAATTTAGTACCTAAGGCTCCAAGGGCATAGGAGCGCTCACAGTCTTAAGCAACTGCCAAGTATAAATGTAAGGTGAGACAGTTTATCACCTAAGGCTCCAAGGGCACCGGAGCGCTCACAATCTTGAGCAACTGGCAAGTATAAATGTAAGGTACGACTGTTTAGTACCTAAGGCTCCAAGGTCATCGGAGCGCTCACAACATTGAGAAATTGCCAAGTATAATTATATGTGCGACAGTTTAGCACCTAAGGATCCAAGGACACCGGAGTGCTCGTAGTCTTGAGCAAGTGTCAAGTATAAATATAAGGTGCGACAGTTTAGCACCTAAGTCTCCAAGGGCACCGGAGCGCTCACAGTCTTGAGAAAGTGTTAAGTATAAACATAAGGTGCTCCAGATGAGCACCTAAGGCTCCAAGGGCACCGGAGCGCTCACAGTTTTGAGCAACTGCCAAGTGTAAATATAAGGTGCGACAATTTAGGACCTAAGGCTCCAAGGGCACCGGAGCGCTCACGGTTTTGAGTAACTGCCAAGTATAAATATAAGGTACAACTATTTAGTACCTAAGGCTTCAAGGGCACCGGAGTGCTCACAGTCTTCAGCAAGTGTCAAATATAAATATAAGGTGTGCCAGTTGAGCACCTAAGGCTCCAAGGACATCGGAGCGCTCACAGTCTTGAGCAAGTGTCATGTATAAACATAAGGTGCTCCAGATGAGCACCTAAAGCTCCAAGGGAACTAGAGCACTCACAGTCCTGAGAAAGTTCCAAATATAAATATAAGGTGCGCCAGTTGAGCACCTGTGGCTCCAAGGGCATCGGAGCACTCACAATCTTGAGCAAGTGCCAAGTATAAACGTAAGGTGCTCCAAATGAGCACCTAAGGTTCTTAGGGCACCAGAGAGCTCACAGCCTTGAGCAAGTTTCAAGTATAAATATAATGTGTGCCAGTTGAGCACCTAAGGCTCCAAGGGCACCGAAGCGCTCGCAGCCTTGAGCAAGTGTCAAGGATAAATATAAGGTGCGACAGTTTAACACCCAAGGCTCCAATGGAACTAGAGCGCTAATAGTTTTAAGCAACTACTAAGTATAAATAAAAGGTACGACAATTTCGTGCATAAGTCTCTCGACATTTCAAGACACTTCTGCACGAGGGGCTAATATCGAGAAGTCCTCAAGCAAGTGAACAAATAATAAAATAGCTTGGAGTGTGGGGATCCACTTAGAGTGGCTCCACTTTCCCAAGATTGCAAGTTTGACAGAAAAAAGCCTAGGGCGAGGGGATCCACCTTGAGTGACCCCTCTTCCCAAACTTGATGCTAATAAAAAGAACTCAGGGCGAGGGGCTCACCGCGAGCAACCCCTCCGCCCAAGATAGAAGGCCACATAAGAAGGCTAAGGGCGAGGGGCTCACCACAAGTAACCCCTCCGCCCAAGATGAAAGGCCACAGAAGAAGGCCAAGGGCGAGGGGTTCATCACGAGTAACCCCTCCGCCCAAAATGAAGGTCCACATAAGAAGGCCGAGGGCGAGGGACTCACTGCAAGCAACCCCTCTGCCTAAGATAGAAGGCCACAGAAGAAGGACAAGGGCGAGGAGCTCACTGCGAGTAACCCCTACGCCCAAGATAGAATTCCACAAAAGAAGGCCAAGGGTGAGGGGCCCACTGTGAGTAACCCCTCCCCCCAAGATAGAAGGCCACAGAAGAAGGCCGAGGGCGAGGGACCCACCGTGAGTAACCCCTCTGCCCAAGATAGAAGGCTATAGAAGAACGCTAAGGGCGAGGGGCTCACCGCGAGTAACACCCCTGCCCAAGATGAAAGGCCATAGAAGAAGGCCAAGGGCGAGGGGCTCATCGCGAGTAACCCCTCTGCCCAAGATAGAAGGCCAAGGGCGAGGGGCTCACCGCGAGTAACCTCTCCGCCCAAGATAGAAGGCCACAGAAGAAGGACAAGGGTGAGGGGCCCACTGCGAGTAACCCCTCCGCCCAAGATAGAAGGCCACAGAAGAAGGCTGAGGGTGAGGGACCCACCGCGAGTAACCCCTCCGCCGAAGATAGAAGGCCATAGAAGAAGGCTAAGGGCGAGGGGCTCACCACGAGTAACCCTTCTGCCCAAGATGAAAGGCCATAGAAGAAGGCCAAGGGCGAGGGGCTCATCGCGAGTAACCCCTCATCCCAAGACAGAAGGCCACAGAAGAAGGCCGAGGGCGAGGGACTCACCACGAGTAACCCCTCCGCCTAAGAGGAAAGGCCAACAGTAGAAGGCCAAGGGCGAGGGGCTCACCGTAAGTAACCCCCTCGTCTAAGATGAAAGACCACAGAAGGAGGCCAAGGGCGAGGGGCTCACCGCCAGTAACCCCTCCGCCCAAGATAAAAGGCCACAGAAGAAGGCCAAGGGAGAGGGTTTCATCGCTAGTAACCCCTCCGCCCAAGGTGAAGGGCCACAGAAGAAGGCCGAGGGCGAGGGACTCACCATGAGTAACCCCTCCACCCAAGACAGAAGGCCACATAAGAAGTCCAAGGGCGAGGGACTCACCGTGAGTAACCCCTCCACCCAAGACAGAAGGCCACAGAGGAAGTCTAAGGGCGAGGGGCCATCGCGAGTAACCCCTCCTCCCAAGATGAAGGGCCACAAAAGAAGGCCGAGGGCGAGGGTCTCATCGCGAGTCACCCCTCCACCCAAGACAGAAGGCCACAAAGGAAGGTCGAGGGTGAGGGGCCCATCGCGAGTAACCCCTCCACCCAAAATGAAAGGCCACAGAAGAAGGCCAAGGGTTAGGGGCTCATCGGAAGTAACCCCTCTGCCCAAGATAGAAGGCCATAGAAAAAAGGCCAAGGGCGAGGGGCTCACCATGAGCAACCCCTTTAAACAAAGTAGAAGGCCATAGAAGAAGGCTAAAAAAATGAGGAGCTCACCGCGAGTAACCCCTACGACCAAGTTTATACCCTGATAAGGAGGTCCACTATAAGTGGCCTCATTTACAAAACTTGGGATGAAGTGACATAACATTTAAGGACCCTAAGGGGAATGATGAAGAAACCCTAGGGTCCCTAAAAAACAAAAAACTGAATTTATGGTGTACAAAGCCTTTTGGTCTACCCAACACAAAAGATTTTGCACGAGGGGCTAATGTAGAAGGGTATCTATCAATAAAAAAAGCAAATAAAATAAAAATGCTTCTTTTATTAAGGACATCCGAGAGGTGCCCGCGAGGGTCACCCAGAAGTCCAAGATTGAGAGGTGCCATTGCAAGTGTCAGCGCCACTGCAAGCGTCAGCGCTGCTGCAAGCATCAGCGCCACTGCAGCAAGGACATTCTAGAGATGCCTCGCAAGGGTCATCGCAGAAGTCCAAGATTGAGAAGTGCCACTGCAAGGGTCAGCGCCACTGCAAGGGTCACTGCAGCAATGACAGTCGAGAGGTGCCTCGCAAGGGTCATCGCAGCAGTCCAAGATTGAGAAGTGCCACTGCAAGGGTCAGCGCTACTGCAAGGGTCACTGCAAAAATGACATTAGAGAGGTGACTCACAAGGGTCACTGCAGAAATCCAAGATTGAGAAGTGCCACTGCAAGGGTCAGCGCCACCACAAGGGTCATTACAAAGATGGCATTTGAAGAATTGCCCCGCAAAGGCCACTGCTAAAGTCTAAGATTGAGAAAGGCCACCCTAGGGTACTGAAGGAAAATCATATTGAGAAAGAACCTCACCCAAGGTCCCTACAGAAACTCATATCGAGAAGGAACCCTCAAGGTCCCTTAACGAAAGATAATGTCAGGGCGAGGATCAGTCAAGGTCCTCCCCCTTAGCTTCCAGAAAAATAGGACAGGATAAGGGAGTGGCTACCATGAGCAACTCCTCATAATGAAACATCATTCTTTAAAAGAACAAAAATACTAACACTTATTTTCTTGTACAGGTTGCCTAGTTGAGCAAGCAGGGATCAAGTAGGTCGGTTGGGACCTTCTGGGAGTTTTGGCTTGGCGGCTGAGGGACAAGGTATGTTGAGCAAGCTCAACCACTTAGCACTATAGGATTAGGAGAATACTAGTAGGAAGACCCAAAATCACCCAGTCCTCACACACCTCACACTTAGTCATAAGTGAAGTGAGCAGCCAAAGGGCTGGCTGCTCACAAGAAAAGAACTATTTATAAAATGATTTTAAAGGAGAGGGTCCTCTAAACCCCTCTCAAGAAAAATGATTTTAGAAGGGGGTCCTCAAGACCCCCCTCAAGATTGAAAATATTTTAGAGGAGGTGGTCCTCGAGACCCCCCTCAAGTTTACAAAGTTTGTACCAAAAGTTACCGTTTCAAAAGATATTTAGCAAATCAGATATTTTGTCTCCATTAGAAGACATATTTGCTTTTGAACTTTGGTCGGCACTAGGGGGCATCTGCCAGAGGGGAGAGGCAGACCTGCCTGCAGGTAGGGACAAATAGTACACTGCAGACTTTGTCCCTCACCAACCCTCTAAGTTTTGGCGCCAAAAGTGCCAACCCAGCCTTAGTGCCCAAGTATAAATAGGACCCCTGGGCAAGGTCATAGAAAAGAGAAATAGAAAAACTCAATAGTAAAAGTCACTCTGTCAAAATCATACTAGAACCTCTCTAGTATTCTCTCCCTGCTCTCTCTAAGTGCTAAGTGCCTTTTTTTTTCACTCCCCACTGACAGCCATCACTCTCAGGAGATCCTCTTGAGAAAATTACTATTATTGTTGTGGAAGTTCATCTTCTTACAGGGAGGGAGTTCCATCTTGAGCTCCATTTTTACCCAAAGAAGAAGGTCTCTTCAGAAGCTGCTTCAGAAGTTCTTGATAACCTTGAAGAGAACGTCCATTGGAGTGGGTCACGCCTCACCCTTTCCAGTTATTCATAGACCCCGGTCTCACTACCCTCCTACACACTGAGATGCGCTTTTCACAAGGAGGGAGGATATAAGACTGAGCACTAAAAGGATCTTAAGTCTCACCTTTAAGAGTTGGCCTAGACCGGGCATCTTAATGAGTTTGTAGAGAAGGTTACTGCCAATGGAGACACAAGGCCCGAAAACGTACTCGAGGATGATGCTGGCCATGAATTTGTAGTAATTCACGGGGTATATAATATGAAAAAGATTTAAAGGAACTCAACTCGGATAGAAGTGAAAAAGATTATAGCAGTAATGTAAGATTTTAAGATCGATCCAGTAAAGACACAGTCAGGAAAGTGTCGGCGAGCAGATGACGTCGATTATAGAAAATAAATCATGTTTATAGATGAAGATATAGTGGCGGTAAGAACCCCACATCATGACACCTTGATCATTACCCTCAGGATAGCCAACTATGACATTGACAAGTTGCTCGTCGACCAGGGAAGCTCATCCGACGTAATGTATCTCAACCTGTTAAGAAAATTGAAATTAAGCAGTACCGACTTGAAGGAATACACTGTCCCTCTAGTTGGCTTCGTTAGGAAAGTAACTATCCCATTGGGAAAGATTGTGTTTCTAATAAGGGTAGGAAGTGTCTCCAAGATGATCGAGTTTCTGTTAGTCGACATTGACTCGCCATACCAAGCTATCCTCGAAAGAGGGTGGCTACTTACAATGAGGGCAGTCCCGTCGACCTACCATCAGAAACTCAAGTACGTGACTGAGCGAGGAGTGATGGAGATCCACGAAGATCAAGCGATAACAAGAAGGTGCTTTATAGTAGACATCCCCCTGAAACCAGAGAAGAAGGTTGAGAAGGCCAAAGAGAAGGTCGAGGATCAAGATGGTTTGTTACCTTTGAAATAGCAGCTAAAGTATGGAAGACCCGAAGTGGAGGAGACCAGGCTCCTCCCCTTTGAGCGGGTCATTGAAAAACTGAAAGAAGTCGCAGCCGGTGGTAACAAAAAGGACAGAAGTTTCTTGATTGGGACATCTCTCACAAATCAAGAGAAGAAAGAATTGACGGTTCTATTAAGGATCAACTTAGATGTTTTTGCGTGGAAACCATACGAGCCACCTGGAATTGATCATAGCATGGTTTGTCATTGGTTACACATCGACCCCACTTTCAGGACCATTACGCAGAAGGCATGACGAATTGCGCCAGAGAAGGCCAAAGCTGTAGAGAAGCTACTGGATGCAGGATCCATACGCGAAGTTTAATTCCTTAAATGGTTGTCCAACCCAGTAGTGGTTCTGAAGAATAATGGAAAATAGATAGTTTGTATCAATTTCACTAACCTTAAAAAGGCATGCCCTAAGAACAGTTTGCCCTCCCAAAGATCGACCAATTGGTGGATGCTACAGCAGCTCACGAGAGAATGAGTTTTCTAGAAGCATATTCGAGGTACCACTAGATTCCTTTGCATGAACCAGACCAAGATAAGACCTCATTCATTACCACCTTTGGATTATACTGCTATAAACTTATGCCCTTTGGGCTCAAGAATGCAGGAATAACTTACCAGCGGCTAGTCATCAAGATGTTAGAAGACCAAATGGGAGATTCCATGGAAGTCTACATTGATGATATGATCGTCAAGAGCAAGCACAAAGAGGAACATATCTCAAACCTATCAAGGACCTTTAAAATCCTCAGGAAATACCGAGTGAAACTCAACGCGTTTAAGTGTTCTTTCGGTATCCAGTCAGGAAAATTTCTCGGGTACTTGGTTAGCGAGAGAGGCATTGAAGCCAACCCGGACCAGATCGATGCAATCAACAAGGTACAGCCTCCTCGGACAATAAAAGACATACAGAAGCTCACGGGTATGCTCACCACCTTGAATAGGTTCATCTTGAAGTCCTTCATGAAGTGCCATCCATTTTTCCAGCTATTAAAAATAAGCAAAACGATAGAGTGGAACCAAGATTGCTCGAGAGCATTGGAAGAGCTCAAATCTTATCTCATCACATCACCCTTGCTTGTAATAGCTCAAGAGAATGATTCCCTGTACTTATACCTTTTCGTCTCTAGCCACGCCGTCAGTTTCTGCACTGGTATGCAAAAAGATAGGAATCCAGCACCCAGTCTACTATGCGAGCAAGACCTTATTGGACGCCGAGCAGCGGTACCTCCCACTGGAAAATCTCACAATTGCACTAGTGGTAGCCTCGAGTAAAATGAACCACTACTTCAAAGCTCACATTATCATCATCCTTACATCACACCCCCTTAAAGCAGTCCTACAGAAAGTGGATATGTCTGACAGACTATCCAAGTGGTCAGTTGAGCTCGAACGATTTGACATCCAATTTCAACCAAAGAATGCAATCAAGGGGCAGGTCCTCATTGACTTCATCTCGGAATTCACAGGCCAGAAGCCTCGCGAGCAACTTCAACCTATGGATGAGATGGAATATCACACAACAGGAGGAGTTTGGTGACTATTTGTTGATGGAGCCTCCAACTCAAAGGGGGCAGGAGTAAGCATTATGCTCGTTACTCCAGAAGATATAATTCTCAAGAAGGGCATTAGACTTGGATTTAAAGCCTCCAACAACGAGGCAGAATATGAGGCTTTGATAGAAGGCCTGCAGAAGGTACAGGCATTGGGTACAAAATAACTACAGGTGTTCGACGACTCACAATTGGTCTCTAATCAAATAAGCGGGGACTTCAATGCGAGGGATAAAAGAATGGCAGCCTACCTCGCCTTAGCAAAAAAGTTAATGTCCAACATTGAAGAAGTCAGTATCCAATAGTTTCCTAGAGGACTAAATAGTTATGGTGACTCCATAGCAACCGTATGTTCAGTAATCGACTCTGACTTGAAGAGAACAATCCTTATAGACTTCCTCTCCCAGTCGAGCAGCATCTAGAGAGAAGAGCTACCAGACATGGGCCGTATTCTCCAGATTGAATTAGTACCCAGTTGGATGGACCCCCTGAGGGACTATTTGAAGGATGGTGTACTACCAGACGATAAGAAGGCCTCTCATCAGATAAGAGTTAAAGATGCCCGCTTTCACTTATCTACTGAGGGCAAGCTATATAAGATATCATTCACCGGCCCTTACCTCCAATGTGTTCACCCAAAGAACATCGAGCAAGTGTTGCGCGAGCTCTATGAAGGAACCTGCGGGAGCCATATTAGAGGGAGATCGATAGCTTTCTGAGCAATGAAGGAAGGCTACTAATGGCCATATATGCAGAGAGATTCTGGAGTATATAATCGCAAGTGCAAAAAATGCCAGCTACATGCTCCTATGGTCCACTAACCTACCAGCGACCTAAGATCACTTACCAGCCCTTAGCCTTTCGACTAATGGGGAATGGACATCGTGGGACCTCTTCCTACCACTACCGGTAATCACAAGTATCTGTTAGTTACCACAGACTACTTCACCAAATGGATTAAGGCAGAGCTACTGACAAACATCAAGGACGCAGATATGATGAGATTTATATGGAAAAACATAATTACCCACTTTGGGATCCCCAAAACAATCATCATTGATAACGAAACGTAGTTCGAGAGTGGCCCCTTCCAGAGTTTTTGCAATGACCACGGGATCAGACACCATTTTAGCTCGATTTCCTACCCCCAGAGCAACAGCCAAGCTGAAGCTTCCAATAAAATAGTGATCGATGGGTTGAAAAAATGACTTGAGCGAGCCAAAGTTGCACGGGTGAGCGGACTGCCACATATTATGTGGGCTTACCGTACTACCCCATGACGAGAAACTGGGGAAACCCTGTTTGTACTAACATATAGAATGGAAGCAATCATCCCCTAGAAGATGGCCTCCTAACCATGAAATCCACCCTGGTCGACTAAGGCCAGAATGATGCAACATTACTCGTTAAACTTGACCTAGCTGGAGAAAGTAGATAACTATCCCTAGTAAGACTAGCGAGCTAGCAGCAGTAAGTTACAAAACACTACAACAAAAAGGTCAATCCAAGGACATTCCAGATTTGGGACTATGTCCTAAGGAAAGTTCTTGGCAGCGCAGTAAAGACATCTGATGGCAAGCTGGGTCCAAACTGGGTGGGACCATTCAAGGTGACAAGGGATGAACTACAAGGAGCCTATCACTTAGAAACACTGGAGGGAAAAGAGATACCCCGAGCGTGGAACGCAACCAACCTAAAAACAATTTTATTTCTAGTTTTTTCCTTAATCTTTTAGCGCATTGTTGGAATTAGCAACTCATTTTTTAATTTCTTTTGATTAATAAAAGATTGTTTAGCAGTGACATTCTATGAAGTGTTAATTTTGTATTATGAACTTTATAACTTGCATACCTTTTCCAAGCGACAAGCACATTACTTAGTATATTAAAGCAGGGAATCACCCTCCTCACGTTTTCATTATGAAACATGAATAACCTCTTAGCATTGCCCCTGGAAATATATAAAGCCCTACAGGGGACCCTTAGGCAGCTCGGCCAAATCGAATCGGTGGCCAAATAATGTTTGGCTAAAAAAACCTAATCGAATAGAACATCTAACACCAGGTGTGTCCTCTCCATTTCCATACTTAGGCCTAAGGGAATGTGACGATACGACCTAAAAGGTAAAGTGGGGAAGAATGGTATCTCATAAGTATACTGGACTGGGAGGATACTCACACGACAAAATAACTCTACTTACATCAAATCTAGCGGGCTACGAAAAGCCTAAGATAATCAAACAAAAAATTAATGAAGTAAAAATACACAACACAATTTTGAGTCGGCAAAATGCCCAAAACATAAATATTTTATTACCTCGTTACATTTACACAAGGTTACATTGAATTAAGAAAATATTAATGAGGATTAGGCCACTGAGTAAGATAATCAGCCACTTGTAATCTTCGATCGTCGTCCGGATGAGGGGCCAATTCTTCATCAACTTCATTCGCATCTGACAATAGCTACCTGGGGATAGCATCTATAGGGACCCACTGGTTGTCCCTCCTAAAAGGATTAGGAATCAGAGTTGAAGGTGAGATCTCATGATGATACCAGAGTACTGAGTTCCTGGGGACCTGCATCTCACTGAGAGCTCTCAACCATCCACTAATAGAGGATAACTCTTTAAACTTTGTCATCCTCATCGGAGCATCTGTCTAACCTTGGTCATAACCACCATCCCATATTCACCTAGGTCCTTTCTTGAATAGATGCCTCAGCCGTGTGACATCTCTTTGAAGCCCAACAGTAATCACGTATGCTCAATGGACATCTTCTCGAAGCTCGTCCATCTCTTTAGCTGGACCCCCTGCATTTGGACCAGCCGATGAGGTAGAACCTCATAAAACTACAGGGGCAGTGCTCGTCCTTGTGCTAGATCATGGAACATTCGATGAATAGGAACCTCCTAAAACTCGAGGTGCGATGCTCGGTGCATGCTCCCTGAGTCGCGATAGCTTCCTCCTTAGAGTCTCATTCTCCTGTTAAATAACTTCTCCGACTTGATTGATTTTGAAGGCATCCAGAAGCTTAGCTCTCAAAGTGTTCACTTCTTCTTGGACAGAGGAACCAACTTCTTCCATCACTTGAATTCTATCCTTCATTTTGGCGACAATCTCAGACTGGTCTTTAGAGCTCTTATTCCTCGACATCAGAGACTTACAAATCCTAACGAAGGCTTGGCGAACCTAAGTTCTCGCATTACGACCAAGGATCCTTCCCAGTTGAGAGGTGGAAGGTATATAATCATCTACATCAATCAACTACAGGCCATACAAGCATTTAAGAGTAGAAGAATTAATACACAGAAGGGAAAGTATTTTCATTTCATTAAGAGAGGTCCAAGTACATCAGTAATTAAAAAGAGCAGTACAAACGAAGCAAAAAATACAAAAGGAGTCCTAAGAATAGGCTAGCTAGAAGCCTCAGTTTGTTTAGAGGTCACTGGTTGTTTCCCTTATTAACAGTAGAAGGAGAACCTCCCTCAGATGGAGAAAATAATATTCCCTAAACGGAGGGAGTATCAACAGGAACGATCTGGGGGGATAGGAACTCGACCATCAAGGGTCGGGGCAGGAGCCTCATCCACAACAGGCTTCGGGACTAGATCATGATCGTTAAACAACGATGAATCGATGTCCACTCCAGCAGCCAAAAGAGCCTTATTCCAGCCCTTCTTAAAGTTCAACCGACTGATGTAGCTAATCTTAACATCGGCATCTTCATACGCAGCAGCCCAATCGGTATTGTAAGATCTCTCCTTGAGGGTGGCAGCCTCAGACTCCACCTTCTGCACCTTTGTTGCTAGCACCATATTTTCCTCTACCATAGTAAGCTTTGTCGTGCAGACTAGTTTGTAGGAGTACCTCAACTCATTGAGCTCCTTGGTCACCGTCTCCTTCGCTCTGTTGTCTTAAACGAGGGTAAGATCGGAGGACTTTTGGGCCTAGTTAAAAGCCTTCATGATGTCTTCCAGCTTGACATTCTTCCCCTTCATCTCAGCATTCTTCTTTTCCAGATCGGCCTTCCCCCTCACTAGCTCATCACGAGTACGATATAGGACGGCAAAATCAATCACAAACTGTAAAGAAGAGAAGCATTAAACAAAATGTTACAAGCATGGGTAAGCACTAAACATAATATTATAAACACAAAGGAGAAAAAGTGGACTTACCAAGGCTAGCCTATGACTCGCCTCCAGAGCTAACTGGTCAATTCCCATCACCTTCTGACGATCAGTAGGCAAAATTTCTCTATCGACCCATGCATGGGCCAACTGAGGAGAGAGGGAAATAGAGGCCCCCTCAGGCAAAGCAGACATGGGCACCAAAGCTTGCCATACCTTCATCCTTATTACCTCTCCCCTTCTCTCCTCTTCCCTCTCTTTCTTCTCTTTCTCAGTTCTTCTCCTCTCTTCCACCTTCTTCCTCTTTCCACATTCTTCTTCTCCTCTTCCTTATTTCTCTCTCTCTCTCTCTCTTTTAACTGCTCTTCCTCCCTCCTCTTCTTTTCCTTATCGATGGAAGTAGGTTGAGAATCAGTGGCAACTTCCCCACTGCCGGAGTTTTTCTTCTTTAACCACCTAGAGAAAAGTACATCATCATCATCATCGTCCCTGATCAGATTCTTCCTAGGAGGAGCCGTATCTTCCTCACTAGGACTTCTCGACTCACTGGAAGATGCTTGAGCTTTTGAAACCTCTTTTGATCCGTAAGATCCTTCACCACTAGAGCTCTCCTCACTAAAACCACCTTCAGCACCGTCCCCGTTATCACCTTTGCTACCCTCATGGGAGTTGCTCTCTTCCTCGTCTAATTAGCTAGGATCTGTAGAAACCTCTTTAGTGATGTCTAGATCAGGGATGCTGTCTATAGGTCGCGCAATAAAACTAGACCCAACGTTCTTGTACTCCAAGAGGAAAGCCACTGATCGAGGATGGTCACCCTGAGCCAAGAGATCCCTGATATTACAAGCCTTGACCAACTCAACAGCTTGAACCTCGCTGATAGTAGGCTCCAAGTTCTTTATCCTCGCTGAAAAGAAAGAGAGAATCATATCAGAGGAATCATACATTAATAAGAATATCGAAGAGCAGAGCAAAAATTAAGCCTACCTATGAACTCCTCCCAATAAAAGGGGACAATTGAACCTGTCAGACCTCGACCCCTCAGTATGGGGAGGAAATTACCAATTTCTAGTAAGAAAACCCTCTTGCCAGTAATCCTTGTGGGAATCAGGTAGATTTACTACCAATACCCTATCAGGACTCCTGGCCTTGAGGTAAAGAAGACCAAAACTTGTTCATGAGAAAGAATAACAAAAGAAAATCTCAGTAAGCCCTAGATTAGTGCCATAGAGCTGATTTATTCTATGGACCATTAACAATCTTCTAGACGTTTAGCGAACACTGTGCAAGGACAATATTAAAATAAACAAAGAAGTGCAAAAACAAATTGCTTGGAAGGAAAGTAAGACCCCCTTGGGACAGTAAGAGGATGTGAATCCAGTGGGCGTCCTCTATTTCTCTAACATTTTTAAGGACAAGGGCACACTCAATGTCTGCCCAATCTGGGATGTTATAATACTTCCTAAATTTAGTTACTGATCTATTTCCTATCTTCGCCATTTACAAACCCTAAATTACAAATGCGGAGAAGTTTTAACAGAAAAAATAGAGAGAGTGAGCAAGAGGAACTTACGAAATCAAAACTTGGCTTGGGATGACACAAGGTCACAAAAAAGATGATGAAGGCGATTGAAATCAAAAAATGAAGACCAGGGAATGAGAGCGCAACAACGGGAGCTTAAAGAAGGTAAGAAAGTATGAGCAAGCTTGAAACGACAACAAGGAAATACTGCTCCAGAGGATTTTTAAACATTTTCAATCATAGAGCACGAGACATGAAGCAGGATGCCGCCAAAATCAATTTAGAAGAAGCGCTTCAAATCTTGGAAGAGTTACACAATTTACAAGATAGACATTATGACAAATCATTTAAATTTATTGAGCCTAAATTGTGGCCCAACAACTTTAGGGTCAATTGTGGGTACCTCTATTTGTCACCATGGGCCCAGACGAGTAGCCCAGTAGAAACAACCCAAAGTCTGGGAATCTTGCGTCTCAACCAAAATCAGTTACGACTTAGTCTATTCCTAAGATCTCGTAAGAAAATATTCTAGGAGTAATGGATGGACATGGGGAAGTCCAACATCCCCACTCCTTGGAAACAGAGATGCATATAACAAACCCTAGGCCTGGGGCAAAAGGAACGCATTGTATTTTTTGTAAAACACTCCCCGGAGTATAGAGAAATAATACTGAGAGCACCACTGTGGACATAGGCATTCTTGTTGAACCACGTACATACTGTGTTGTGTGATTGGAATTCATTACATTCTTTATTTGATTTGGTGATTGTCTTTTCTTGTGAACTTGTGTTCAACATAATTGTCACCACACATACCATGCGATAGATCACCTGTTGATATTTACTAAAGACTTTGGTAGGTTATGGGACATGGGGTATTGACTATAAACATCCAAGACCACACCGCAAACACTACAAAAGATCATATTCCTCAATATCGTACTATTATAATCATAAATTGATACCATCATCAACATTGTGCCACAAGGACTATTTAATTTAACTCCTAGGTCACCTTAAGTCATCACGATTATCCAAGTCTACATTATAACCAAAATATATACATCACGGTATAATAAACCCCAGTCCTTAACCAAGGGACCTACTAATTTCTCATCACAAGATCAATAATCATAAATATACTACCAAAGATATACACCCAAACACATTAATCCGAGTCTTCAATTTAATACACTCTCACTACGAAGTCAACACTTATAATATACACTCAAGTCACCTAATCTTCAAAGTTAAACTCAACCAATCTTTCTAGATACAATTTAGCTCACACTATTTGGTGCATTAACTTCTCTTATTCTTTGTTACCATTAAAATTAACACACAATATATCTCTTATACCATGGAATTACGATGTTGGTGGCATTAGCTTATGCTGACCCCCGTAATTACTAACATATCTATATCAGAAATGCGGAAGCGATTTACTTGATCGTGTGACACTTGGCACCAACATACTTGTCATGCTAACCTATTTGAGTTTATTGACGAGGATCCAAACTATCACCAAACTAGCATGACCTGCCCAAACCAACATCGACGTTGAAAGATCCTCTATCAACCTCACCACATCACACCCAAAAAAGAAACATTGAACCTAAAGCTTTGATACCAAGTTGTGACGCCCCGAACAAGATTTTAGGATTATTATAGGATCGACCCTGATTCGATCCGAGTTTCAAGTCTGGCGTTCAATGAGCAACCTAAATAATGTTACTATTCCTGTTTTATTATTAAATAAGATTATGATTTTCTTAGCATGCAATTCCAATATAAAATAAAATATGTGCGGGACATAAGGGAAGTGCCCCCAAGGCCAAGTAAACGGAGCTACTAACGTTAATGCAAGTAAATATTACCTGTATAACGCTCTCAAAGTACGGAACTGCATACAACTTTCCATAACAAAGAGGATGGAGTGAGCGAAAGGCTCACTGGGATTTATACAAATGCAACATAGAAACGAACGGCAGAAAAGAATACGCACTCACTATATGCTCATGAAAATATGTATATATCTACACATACTTTTGAAAATACATGCTCCGATGTATTAAACTGTTTTATTCCAAAAAAATTATTTATCCCCGTCCATCCTCTTTTTCTTTCCCAAAATAGTCATTTTGGATAATCTTTCTTTAAAACCACATTTTTTCCCATTAACGCACACAATTAATAATTTATAGGAATAACCTTTCTTTTCTTGAAAATATTCATCTATTCAACGTTTATTAACTCACGCTAGAGTTACTTGGCCATTATTTTAATATTCTCTTTAAAAAAATCTTTATGACATGCACACCTCGTGTTGGGAAAATATTCATTTTCATTGAGAAACTTATACACCACACCACATGACACAAAACCTTTATTATTCACTAAAACTTGGTCATTTCCATCTTTTAACCTTTTGCAAATCTCAAGACTTATTTGCTTCAATTTCAAGAATATTCTCATTCTTCATTTCTTATTATAAGATTTATAAATCTTTGCCTTGGAGTCTAGCCATTATTCCTCGACTTCATGGGCTCCATACCATCGATCTCCAGTCGTCATATACTCATTTCTACAGGCTTTTGGGTCTTTCACCACTAGGGAGATCATGACCTGCCTAATTCTTGGTATCGTACAAGTATCCTTTCTTATCTTTTTCATATGTTTCAACATTATTTTCAATGTTCACATTCATTCTCACTTGGAAAATCACTTTTTTCCTTTTTCATCAAAACTATTCATTGACATTTTTATTTAACAAAAACGTTCCGCTTTACGTAAATTTACAAAGTTTACCCATTTCTTGCCAAAATGTACCACTTAGCCATTTAACAAGTGTTGTTCATAAAAATAGTTATTAAGTTTTCAACTTAACTTTAAAAACACTTTTAACCATTTAACACTTGTCAAAAACTATATTTTTACCCATATCTCACACTTGTCACGTTAACACTTCGAATATCATTTCCATGAAACTAATTATTTTTATTTAGAAAAATGTATCATTAATCTCCTTTTATCAAACTTAATTAATACATTTAATTGCTAAATATTTCTTGATAGCATACTATTCACAATATTTACGACAATGCCACTACTATTTGTTTTACACAAAAATCCTCATTCAAAATGCATGTAATGATACTAATTTCACCAAAAATTAATTTAAAACTTCTCAAAATATATTTATGATATTTTCAACATAATTTCAATAATAAATTCCAAATTTTATAAAAAGACTTTATTTCCATTTTAAATAGCTACAAAAACCATATTTAAGCCTTTATTCTTTATTTCTGAAATTAATAAAATAGGGCTGCATTTTTTCATATTTCTAAAAACATGTTAAAAAAATTATACTTCATTTTTAATCATCTTAATTAGTGAACCCATTAATTACTTCAACATTTTACATAAGTTCCATGGATTTCTACCTAAGAAATCCTCCAAAATGATACTAACATGCTCATAATTATGAAGTCTTTCACCATAATCATTCTCTCAATATTTCATTCCATAATGATTAATTATAAATATAATAACATCATTTATAATTATTTCAATTTCAAAACTAATTCTAGCATGAAAATCATAATTTTTAACAAAGCAAAATAAGTAAAAATACTTCCATTTTCAAGCATGATTTTCACTACTTTAACACATGATTTTAAGATTTAGAAAAGAGTTGAGAGGAGAACCCTACTTGGATAATGTGAAGAATTAATATAATCAAGAAAGAAGTCTAAGAATAAGCTCCAGAAATAACCCCAAAGTAAGCTCCAAACTTCCAATATTAATGTCACACCCTAAACCCAATATCCATACTAATCATTTGTTATTGGAATAATTAGATGATAATCTTGAGCCCATTGGAAATATGATTCATTCATCAATATTTTCCCACGTAATGTGCATAATGAACATAATATTATTCTTATACCATAAAAATCAATATCAGAGTCATAATTAAGTGGACATATAATAATGTGATTAACTATGACATACTAAATCCATATATACAATGTGTGAGTATATTAAAACATTCAGTGTGATAATGATACAATCCCCATATTTAAACCCCAGGTCTCTCCAACGGTGCAACTCTCAAAGTTACCGATCATATGGTATCCTAGCTGGCGGCGTACGAACCTGAAATTATTAAAATATAAACCGTAAGCATTTAGCTTAGTGAGGTACTCCTTACCTGCAATGGAATACCAATTCTATATCAAATCGGTGGATATAAAATTCGAACAATCCTGCCCATTGGAAATAACAAATCCTGTATCGTAAGACCCAAATAATTTTGCCCATTAGAAATATCAAATCCTGGATCATAAGAGCCAAATAATTCTGCCCATTGGCAATATCAAATCCTGGATCATAAGACCCAAATAATTCTGCCCATTGGCAATAACAAATCCTGGATATTTGAATATCCAAACAAATCCTGAATACCGAAGTATTCAAACAAATCCGCTCTTAGAGCTATATTCAAATCCAACATATCTTTTTCATATATATAGATGAACAATCATAAGTACACTCACCTTGACAGTTTAACTGGCTTTTCCCTTGCCTTTATTCGGTATTTGTTCAATCAACTCTTCTTCCCTTCCTATCATTCTTACAATATTATTATCATCATAAAAATATCAATAATCCAAATAATGATTTAAACATAATTCAATCCATAAGCATCACTTGATTCCATTCAAATCATTTATCACAAGTGAAGTTCCATCCAAATCCATGTTAATATATTTAACATATCCAAATCATAGACCAAATATAAATTCATTTATTCTTGGTAATTCAATGCTTGTCATATTAGTATTCCAATACATAATAAAGTACATCATTTCAAGTCTCCTAGAGCAAGATATGCCCATCTCTTTACCACATGACAAATCTGCCCTATAGGCTCTTTTATCGTTCATTCAACTTCCAGGAATTTTCATAATTTTTCTACATCATAAATTTCTATGATATTTCACCCAACACAAGTAAACATATTTAAAATTAAAAATTAAAGTTTCATAATTTTTAAGGTTCGTTTGCTATGTCAAGAAAAACACCGAACACATGGCGGGCATACTTTCACCCTCAGGGCAGATTTCATACCCGAACTTCAAACTCTCACCAAAGATGCATTTATTGGTATTTTAACATTATTTTCGTATATTTCATACATATATGAGTACAGGTTAATATCCGATTGGAATCAATCAATTCCAGTAAGTATACAAAAATATATGGAAGTTTGAATAAATAAAGTTTCTAAACAAAGCAATTTTAGGCTTTTGTACATTCAACTTAACTTAAACTTGCATATATCCATACATATGCACCCAATCATGAAAGGTAAATAAAAAATCAAGGATTTATATCATATAAATCATAAATGCAAGAAAAATAACAAGATTCATGGTTGGAATTACGTTAGGGGCTTTTACGTAATTTTCTATGAATTTTTTTGAATGTTTCCCCTCACTTTCTTCTTCCTAACCCTCACAATTGTTCTTCCTCAACTTAAAACTCTCCCAAACTGAGTTTGCTCAATAAAGGGGGATATCTCAAGGGTTTAAGTCGGCCAATACAACCTCCACCTCCAACCAATCAATTTATAACATGTGGCATCATATAAAACAAAATATCATTTAAGGCTAAATGACTACTTTAGCCCCTGTTCGTAAAAAGACAATATCTTTCCACTCGGATGTCCATTCGATGGAAAGTTTGTTGTGTTAAAAACCTAACTCATATATATACAGTTATATAGTTTATACCTCAAGTAAATTGTTATGTCATAAAGGTCAAAACTAGTCTTAAACATGAACATTCCTACCGAAAACTTCAAAATTTCACATTTGTAACTAATTCAATATTTCATGCTTTATGGCGCTAGGATTAGATTAAATATAATGACTTAACATTATATATACTAATAACATACTATCCATATCACATAAGCCAATCATTATTTAAACATAATTTATCATTATTATATTCGGGTTGTCATAATTATGCTCCAAAAACTTGCTGAAAAAGATTTCTCAAAGTTTTTCCACCCTTATGTGGTTGTTCTTAGGGATTTATATGCCCAAAATAAAGTATTTGGGTGGTTGTATGGAGGGTAGAGAAGGAGGTTACGGGTTTGGAAGAGTATATGGGAGAAGAGGGAGTGTGTAGGAGGTAGTAAAACTTAGAGAAAAATCTGCTGAGTTGGTTTTGGTTATGACATCCCTCACCTCTATCTTATTATCACACCACAACTTACACCATTAATCACAACCCAAAATATGTTTTACACTCTTCATAAAACTCCAAGGATGTACATCTCACTCCAGATCAAAAGTTGAGCTAGTGGGAATAAGGAGATAAATAACAAAATGAGTGGAAAACCAACATTTCTTATTTCATTTTACATTTTACTACTTTCACAACTCAAAATAGCTCTAAAAAGGTCTAAATGATATTTTTTGGAGATGTCCAAGAAGATAAAGTTTCTCAAAATTAAATGTTAAGTCAATCTGTATTTTTTTCAGAATTTTCTGAGCACTTTTATTTTTTGACGAAAATAATAATATTTTATTTTTTCTTCATTTTTTTACTTTTTACCCCACGGCACTCTTAGGCCTATTTTTAGCATCCCGTAAATATGTCCAAATTATTTTTCACCTTAATAAAACGTCCTATAAAAATTGCGCAAGTTGCAGTTTACTTGTCAGTACTATTCATGTCACAATTCTTATAGTTCTAGAATAATACGGGGAATACGAATAAATAATCATACGAACTTGTGCAACGTGAAAGTAGAGCACAATGAATTAATATTACCGAATAATTCAATTACTACAGGATGATGAGTACAAAATAAAAGGGGTGGGTATTACATGCAGATAATGAACCGATCCGATTCTCAGGGTCGGACTGGGCCGAGTCCTCATTTATTTTTTATTTTTTTATAATCGAACTGATCCATCTCCTGAGGGGAGGACCAATCCGAAATGCTGTAAGTTTCTGCTCCCCCTAACTTAGGATGAACTCTTCTCTCTCGATTTTTAAGGTATTCGCACAATTATTCCTAGCAAGATTGACCTTGGACCTCCCAACACTTATTCCGGATATGCTCTCTCCAAATGTGTGTTTCCGCCCCTATCCTATCGTGACTTATACTTATGGAATCCTAACTACTCTAACCTACTCATAACTACTATACATAAGAATCACCCTATACGCGTCGGGGGTGAGATGAACTTGTCGTTATAGCTCATTAAACCCCTTAAACGGGGTTCGACAACCATATTATGTCGGCTTCTTCCACTTAAGCCTCTAGATACGGCTATAGGTGTTGTCCGTTAACTTTGAATGTATCTCCCCCTTTTGAATCTTCAAATTAAACTGTTCCATGGGGGAATACAATTTTCAAGACGAATCGGCCCGTCCATCTAGACCACAATTTTCCCCAAAACAAATGTAGCCGAGAGTTATAGAGAACCACCTTTTTCTACTGAATGAAACTCTTTGCTTCGAATCATCGTCTCATGCGCAAGTTTCATCCGTTCTTTTGAAATATTGGCATTCTCGTACGCATCATTGCGCATCTCTTCCAACTCATTTAATTGAAGCTTTCAAGCTCCTCCGACTTTATCCAAATTGTGGTTCAGCGTCTTGTTTGCCCAATACGCCTTGTGCTATAGCTCCACAAGGATATGGCGTGGATTGCCATAGACAAAACGAAACGGGGACATCCCGAGGGGGTTCTTGTATACAGCCCTATCAGCCCATAGCGCATCATTCAATCTAAAGGACCAATCTGTCCTATTAGGGTCGATGAGATTTCAAGGATGTTTTTTTTTCATGATTCGCTAGCTCGGCTTGCCCACTCGTTTAAGGGTGTTAAGTTGTTCCAACCTTGTGAATAACTCCATAATTTCTCATAATCTTCTCAATTTTCTTAAAATGATTGCCACTATCACTAATTATCGCTTTTGGAGCACCAAAGTGAGAGAGTATGTGTCCTTGCAGGAACTTAATCACCACTTTGTTATCACTCTTTTTGGTAGCTATAGCCTCCACCCATTTAGACACATAATCTATCGTAGCGAGGATGTATAGGAAGCCAAAGGACGGAGGGAAAGGAACTATGAAGTCAATACCCCAACAGTAAAAGATCTCGATGATGAGTATAGGGGTTAATGGAATCATGTATCATTAGGTGATAGCCCCCATCCATTGACACCTATCGCAAGATTTATAATACACGTCCATATCTCAAAAGATTATGGGCCATCGAGACAACTTTGAAGGATCTTAGCAGCCATTTTATTCATGGAAAAGTGGCCTCCACATGATTCCATATGAAAGAATCGGATGACCCTATGAGTCTCGTCATCCAGAACACAACGTCGAATGATTTGGTCTGCATAATGTTTAAACATAAATGGATCATCGTAGAAAAATATATGCGACTAAGTATTGGGAGGGACGGCTCCTGTTACGAGGTAGTTAACTATATTCGCAAACCATAGAAGGGAAGAGGTGGGAAATAGCTGCTCATCTAAAAAATACTTGTCTAAGGGTATCTGATCACTAGTAACGTCTGACAAGAGCCGTGATAAAAGATCGACAACTACATTTTCTACCCCCCTTTTGTCTTTAATGGAGAGATTAAAATCTTATAAGAGTAGGATCCACCTTATGAGGTGCAAATTAGCATCTTTCTTAGTAAGGTGGTATTTTAGCGCTGCATGGTCGGTAAAGCATGTGATGGGTGAACCAATGAGGTACGAACAAAATTTGTCAAGGGGAAACACTACCGCTAGCAATTCTTTCTCTATGGTGCAGTAATTGAGTTGTGGTCAGGTTAAAGTCCGGGTAGTGTAGTAGATGACATGAGCTTTCTTATATTTTCTTTGGCCTAAAACAACCCCTATAGAGTAGTCACTCACATCACACATAAGCTCGAATGGAAGGGACCAATCCGGAGCTTGCATGATGCGAGAGGAAACAAGCATGCCTTTTAATTTATCAAAAGCTCATTATCATGCTTCGTTCCATTCAAAGGGAGCATCCTTCATAAGGAGGTTACTCAAGGGTCTAGTGCTGGCACTAAAATCCTCTATAAACCTTCTATAAAATCCTGCATGACACAAGAAGGAGCGCACATCCTTTAGTTATTTAGGTGGGGGAAGCTCAGCTATGACATCTATTTTGGCCCTATTTACTTCAATTCCTTTAGACAACACTATGTGGCCAAGAAATAGTACTTCGATAACCATGAAGTGGCATTTTTACCAATTGAGTACCAAGTTCTTTTCCACACATCGGGATAATACTTTCTTAGGATTTACGAGACAAAGATCAAAAGAGGGGCCAAAAAGGCTAAAGTCATCCATGAAACTTCAAGGCCTCTTTTAACCATATAGCTAAAGACACTAAGCATGCACTGTTGGAAGGTTGCGAGTGCTTTACATAATCCAAATGGTATCCGTTTTTAGGCAAACGTGCCAGAGGGACATGTGAGAGTCGTATTTTCTTAGTCTAAAACATCTAACTGTATTTGGTTATATCCGGAATAACCATCTAAGAAAAAATAGGATGGATGTACTGCTACTCTCTCTAGCATTTAGTCAATAAATGGTAGGGGGAATGATATTTCCTTGTGCCCGTATTGTGTTTTTGGTAATAAATGTAAATGCGCCACCCGGTGGTGGTGCATTGGTGAATTAACTTACCATTGGCATTCTCGACCACAATCATTCCTGACTTCTTTGGGACGAATTGGATAGGACTAACCTATTTGCTATTCGTGATTGGGTAGATGATCGCAGCCAACAATTTAATAATTTCAGCTCGCACCACCTCTTTCATTATGGAGTTCAATCTTCTTTGCATTTCCCTCGAGGGCTTCACGTCCTCCTCGAGGTGGATTTTATGGGTACAAATCGAGGGTCTTATACCTTTCAAATCTTCTGTGCTCCAAACAAAAGCATCTATGTGTTTCCTCAAAATGTCTAACAACTTACCCTCTTGCTCTTTATCTAGGCTAGAGGAGACAACAACATAGAATGTTTCACCCTCTCCTAAATAAGCATATTTTACATTAGAGGGTAGTTTCTTCAACTCAATGGTGGGAAATTTCTCTTCGGAGGGGATTAAGCATGAATCCCTCGGGGATAGCTCCTCGAATATAGAAACCCAGTCAATATCTCTTAAGTCCTCAATTGATGTTCCCTCGTCTAATATCGCTTTCAATCCCTAGACCTCTCGCTCAAACTCAGTATATGGAATCTCACTCCCAACACCTCTCACTAGACATGCTTCTAAAGTATCCCCACCCATCGTTCTCTCAATGTGAACCTCTACTAACTCCTCTATTAGATCGATCGTGTGGATTTTAGCTTCTTCACCCACTTGGTTAGAAACATTTAATATGTTTGTCTCGGGGGTCGTGTTCTCCAAAGTGAGCTACATTTTCCCATTACATGTATTGATTAAAGCGTTAGCCGTGGCTAAGAATGGGCGGCCTTGAATGTTGGAAACATGGTTGCTAGAATGGATGGATGGATCCGTGTCCCAAATGACAAAGTCTATTGGGAAGTAGAATGTTTCAACTTGGATTATCACGTCCTCGATAATCGCTCGAGGCACCTTTACTGTGCGATCCGCTAATTAGAGAGTGATTTGTGTGGGCTTAAGGTCACCCAAATCAAGCTGCCTATAAATGGACTAGGGAAGGATATTAACACTCGTGCCTAAATCCAACAAGGCTTTCTCAATTCGACGCTATCCAATAAAACATGAAATTATGAGTGCGCCAAGATCTTTAAATTTGTGTGGGAGGTCGTTAAGTAGAACGGAGCTCACATTCTGTGCTAGGAAAACATTTTTCTTCACCTTTAGCCGTCTTTTCACCATCAAAATATCTTTAATAACTTTGGCATAGGCGGGAATTTGCTGAATGGCATCAAGAAATGGTAAATTCATCTTAACTTGCCTAAGAACATCTAGCACTTTGGCACGGGAGACTCCCTTTTGAGGTAGGGCCAACTGTTGAGGGAATGGGGCGACGGTGGGTAGTTTCACAACAACACAAAATCGTTAGCCTTATATTTATCACTCTCATTCATTGGGGAATCTTTGGCCTCTTTCGTGTTTGGCAAAACCTCCTTGTCTTTTGGCTCCTCGTGTGGGGGAGGTGATAAATCAACGACTCTCCCACAATGTAGAGTGGTGATGGCTTGGCATTGCTCTTACTGATCAGAAGATGTAGAGCTAACATTGGCTTGACCTTGAGGATGTCTTTGGCCTTGAGCCGGAAACATGCCCTTCTCTTGGACACTTAATGAGGATTGCAACCTAGATATGCTTGTATTCATCTCAGTGAATAATCTCTCAAACTTGGCGTTGGTTGCGTTTTGAGCTTGGATGAACTGGTTTAAATTGTCCTCAAAAGTCCTCCATAGTGGGGTGATTTATGGGACTGGAGGTGGTGCTTGCATGTGTGGTTGCATAGGTGGAACTTGTTAAAATTAAGGAGGGGGTTTATGTAGGTCAACATGTGAATTTGGATTCGACACAACTTGTTGTTCCCGTAGCCAAAATCGGGATGGTTCCTCCATGAAGGGTTATAAGCGTTACCATGTGGGGCATTGAAATTCCCCTTAAATCCCCCAATTGCTTCCACTTGATTGTTAAGCATGCCTTTGTAGGGGGTATCATCGGGCATTCCTTTGTTGAATGGCCAGCCTCACAAATTGCATACACATTCTCTTTTACGACTCGGGTGGATCCGGTAGTTTCTTTTAGTTGTGACTCGAGTATGTCTCTCATACTTCTCTCAAATTGATCATGTCGATGGTCTAACAAGGTATCTTTATGCAATTGGTATAGACCAGACATAGAAGGAGTGGTGAACACTTGTCGAGGTCAATTCTGGGTAGTGGGATCGGTTGTGTCCCATGCTTAAGTAGTCTCAGCGACATACTTAAGATGAGCCTCAGCATCGCTCCCATCTAACTCCCAAAATGGTCTTTCACACATAGTTTAATCAAGTTGTTTAGACTTTATAGTAATCCCCTGATCAAAGAAAGAGATAATGTGATGCTTCTCAAATCCATGATGTGGGAAAGCGTTAACTAACTCTTGGAAGCGTTCACGACACCGATCAAATGGCTCATTATCTTGTTGTTGAAAGGCTCGAATTTGAGTCTTGATGGAGTTGGTTTGATGTTGTGGAAAGAATTTTGCGAGAAACTTGGATTGCATATCCTTCCATGATATAATGGAGTTCGGTGGTAAAGACCAAAGCCAGGTCTTAGCCTTATCCTGTAAGGAAAAAAGAAAAAGTTTTAGGCGAACGATATTTTACGTGCAAGCTTGATTGTTAAATGTTTTGCACGCCTCTTGGAGCTCGTGGGTGTGGAGGTATGGTTTATCCGAATCCATGACTTGAAATGTGGGAAGAATCTGTACCATCCTATTACAAAAGTGGAATTGTCCTGCATTGTATGGAAGTAAAGTGCACCCAGGGGTAACTGTCCGCTCGACAAATAAGAGTTCTTTCATGGGACGATATGGTAAATGCCCCTCGCTCGTACCGAAACTGGAGCTATCTGACATTGCTCTATCTCCAATTGACTCGGACTCATCATTCAGTGTTCTAGAAGTGTGACTTAGTGTGTGACTTGTGATTGAGTTTAGAGGTGGAACCCATAATTATGGGACACAAGCAGTGCATGGACTATCAGGGTCATATTCAACTATTGGATTCTCGTGAATGTGTGTACGATTAGATTGCGGGGTTTGTTGAGGATTTTGCATGAAAGGGTTTTGAGAGATGTTATAATTTTATTCTTTTCAATTTTCCTATGTTTTTTTTGGATTTTTGGATTTTTTTTTATTTTTTGACTTTTTAAGATTTGGAATCAATTTTGGGATTAATTCAGCCTAACCTAAAAATCTACCTAAATCCTCGGCAATGACCTTAAAAACTTGACGCGACTAAAAATGTGTCTAAAGTGCATGCTTATATAGGCTCAAGTTCAAGCCTGTAGCGTAAGTAATAAACCCCGTCTTACCGAGCAAAACGAAAAGGTGATAAATTTTGGAATTGAATTCTACTAGATAAATTCAAAATAAAAAAAACTACTAACTAAACTAAATGCCCAAAATTAAAACTACTGCAGGTGATAAATTATGAATGATAAAAAGCAAGTTAGGATACAATTCCCCAAACCCTAGTACATTTACCGGATAGAAAACTAGGTTTTGAATTAGATAGTTGATTAAACCCAATATTCATTAATCCCAAGCATTACATATATGTAATCAAGGGAAAGAATGAAGCAGTGTTGTATTAGCATACACACAAATCCCATCCTTAAACACCCGGGTTACCTAGGGCAAATGAGGTTAAAAGATCTACGATGGTTGTGTCTACTACACAACATGATTCATTCAATATTTAATTCAAAACCAATTTTCTATACATGTAAACTACATCGGGTTGGTTCGTGCACCCCAACCCATAGAAATTTAGCTAGACATGATTAAACTATACTTGAACATGAAATTTATTTTGCATGAATTCATAATTGCGTAAAAATTGGAACGAAACTTGTAAAAACGAATTGTAACCTATATCCAATGAATCATCAAACAAAAATATTAAAGCAATTGAAAATATTAATAAATATTACATGGAATGAAGAAACTCTTGAACTAATGCCTAAAACTAGAACAATTTTTGAAGAAAGTAATTCCCTAGGGCTCTTAGCTTCAAAAGCTCTCTAAAATTTTCAAGAAAAAGAACTCCTAAAAGACTGGTAATCAGTTGGAATAAATATCCTATGTAGTTACAAGAGTTTGAGATAAGTTCAACTCTAAATTTTAAATTGAATAAGTTAGAAAATTGAGAGCTGTACCGGTCCGGTATGGGGTCATCAGTTTGGTTTGCTGCACCAGGCCGATTTATTTTTGCTTCTAATCGGATCGGTCCGGTAGTTAGTTTTATACGGGAAATCTCAAAATATCGAATCGGTTCATTTTTAGTACATATTAGATCGGTCCGCTCTATTCAAGAACTTTGTCTTCCCCGGACCAATTCATTTTTTGTTGACACCGGATCGGTTCGATGATATCTTTCATCCTGCTCTTCTTGTGATTTTCTCTTAACTTTGAAGCTTCATAATTTTTGATTCGAGACTCGGATTTGGATGCGGTTTCTTCCTACATTCTTATAGACTCAAGGTATTTAACTTTGATTCTTGTTCCTTGTCTGAATTCCAGATGTAAAATTACTCTTTTGCCCTCTGAATTTCTTTATTTTCTTTCTTTCTTGGTTTATCGATTTTGAGTTTCCTTTTCTCTTCACTTGTATAAAATACCCGCAAAATGCAATAAGAATACAAAAAACTCGGTGCACTATATAGGAAATGTCAGTAGCAAAGATATGAGAAAAATCAACACATTTTACATTCTATATGGTGATAAGAGCCTCTAAATTAAGGGGATAAATCAGAAGAATTTATGCCTAATCAGGGTTCTAAGGTGAAAGAGAGTTTTGAAAGATAAAGTGTTTAGAAGTTGCAAAATCTGATTTCGGTAACTTAATCAAATCCATAATCATTTTTCACAGCGTTAGAAACCATCGATGGTCACGAGCTTTGCTGCGATGATGTACTAGCGAACTCAGGTTGTGTCACTAGCCAGTAAAGGCTATGTGTGAGATAATACACATATAAGAATAAAATGTACACAATGATTTCTTGGATATAAGAAATACCATTTTAATCCTAAAATTAGAACCATTAATATGATGAAACAATCTTTTGAAAGAACATACAATGGTTCTTGGTTATGTTAAATACTCTACATAAATAACGATTTAACATTCAAAGGCCTAAGGTCAAATTAAAGCCATGCAAAATTCGAGTGATTCAAAGACATAACTCATGATAGAAAGCTGACTAATATGAGCATTAACTCGTAAACTAAATAATGAAGATTAATGTTCCTTGAAAGAAATAATTTTGATATACCACTTTTTTCTCCCTCAAATAATGATTTATAATTAAAACCTTTTGTGTCTTATACCCTTAATGTTACTCAATTTTTGTATATATAAAAATATTTGAGACATTACTTTTTGAAACAAATTCTTCATTTGGCGGCTTTCACTCATTCATTACAAAGGGTGGGGAACTATAGAAAATATAAGGTAATTTTCTCAATTCCAAAGTTGTAGCCCTTACCACATCATCACACATTATTTTAGAATATATATAATTTTTTCAACTCCAACGATGATGATAAAAAAATTCTCATCCCTAAAAGTATTAACAATTATACCATTTTTCAAAACATCACATAAATTTTTAATTTTTGATAGAAGTAAAAAACAAATCCCTTCGTTATATTTTTTTTATAGAAATTACTCAAGTTATAATATGGTGTAAAGTGCATGAGTTATTGCAAATACTCTAAAATAGCAAGATTAATTTACTAAGGAGTTTTAAGCTATTAAATTCAAAACATGGAGTATAAAAGTCATAAATAAAAACGTTTGTATAATAACTAAGCATGTCGGTTTGAATTTAAGCATATGGGATAAAATATTGCAAACAAAAATAGAAGGCCAATATTGTACAAGGCCAAAATCTCAAATTACGAACAAAACAAAGATCATATCCTAAGGAATAAAAAAGATAAAAAAGAGATCAAGATGCCTATAAAAAAGAGTAAACCAAAACCTCTAAAGAGCCTATAAATTATCCTAACTCTACTTAGTAGAGGATGAATATTTCTCTCTAGCCCGGTCTCTCAGGGCTTCTAACTCCCTTCTATCTACAATGTTTTTTCCTGATGAAAATAGGTTCCATATTCAAAATATCATATTTTGGAACCACCTTATGAGAGTCAACATTTGTTTCCTTTTTTCTTGGAAACCTTTTTGGGGTCTTCCTTCCTTCCTTACTTCTTCTTCTTCTTCTTCTTCTTCTTCTTCTTCTTCCTATTGACATTTCTACCACTCTTCAAATCACCTAAAGGTTATGATGGTTGAAGTAAAACATAAAAGTCTCTAAGGTGTCCTATCCTTTGATAATGAGTACACTTAAAGAGTTTGGGCTCATGGGGTCGACGAGGCATTTGAGTAGTTTATTACTTGGTCTAAAGAAAAACTCTTTCAAGTTTACTTCTTGGTTAATATAGGAACACATTAATGCGACCTTCCATTGATTCTTCTCAGATGAATAGCTAGTATAATTATCACCAATGGTTAACGGTAAAAAAGATTGACATGCAAAGATCGTTTGGAAAGATAAAGAGCTTTCACCATGAACAAAAACATAAACCATGTTTATACTTGTAAGATTATTTAGGCCTAAGTATAATCTTATTCGACTTTTGAGACATACTCGCCAAATAGGTCTTTGAAAGTGGACGTGATGGAGAGATCTATTTTTTGCCTTTTGAGGATTATGTAGTTCTCGTAAAGATTAACATAATCGACTAGAATATCATCTTCTTATTCCTCAATAGTACTCAAAGAGGTGTTCGAAGTAATCATTTCACCAATAACCGAATGAGGAACATCAAAATCATCTAAATCATCTAACTCATCAAATTTATATTGTTCCATGAAAGTGGCATTTTCTTAAGAGTCATCATATGAGTCTAAGTCATCATCACTAAAAGTGTCTTGAAAAGAATTCTTATCACAACCTTTACTCAAGTTTGAGGGACATTGCTTCGAAATATTTCCACGACAATGACATGTGAAACGTGTAATGGGTTTTTGGATAATTAACCTTCTTATCTCCACTTTCTTGACCAACTTCAAATCTAGGAGGATAATTCTTGGGAGCGCCTTTATATTGAAATCTATTTTTCCAAGTATTGGAAAATTTCTTAGTGAGGAAGGCCATATCCTCATCACTAACATCAAGGTAATTAATACTAGGAGATTACTTCTTAGCCTTAAAATATAGATTTTTCTCTTTGGCCGACATTCATTAGTGATATAAAAAATTTGCGTTGTTGGTTTGAAGATAGCTAACCAACTAATATACACGCATGGGTGTTTTAAGTAGAACTCCAACCTCGTCAATGGCATTGACTTTGGCACAGAACCTACTTGGGATAGACCATATGATTTTGTCAATAATTATATCCTCTTTATGGTCGTCCCTAAAGCATAGATAAAAGTTACAACGTTATTCGTAAAAAAATTTGTTCTCCTTCATGGAGAGGAGTTCAAAATGGGTGGCCAACTGTTGAAGCTTATAATTCTTTATGATGGAGATGCCTTCGTAAGTCGTATATATGATTTCCCACACCTCCTTTGACATTGTACAAGTGGAAATACGTTAAATTTAGTCGAGGATGCGCAACCAAAGATGGCACTAAATCCATTCATGTTCCACCGCTCTCCTTAAAATGATTGTCATCCGTACTAGATCTAATATTTTCTACTAAGACATCATTGAGAATAGCCATGAAACATTTCCATCCCAAAAGAACACTATTCCAAATTCTATCATCCATAGAGATCAAATATATGGACATACGAGATTTCCATTAGGGATAATTATTACCATCAAATTAATAAGGTAGGATGGTTGAAATTCCATACATTTCACATTAAAAGGATCTACTATGGGTAGTACCACCTTAAACAATGGAAACCCACTCTAATTTTGATAGTGTTCCCCTCGGCAGTAACACGACAAATAAAATTAATTCACCTAATTTAAGAGAAACGAGTAATAAGTTATTATTATCAAAGGGTAAACAATCCGAAACTCTATGTGAATTTTTTTTATTATGTTTTAGAATCCAATTTTATCCTCTTTAATTAATAAATTGGTTCTGAGCGATGTAAAAAAGTAGAATAATCACGAGACTGGATATACGAGGGAAAAATTCACTAATGCAAAAAACATTGGATTGATAAGAATGACAAATAATTTATGGTAGGGTTTAACAAATAAAAGATAAATAATTAAAACTACATGGTGCTATGGCATCCTAGAAACTCTTTCATACAATATCCTTCGAGGAGAGTGCCGACAGCTGAAGAACGCTACACAACTGCTACTAGTTTTGATCTGCGGTCAATGTCTTCAAATCCAGCTGGCCAAAATATTGTCTTTAAAGTTGAAACAAATTGTTCCAAGAATGTAACCTTAAAGTAACCATAAAATATACCCCAAAGATTTTGAGGGAATCCTAAATGGTTGGGTTGGTGTATTACAATATTATGGTGCTATAAATCTCACAATGAAATTTTCAAACCAAAGAACAGAAAATATCTACTCACGAACAAAAAGTTTTGAAAATTATTTGAATAGAAAGATGAGTAAATAAATATCTAAGGCTTTCACAAAGAGAAAACCCAATAAAAGGGCTTGAAGAACTCCAATAGGAGTTGTGAAAAATATGCTCTTAAATATTTGATATGGTTTTATCAATGAAAATATTTTTCTTAAACTCTCACTCTTGGTTTATAAGAGTATAGAAAAGATAACTATAAAGACATAGGTTAGAAAGGATTTAGGAAGATAATAGGTTAGGTGTCAAACTCTTAAGATCTCAAGTAATCATATCCAATACTTAATCAACTGAAAAGGTATACATGGAACACTTACCAAGGAGATTTTAAGGAAAAATTGTTCAAAAAGTGCCTTCGGCTAACTGTCATATTCGTTCACTGAAGCCATCGCTACGGTGAGGAAAAAATTCGCTGTAGTGAACTTGAAGCGAAGCATGTCACGCTAGTTGCCAAAAAAAAAGAATGGGGACAAAAATTTCCAGCGAAAAGCATTCGGTGCAGTCGAGAAAGTCTTCATTGTGGCGAAGCTCTAGTGAGCAACCTGCTAAAGTGTCCCGGGATTTTATCCAGTTTTGTCGAACAATATTTTTGAAAATAAGTTCTGGAAAAGAACTAAGTATGTTTGTTCCATCCATGAATATTCATACTTAAAATACATAAAAAAGATGGAATTTCTAAGAATATATATTTTTCCATATGAAGAGTATATTTGCATAATGTATTTGATAATTTATCAAAGCAAGGTTGATTTAAAAAGATTTTTCAGTTAGGAAAACAACCAACCGAGGGGTGACTCTAAGTCCTTTAAGTCTTGTACCTTCCTAAGTGGTTACTTAGCGTTAAACATGAGTGACTCTGGGTTTAAATTGATGAATCTTTCTCAGGGCCTCTTTGATAATGACATAAATAATGTTTTGACAAGGAATTTGGAAATTCTATTCTATGGATCAGGTTGAGAATACTATTATCTGTGATTGTTTTATACTTTGGGGGAGCGGGATGGGTGTCTAAAAACTAAGTATCTCACTTCGGCCATAATTATTCAATTGTTGTGTTATATGATTATATTTATATAACCTTCTTCATTTTATTAATCCCAATTGTTACACTTTATTGGAGAAGACTTTCTAGCCTAATTTTCTATCGTATAGTTTTAACAGTTTTCTAATGATGATTCAAGGTGATGTGGTTCTTGTTCATCTATTTTTCTTGAAAGAATTATTTTAATTTAATACAAAGCATTATTCGGATCACAGTTTATGCCCACACATGATGGTGGAAAGGTTATTTTCTTTTCCAAAAATTTTATGCCAATTTTGTATAAAAGTTGTTCGGTGAGTAGGAATATGTTCTACTATAACGCTTCGATTCGAATTTATGGGTTACTTGTCGTAAACCCGGTGCAATACGAGTATTAGGTGTGAAGTGCAATGAACAACCTATATAATGTTGCTAATCCAGTTTTATTTTAATTAACATTTCAATTATTTAGCATAAAATTCCAATTTTAAACCAAAGTACGTGAAGGACCCGTAGGGAGCGGGAGCACCCCGGAGTCCAAGCATACAAAGCTACTAACGTAAAATAAAAGAGATTCCTCACCAGTATAACACTCTCAAAATCATAAACCGAACCCAACTTGATATAAAAAAAATGAGGGAGTGAGCCCCTTGCTCAGTGGGAAATATACAAAATGCAGTATGGAATCGAATGACCAAAAGAAGACTCTAACACGTTATACCAACGTGCACATGCAACTACCTAGCATACACACACACACACACACACACACACACACACACACACACACATATATATATATATATATATATATATATATATATATATATATATATATATGCATTAGTTACAAAACTTATGTATGTCATAAGATCAAAAGATGATGTCATAAGATTTTGCACTTCCTATTTTGCCCTTGAAAATTTTGGATTCCCCCTCTTGTCTTTCTTAATACTTATTGCCCCTCTTCCACTTTAATTCAAACACAACGTTATTTTGGTAAACACACCCTAAACCTTTTCAAACCCTATCCTTTATTCTCAACCTCACCCGCTACTCCTCTCTCAGAACTTTTTACCTCACCTCTCTCTCTCTCTCTCTCTCTCTCTCTCTATGCGAAAGCTTCCTCTTCTACCTAATATCTTTTTTAGATCTTTCATGATATTTCTCCATGTTCGTTCCCACAAGTTAATCTCCTCCGCGCTCATGAGGTAATCTCCCTCTCTTTTACACGTACACACCCAAATCGCACCTTATCTTCCTCTCTCTTGCACACACAAAACTTGTACAATCAGATCTGTTTGTTTCATGGATGCGATTTTTCATTTTTGATGGTGCGATTTTTTATTTTTGATGGTGCGATTTTTGAAGTTGTGATGGTTCGATATTTTTCATGCGCACATGTAATGCTGCGATTTTCTTCAGATCTGACAAAATACACATCTGAATGATTCAAGGTGAGTATTTAATTTGTTTTTGATTGTTTTAGGGAGATTTGATCTTGATTTTATTTCTTGCTATATTATTATTACATGAATGGTTCTAAGATCGATGAGTTTCTATCTGCAGAGTTAGCATCTAAAATGGTTTCCATCGCATCAGCTTCTGCTTTACGGTTTTGGCCATTAATGATTTAAAAATGAATTATGGTTCTGTATGATTTTGGCTTATCATTTGGGAAGAGATAACTTGATCCAACTTTGGATGATACTAACTCACGACAGTGTATGTGCGAAGATAAGATTTTTTGGGTTTTGATTTGTTTATAACTATTGTTCTTTTCATTTACTTATGATTGTTATTTATCTTAAACATAGCGGAGTTTATAAGAGACATTGAACTCAAGTATCTATTCATTAGAGTTTTCTTTTGAGGCTTATAAGAGACATTGAACTCAGGCATCTTCGCAATAGAGTTTTCTATCGAATCAGGGGTTTAGGTTCAAAATGGGGTTTTATATATTTTCTCCATTTTTTGTTTCTAAATGACTCTCTTAGATTTGGTTTTAATGTACCATCACTCTCTGTTTTTTTTCTTTATTCTAATCCTTATTTTGCTATGTACTTTGGGGGATGTTGTTGGGATAATATTCTTATACGTAAAGGTTGTGCAAATATGTGTAAGTCATTTTGGTTTATACTCTCTCTTTTTCTATCTGAGTTTGGAATTTTTTGAAGATTTTGTACCAATTTTTCCGATGCCCGGATGATACATTTGGATTTCTTTAATCTTCCATTGTTCAAATTTAAGGTATTGTTCAAATTTATCTTACTTATAAGAATTAATTACTATTTTATTTCTTTTATTTGTTCTATAGGTTGGAACTCATTATCCCCCTACATAATTTTATTTCTTCAGGAATCTGAGCCATTGAAAGCTGATAATAGGATTAATGGCTAGTTTTTTAGTCGTTTCTTTTTTATAATTACTTGGTTTTTAGTTCTTACTTCTTTTATTTCAAAAATCTACCTTCATAACTGATGACAACCCTATCAAATAAATCAATGTTGCTTTCTTTAATCTTCCACTGTTAAATTAAATAATTATTAGAATTGATTTTGAAATTTCATGAATAGTATCTTCTTACTGTCAAGAATGGGTTCTTCTATAACATCTTCTTTGTTTTGAGACATGGCCATTGGAAGTTTTTTAGTTTTATATATAGATAAATGAAGTGGGGATATTTTGATGGCCCGAAATTACAGGAGGATCAAATTTGGTACTCTAGAGCTCCTGGTTTTTCGAAAGCCCCTGGGGGAGCTCCGATGAACTTATATTTGGTATTCATGATACATAGATATTGTCTAACTATAAAGAGAAACTAAATTGGATTTGGGATGGAATATTATTTTATAGTTTTGGATTTACATAAACTTTTTTGTTCTCATTTGTAGATTTGCCAACTATTGAAGTTTAAAATGTTGGCTGTATAGATACGTGTTTAAGTCACTTGTTATATGTGTGTGTGTCAGTGTAATTGGTTTTAGACCTTTATGAAATGGTATTCTACACATTCCAAATACCTACATAGTGTACAATGTAATTGATTTTCACAGATTGTTCGATTTACAAACGTACAGAGTGTACATTTAAGATTGTTATGGTATTACTTATGCTTTAAGAATCATCTATTGCATTGTTTACTTTGGTTAAGATGGTTATTATAATCCAATTTTAGTTTTTGTTGTTCTTTTATATTGGGTTCTTTTAATTGTTATCATCATTATTTTAGTCTTTTAATTGTAATTGTTAAGAGGTGTATACTCATATTGTTCAAGTGTAAACCCGAGTGTAGGTATGTGCTATTAGATTTTAGTTTGTAATATACAAGTGACTAATTCCAATATCTGTACTCTTTCATTTTGCTAAATAATAATGACTGAACTCTCTGTCTTATAAATGTTACAGGATCTGAAGTAAGGAGCTCTATGAATATGACTAGTTGATTTCCATTTTTGATTATAGTATATGTTGGGTAAAGTTGGCTGACCATATTGTTTTAATATGATGGATTGGTTCTATTTGCAAATGAAATTCTAACTAGGATTCCGTAGTGGAATATAGAGGCAAATAAAAAAGCAATGATATCTTCACTACCTTCAATAGATGATTGTAAGGACATTTGATTATTGTACCATTTCTCTAATAGTCATACTTTAATTGGTAACAAGCTTAGGGTAAACTTGTTCTTGACCATGTCGATCTCATAATACAAATATTCAATGCTCATGTTATATCATTCACAAAGGAAGGAAAGTTGTAGGTACCCTGCTGTTCATTAAATTTTTTATATGAATTTGTTATAAAGTACAAGAACTCTGAAATATTTATAATGCGACACCATGTGCATTCGTTGCAAAGACCTACTACCTAAGTCTTTCTAAAAAACTATCACAAGGGTGTATCTGCAACAAATGCAGAGGTCACTTTTCCTATTTTTAATCTATTTTTTTACATTAGAATAGTGTGTGTACCTCATTTATTTGTCTTGGCGGAGAGGAGTAACCCGACCAAGCCCTATCAAAGATAGGGAAAGTCCGGCCCAAACTCTAGAGTCTCGTAAATGACTAATTAAGTAGCGACCCATTCAACCCATAAAATCTCTCAAAAGATATTCTAGGGATTATGGGCCAACGTGGAGGTTCCCAACACCCCCACTCTCCAAGAATTACATGTATATATTGAACACCCCATCTCGGGGCAAAGTGTATGTAATTTTGTAAAAACTCCCCTGGAGAAAAGAGAAATATAACAAGAGAGCACCACCATGGATGTAGGCAATTTTACCTAACCACATATATCTTGTGTCATGTGTGATTGCGGCTATTTTATGTTCACCACAATTGGCGCCGAATGTGGGAAGCGATTGTTCTTCATTTAAGAAAGCCTTCACCAACAAGAACCTAGAATGTTTGGTCACAGCAGCAATTCCCCTTAAGCAGGGGATATTTAAGAGCAACCCATTCCTCTTAGGGTTAGATCTAAAGTTCGACACTCAAAACCAAGGCCTCATCCAGAACGTCAAGCCTCAGAAGAAAGACATGGACCATCTAAGTCCACGCAAGTCTCTAGGCTAATCGATGCCTACGAGGCCAGGCTCTAAGAGCAAGAGGAAGATACTCACAAGCAGGAAGCCGACAATGCTCACCTCAAGATAAGATTGGAGAATATGGAGAGAAAACTCCATCGCAGCACAAGGCAATGTCATTATTGCACTCCTAGACCTCAGGCGAGTAGATCTCGTAGCTAAGGAAGGAGCCCAAAATTTCAATCTCAATGCATTGAGGGACACAAGTCAAATAAAAATTTGTTCAAGCAATAAAAATTAGCTTGCCATTATAGGAGCCCATGCCAATGAAACGATGACATATGAAATTTAGTCCGGAGAGAAATAGACTAACACCTAGCATATCGGGGTGCCAGGTCGACTAGTGAGTTAGCCAGGCGAGCTCTCAGGACCCAGATGAAATCCCCCTTTTTAAGGGAAATAGAGGAAGAAGAATCCCTTAAGAAGTTCACAATGCCCAGGTTCAAGATCTATGATGGAAGACTGATCCTATCAACCATCTCAGACAGTACAGGCAGACCATGACTCTTTAGAACCACAAGGACACATTGATGTGTCATATTTTTTCAGCGAGCTTGCACGACATGGCCCAAAAATGGTTCGAGAAACTCCCTCACAGATCCATTAGGAACTTTGAGTCCCTGGCAGAGCTCTTCACAGCTCACTTCATTACCAGAAACTCTTATTTGAAGAGGATGGATGCTTTATTGACAATGAATAAAAAGCCTTAAGAAAACCTTAGAGACTACACAAAGAGGTATGGGGAGTTATTCAATGAGGTCATTGAATGATCGAAGCAGGTCGCTGTTGCATCTTTTAAGATTGGCTTATCCATCTCCTGCCTCTTAAACCAGTCCCTCACTAAGAAGGAGGCAACATCCATCGACGAATTGATGGCTTATATTGAAAAATATGCCAAAGTTGAATATGTGACCTATCTCAATGCAAGGGAAAGTGGTCGTGCCAAGTTTTTCAGTAAGGGAAGCGAAAAAACTGAGGTTCAAAAGAAAGGGAGTAGGAATGGGAACAAGAGTGATGTCTCGAAGTCATTTCAAAGATCAAGGATGAACCGTTAATTAAGTGTCCCAAAAAGATGGGTGGAGACCTTTCAAAGAGAAATAACTCACTGAGATATTCTTTCCACAAAGAGGGAATGCACAAAATCGAGCACTATAAAGACCTCAAGTCTCACCTTAAAGAGTTAGCTCAAATTGGACGCTTAAGAAAATTTATGGAAAATAAGGCAGAGAAGTAGCTGCCAATGGAGATCAAAGGCCTGACCAAGTGCTCGAGGAAGACGTAGGCCATGAGTTCACAGTAATTCATGGGGCATTTGATATAAAATAGATTCAAGGAAATCCATCTCGGATGGAAGTCAAAAAGCTTACAGCGGTAATACAAGATTTTCTTATCGATCCAGGCAAAACACAAGAAGGAAAGCATCGACGAGAAGATGATGTCGACTACAGCAAGCAGATTGTGTTCACAAATGAGGAACTAGTGGGATTAAGAACCCCACATCATGATTCCTTGATCATTACACTCAGGATAACTAACTATGATGTCGATAGGTTTCTCTTAGACTAAGGTATCTTATCTGAAGTGATGTACCTCGACCTATTCAGGAAGTTGAAGTTAAGTATCGTCAACCTAAAGGAAGCCACCGTTCCTCAAGTTGGTTTTGCTGGAAAAGTAACCATCCCCTTGGGAAATATTGTCTTTCCATTAAAGGAAGGAAACATATCCAAATGATCGAATTTCTCATGGTTGATATTGATTCACCCTACTAAGCGATCCTTAGCAGAGGATGGTTGCATGCGATGAAGGTCGTCCCCTCTACCTACCATCAGAAGGTCAAATGTGTGACTGAACGAGGAGTGGTGGAGATCCACAAAGATCAGGCGATGGCGAGAAGGTGCTTCATAACAGCCATCTATCCCAAACCAGAGAAGAAGGTTGAAAAAATTGTAAGAAAAGATGAAGAGCAGGAGATGATGATTCCCTCCAAATAACAAATAAGATATGGGAGACTAGGAGTGGAGGAGACTCGGTTACTCTCCCTGAAAGAGTTGTTGAGGACCTGAAAGAAGTCACAGCCAGTAGCACTTCTAGTGAAAGAAAGTTCTTGATCGGAACCTCACTTACCGACAACAAACATAGGTAATTAGTCACCCTACTCCGAAGTAACCTGTTAAATGAAAATGTAATTAACCCATGAATTAATTGTATTTAATATTCATTTTATGTTTATCTAATAGATTAATTTTTAATGATTCCAAACAACTATTTAAAAGGTATTTATTGCATTACGTATTATCATATGCCTTGGTTATTTTTTATGACTTAATCCTTGTGTAATATTTTAAGTATTGGTTCATTAAGATATTTAGTGCCAAAATGAAAATTGCACTTGATCTGGCAAATATTGAATTCTACCAAAATAATTTTTGTTCAGTTATTATCACATATAATAAATTATTGAATTTTACTACTTGAATTTTATGTTTTTAAAATATCATGGTAACTGTGTTTTATTATCACGCACATATATATAACTGTGTTTTATTATCAGGGTAACAGTTATTATCACTCGTACATATATTATCTTCCCCCATGTTACATTTTATATATTTATATTTATATACTCTTCTTTTTGTACGGGAACTCACAAGAAACTCATAGTCAGATTTCATTACCTGGTAAGATGATATGCACGATATTTTTTTGGACTGCTTCGTCCAGTCACTTCCATCTTTAGAACTGGATTCTGTCACTCCTCAGAATTTTTGGGCCGCGTGCCAACTGCTTCGGCAGTCCTTGTCTTTGAATATAATAAGAGATTTCTTTTTATAATTGTTCATTCAATTTCTTTTACTCTCTTGGATCTCTTCAGTGTATATTAATTGGTGGAACATGGACAATATTTTTTATATAGATTTGATATCCATCTTGGTCCCACACCTTTTAACCCATCCAAATCTCACGAAACTATGTGTACTTGTTGATAATATCTTTATTACATCTTTGAATAGTTGAAAGCCACATCTTGTTTTATGTCCCATCCGTGTACCTTTTCAATAAATGGTTTACCTCTTTGCACGCCTTGCTGTGTCTGTTGGGACACCCTTATTTTTCTCACTTCTTATGCCACGTGCAACCTACTTCTACAGTTTCAGTCAATGGAAAGTGTAAAATTCAAGATTTGTATATTTCTAAGATATTGTTCCATTAGATTTATTTTTTTATGACTGTGTGGCATAAGATGTGACGGTATTGAACTATAGCAATTCAGTTCCTACTCAACTGTCTTGGACAATTAACTTACATACATTTTTTGACGCCTGGAATTACCTAGAAGAGGTCCTTAATAAGCTTGAACTATTTTTCATTACTTTAGGCTGACGTCCTTTTCTTTATATCACTTATTGAAACTGTGTTGGCTACTAACTGTTAATGCTTCGTTTGGTTCACTGAATTTCTTTTCTAACCTCTTTCTCTCTCTATTTAGTCTACCATTTTCTTTCTAGACAGAAAATTAAATTCTGACATATGGAAGATATCTTCCCATCTATTCTTGAGCATTTAATGCTCCTTCAGCCTACATATTTTTTGAAGAAGAGCGTATCTCACTCTCCTCTCCAACGGTCATCACATTATTGACCTCTACAAATTGAAAATCAGCTGTTGTTGAAACATGCAGAGAAAAACAGAAAAAGATCAAAAGAAAAAGGGAACAATCAAATATTACATTCTGTTCATACAAACACTCTAAGAAAGCAACAAGAGAAGATCATTTCTGCTCTACTCAAAGTTTGAAACAGCCACATATCACTTTATTTTGTCTTGATGTTTTAGCTGTCCTTGAAGAAGAGAACAAGCACAAGAAATACTACTCTACTATAAAGAATTCAAAGAAAAGTCTAGTACCAAATATTCAGATCTATTGTGAAGTCTTAAACCAGAAGAAACTCAGTTTTACATTGTAACTTTTGAGAGTTTCATCTTCCAAATTTTGTACCAAACTTTCGAAACTGTTTGAAGCTGGAACTTTAGCTTCGGTTGTACAAGTAGCAAGGTTTAGCTGCTCGATTGTACATTGGAGGTTTGATCCTGCCTTAGTGGATCACGGTATTGAAGCGCAAGGAGACGGAAACGGCTCTGGCGCGTGGACGTAGGCCGGGTTTTTGGCCGAACCACGTTAAAAACACGGTGTCATTTATTTTCTGCATTTAAGTCTATTTATTTGCTTGTGTCATTATTTAATTTCATTATCAAGCATTAGACTTGCTAATTAATTAAAAATGAAATTGATAATTCTTTTAAGACTGAAATTATTATTTTCGTAATAATTAATAAAGTCCAGAATATTAATTTTTATTAAATACGAAAATTGATTAAAGATTTATTTGGGTATTGATTTCTGTGATTTATCTTGTCTAATTTATTTAGTTAAAATTGTTAGATAATTTTAGTGTTAATCCTTGAAGATTTATTTCTTCTGATATTTATATTAAATGATTTAAATTAAAAATATTTTCTAAAATATTAATTTAACCCGAAAAGTTTGCTAAACTCAATTCACCCCACCTCTTGAGTTAATTTCTGGGCAACAATTGGTATCAGAGCCACGCTTTAATTTATTATCTTTGTTTTAAACATCTTTAGAGTTTATGATTTATGGCAAACTTTAGTGTTTCATCTCTTGGTGAGGGACAATCAATTAACAGACCTCCTCTATTTTCAGGAAACAATTATAGCTATTGGAAAAATAGAATGAAAAATTTTGTTCAATCAAATGATTTTGCTGTTTGGAGAGTTATTATAAATGGTCCAAATATTCCCATGAAAGTTGTTAATAATGAAAATGTTCCTAAAAATGAAAATGAATGGAATGATGCTGATATTCAGAAAATACAAGTTAATGCCAAAGCAATGAATATTTTACATTGTTCTCTTGATGTTAATGAATATAACAGAATATGTTGTTGTGAAAGTGCAAAAGAAATTTGGGATAGATTAGAAATTACTTATGAAGGAACTAGTCAAGTAAAAGAGGATAAGATAAGCATGCTTGTTCATAACTATGAACTTTTTAAAATGAAAACAGATGAAACTATTTCTGATATGTTTACTAGATTTACAAATATTATTAATGGTTTGAAATCTCTTGGTAAAACCTATACTGACTCTGAATTAGTGAGTAAGATACTCAGGTCACTACCATCTGCCCATATGACCAAGAAGCTAGCAATTAAAGAAGCCATACGAGAAAGATCTATTTCTCTTGATGAATTCCCGGGCTCCTTAATTACTCATGAAATAGAACTTAAAGAACTAGCTGAAAATGAGAAGCCCAAAGTAAGCAAAACTATTGCTTTCAAATCCATTGAGGAAGAAGAAGATAGTGAAGAAGCTGATGATGATGAAGATGGTGTTATAGCACTTCTCACTAGAAAATTCAAAAAATTTCTTGCCAAAAAGAAGGGTCAGTCTGGAAAATTCAAAAAATTCTTTTCAAAGAAGGCACATGATGGAAAGTGTTCCTCCAAGTTTGAGCCAAGATGTTACAACTGCAAAGAGTTAGGCCATATCAGACCTAACTGTCCTAAAGCCAAAGAAGGGAAGAATGATAGAAAAGAGAAAAGAAATGAGAAATACAAAAAGGCCATGAAAGCTACTACCTGGAGTGATTCAGATGAAAGTAGCAATGATGAAGATTCAAGTGATGAAGAAATTGCAAATCTTTGCCTTATGGCAATTGATGATGAGGTATCTTCTAATTTTAATTCTGATAGTGAATATGAAACTTTAAATGATCATGATGAACTTCAGAATGCTTTTGATGAACTTTATTATAACTTTGATGAACTTAAAACTAAATATATTAATCTTAAAAAGATGCATTCTTCTTTATCACATAAATATGATTCTCTCTCTGAAAACATAGATGTAATGAAATCTGAAAATAAGTCTATAAAATTAGAAATCGAAAAACTTAAAGTTAAAGATTCACCAAGTTATTATCTTATTTCTTAAAATGAAAAATTAAGACTTGAAGTTAAGGATTTAACTTCGTGTCTTGAAAAGTTTGTGAATGGAAAGAAGAATTTAAATATGCTACTTGGAAGCCAAAGATGGATGTATGATAAGGCTGGAATTGATTATAATGAAAATGAAAATGAGAAAAGTTTTGAAAATTATTCAAAAAATATGGGAAATTCTTTATGTACATATTGTGGAAGACACACCCATTTTTCAGATTCTTGCAAATATAGATTGTCTACTAAAGTCGCATGGATTCCTAAAGGGACTCCTATTTTTGCTAACCCCTATGGACCCAACACATTTTGGGTACCGAAAGAAAAATTATTTAAATGTCCATTGTAGGTTTGTTTTAGAGTGGGTTCACACAAATCAAAGTGGTTTTTAGATAGAGGGTGTTCAAGACACATGACGGGTGACAAAAGCAAGTTTTCGAGCTTGGTTGCCAAAGATGGAGGGCTAGTGACATTCGGAGACAACTCCAAAGGCAAAATCATCGGCATAGGTAAAGTCGGTATGGATCTCTCCCCTTTCATTGAAAATGTTCTTTTAGTTGATGGTCTTAAGCATAATTTAATAAGTATTAGCCAATTGTGTGATAAAGGTTATGATGTTACATTTAAAGAAGATTTTTGTTTAATAACAAATACTAAGGATAATAGTGTTTTATTTGTTGCTTCTAGACATGAAAATGTTTATACTCTTGATTTTGATAAATTGTCACAACAAAATATTAAGTGTTTAACTGCCCTAAATAATACTTGTTGGTTATGGCATAGGAGGTTAGTACATTCCAACATGGAACAACTTAATATTTTGTCCAAAAATGAGTTAGTTAGAGGGCTGCACAAAACTAAGTTTATTAAAGATAAAATTTGTAATGCATGTCAATTTGGAAAACAAACCAAAACTTCTTTTAAAAAGAAAAGAGATATTTCAACTAGTAGACCTTTAGAATTATTACACTTAGATTTATTCGGACCTAATAGAGTTGCTAGTTTAGGTGGAAAATATTATGCTCTGGTTATTGTTGATGATTTTTCTCGTTTTACATGGGTTTTCTTTCTTACTCATAAAAATGATACACACCCTATTTTTGCTAAGTTTTGTAGAAGAATTCAAAATGAAAAAGATTGCAATATTGTCTTTATAAGAAGTGATAGAGGAAGAGAATTTGATAACAATGATGTCGAATTATTTTGTGCTGAAAATGGTTTTGAACATAACTTTTCTGCTCCTAGGACACCCCAACAAAATGGAGTAGTAGAAAGAAAGAATAGATCATTACAAGAAATGGCTAGAACTATGTTAAATGAACATAATTTACCCGTATATTTTTGGGCGGAAGCCGTCAACACATCTTGCTATGTAATAAATAGAACTATTGTTAGAAAAGGTTTAGATAAAACTCCTTATGAGATATTGAAAAATAAAAGACCTAATGTTATTTATTTCAAAGTTTTTGGATGTAAATGTTTTATTTTAAATGATAAAGATAAATTGGGTAAATCTGATGCAAAATCGGATGAAGGTATTTTTCTTGGGTATGCACTTCATAGTAAAGCATATAGAGTTTTTAATAAAAGGACTTTAATAGTTTAAGAATCAATTCATGTATCTTTTGATGAATCTAATTCTTTTGCCAATAAAAACAATGATGATGATGATGTTTTAGTCCTAAATAAATCTGTTAATGAATTAAAATTAAATGAAAATGTTAATTCTAGTGTTGATGATTCCATTAATGTCGAAAAGACTCCATATAAAGATAAAGAGAATAATGATTCTAATTTACCTAAAAGTTGGAAATTTGTTAATAATCATCCTTTTGAAAATATTTTGGGTGAACCTTCTAGTGGTATTCTTACTAGATCTTCCTTAAAGAATGTTTGTAATAATTTAGCTTTTGTGTCTCAAATTGAACCAAAAGATATTAATGAAGCTGAAAAAGATGAATTTTGGTTATTAGCTATGCAAGAAGAATTGTTACAATTTGAACGTAATAATGTTTGGTCACTTGTACCCACACCTAAAGATAAATCTATTATTGGAACTAAATGGGTTTTTAGAAATAAAAAGGATGATGCCGGATTAATTTAAGAAATAAAGCTAGACTAGTTGCACAAGGTTATAATCAACAAGAAGGTATTGATTATGATGAAACTTATGCCCCCGTAGCTAGATTAGAAGCCATTCTTATGTTATTAGCTTATGCATGTTATAAAGACTTTAAATTATTTCAAATGGATGTCAAAAGTGCTTTCTTAAACGGTTTTATAAGTGAAGATATTTATGTTAAGCAACCTCCCGGTTTTGAAAATCACATATTTCCAAATCATGTTTATAAACTAAATAAAGCCTTATATGGATTAAAACAAGCCCCTAGGGCTTGGTATGATAGATTGAGTGGATTTTTGCTTGAAAATGATTTTGTAAGAGGAAAAATGGATTCTACTTTATTTATAAAAACTCTTAACAATGATATGCTTCTTGTACAAATTTATGTTGATGATATTATATTTGGATCCGCAAATGAAAATTTATGTAAAGATTTTTCAGAATTTATGCAAAAAGAATTTGAAATGAGTATGATGGGGGAGTTAAATTTCTTTTTAGGCTTACAAATTAAGCAAACTAAAAATGGTGTTTTTATTTATCAATCTAAATATATTAAGGATCTTTTAGTAAAATATGGTTTAGAAAATTCTAAAACACTTGGTACACCTATGAGCACATCTATAAAGTTAGATATAGATGAGAAAGAAAAATCTGTTAATTCAACTTTATTTCGTGGCATGATTGGTAGTCTATTATATTTAACCGCTAGTAGACCCGACATTATGTTTAGTGTATGTTTATGTGCTCGTTTTCAGGCCAATCCTAAAGAATCTCATTTGTGTGCCGTAAAACCCATTTTTAAATATTTAAATGGTACTAAAGACTTAGGATTATGGTATCCTAAAACTACATCATTTGAACTCGTAAGTTATTCCGATGCGGATTTTGCGGGTTGTAAAGTTGATAGAAAGAGCACTAGTGGTACTTGTCACTTCCTAGGACACTCACTAGTTTCGTGGTTTAGTAAAAAGCAAAATTCGGTAGCTCTTTCCACGACCGAGGCAGAATATATTGCCGCCGGTAGTAGTTGTGCTCAAACTTTATATATGAAACAACAATTAAAAGACTTTAAAATATCCTTTCAAAATACTCCAATTTTTTGTGACAACACGAGCGCAATATGTCTAACTAAAAATCCAATTCTTCATTCTAGAACAAAACATATTGAAATTAGACATTACTTTCTATGCGATCACGTACAAAAAGGTAACGTTAGACTAGAATTTATTTCTACGGATCTTCAATTAGCCGATATTTTCACAAAACCACTACCCGAAGATCGTTTTACTTTTATTTGTCGCGAACTCGGTATGGCACGTATAAATAATCTAGAATTATAATTGAATTTCTTATTCTGAAATATTGCATTATTTACATGAATAGTGTATTCACATCTTTCCAAAATACTTTACCTACTAGTAGACAAACCATCATCTCCTATATATATATGTGTGTTACTGCCTTTCACTCTATCTTCACACACATCATGCAGTCCTTCTATGTTGTTTGGGCAGGCAAACAACCCGGGATCTACACCTCTTGGGGAGAGTGTGAGCTTCAAACCAAAAGTGTAAGTAATGCAAAATTCAAAAAATATTCTTCTTATTCCGAAGCTCTTAACGCCATAGCTCTCTCTCCTCCATTTGCTCCTTGGGTAAGTCCACCTCCTTGGCCTTTTGTCTTACCACCTAATATGACTACTCCCTCACAAGCCAACACTTCTACCAAATCTGAATCTTCCTCAACCAACTCCTACACCGGAAATACTATCAAACTTATGGTCAAAGATAATGGGAAAGAATTCCTTCTTGAAGGACATCCCAATGATGTATGTCATATGTTAAATAATCTGAAAGTGTAATTTCCTTTTACTATCAATAAAATCTACAGTTATCCTTTCTTTGCATCTCACCTTTTGTATCACCCATTCCTATTCCTTTTTGTTTATGACAAACAGGGGGAGAAGTGTGCAAATTTTCTTTATGTATTTCTTTTGCAATTTTCAGTTGTTTGTCATCATCAAAAAGGGGGAGATTGTTAAATGAAAATGTAATTAACCCATGAATTAATTGTATTTAATATTCATTTTAAGTTTATCTAATAGATTAATTTTTAATGATTCCAAACAACTATTTAAAAGGTATTTATTGCATTACGTATTATCATATGCCTTGGTTATTTTTTATGACTTAATCCTTGTGTAATATTTTAAGTATTGGTTCATTAAGATATTTAGTGCCAAAATGAAAATTGCACTTGATCTGGCAAATATTGAATTCTACCAAAATAATTTTCGTTCAGTTATTATCACATATAATAAATTATTGAATTTTACAACTTGAATTTTATTTTTTTAAAATATCATGGTAACTGTGTTTTATTATCACGCACATATATATAACTGTGTTTTATTATCAGGGTAACAGTTATTATCACTCGTACATATATTATCTTCCCCCATGTTACATTTTATATATTTATATTTATATTTATATACTCTTCATTTTGTATGGGAACTCACAAGAAACTCATAGTCAGATTTCATTACCTGGTAAGATGATATGCACGATATTTTTTTGGACTGTTTCGTCCAGTCACTTCCATCTTTAGAACTGGATTCTGTCACTCCTCAGAATTTTTGGGTCGCGTGCCAACTGCTTCGGCAGTCCTTGTCTTTGAATATAATAAGTATTTCTTTTTATAATATTTCATTCAATTTCTTTTACTCTCTTGGTTCTCTTCTGTGTATATTAATTGGTGGAACATGGACAATATTTTTTATATAGATTTGATATCCATCTTGGTCCCACACCTTTTAACCCATCCAAATCTCACGAAACTATGTGTACTTGTTGACAATATCTTTATTACATCTTTGAATAGTTGAAAGCCACATCTTGTTTTATGTCCCATCCGTGTACCTTTTCAATAAATGGTTTACCTCTTTGCACGCCTTGCTGTGTCTGTTGGGACGCCCTTATTTTTCTCACTTCTTATGCCACGTGCAACCTACTTCTACAGTTTCAGTCAATGGAAAGTGTAAAATTCAAGATTTGTATCTTTCTAAGATATTGTTCCATTAGATTTTTTTTATGACTGTGTGGCATAAGATGTGACGGTATTGAACTATAGCAATTCAGTTCCTACTCAAGTCTCTTGGAAAGTTAACTTACATACATTTTTTGACGCCTGGCATTACCTAGAAGAGGGCCTTAATAACCTTGAACTATTTTTCATTACTTTAGGCTGACGTCCTTTTCTTTATATCACTTATTGAAACTGTGTTGGCTACTAACTGTTAATGCTTCGTTTGGTTCACTGAATTTCTTTTCTAACCTCTTTCTCTCTCTATTTAGTCTACCATTTTCTTTCTAGACAGAAAATTAAAGTCTGAGATATGGAAGATATCTTCCCAGCTATTCTTGAGCATTTAATGCTCCTTCAGCCTACAGATTTTTTGAAGAAGAGCGTATCTCACTCTCCTCTCCAACGGCCATAACATTATTGACCTCTACAAATTGAAAATCAGCTGTTGTTGAACATGCAGAGAAAAACAGAAAAAGATCAAAAGAAAAAGGGAGCAATCAAATATTACATTCTGTTCATACAAACACTCAAAGAAAGCAACAAGAGAAGATCATTTATGCTCTACTCAAAGTTTGAAACAGCCACATATCACTTTATTTTGGTTTGATGTTTTAGCTGTCCTTGAAGAAGAGAACAAGCACAAGAAATACTACTCTAATACAAAGAATTCAAAGAAAAGTCTAGTACCAAATATTCAGATCTATTGTGAAGTCTTAAACCAGAAGAAACTCAGTTTTACATTGTAACTTTTGAGAGTTTCATCTTCCTAATTTTGTACCAAACTTTCGGAACTGTTTGAAGCTGGAACTTTAGCTTCGGTTGTACAAGTAGCAAGGTTTAGCTGCTCGATTGTACGTTGAAGATTTGATCCCGCCTTAGTGGATCACGGTATTAAAGCGCAAGGAGACGGAAGCGGCTCTGGCGCGTGGACGTAGGCCGGGTTTTTGGCCGAACCACGTTAAAAACATGGTGTCATTTATTTTCTGCATTTAAGTCTATTTATTTGCTTGTGTCATTATTTAATTCCATTATCAAGCATTAGACTTGCTAATTAATTAAAACTGAAATTGATAATTCTTTTAAGACTGAAATTATTATTTTTGTAATAATTAATAAAGTCCAGAATATTAATTTTTATTAAATACGAAAATTGATTAAAGATTTATTTGGGTATTGATTTCTGTGATTTATCTTGTCTAATTTATTTAGTTAAAATTGTTAGATAATTTTAGTGTTAATCCTTGAAGATTTATTTCTTCTGATATTTATATTAAATGATTTAAATTAAAAATATTTTCTGAAATATTAATTTAACCCGAAAAGTTTGCTAAACTCAATTCACCCCCCCTCTTGAGTTAATTTCTGGGCAACATAACCTATATGTCTTTACATGGGAACCTTACGAGATGCCCGTGATTGATCCGAACATCACTTGTTATCGATTACACGTCGATCCAAGGTTCAAGACAATTACACAGAAAGCTCGCCAAACTCCTCCGAAAAAAGCCAAGGCAGTAGAGAAGGAAGTTGAAAAACTGTTGGATGTAGGATCCATACGCGAAGTCCAGTTTCCCAAATGGCTATCCAATCCATTATTTGTCACTAAGTGCAACGAAAAGTGGAGAGTCTTCATTGATTTCACCGACCTCAACAAGGCATGCCCTAAAGGCATCTTCCCTCTCCTAAAGATTGATTAGCTAGTGGACGCCACTGTAGTATACGAAAGGATGAGCTGCCTAGATGCATACTCCAGGTATCAAAATATCCCTTTATACGAGCAGGATCAAGACAAAACAACATTTATAACCACAGTTGGGCTATATTGCGACAAGGTCATGCTCTTTGAGCTCAAAAATATAGGGGCAACTTACCAACGGTTGGTCACAAAAATGTTCAGAGACCAAATGGGAAGCACTATGGAGGTCTACATCGATGACATGCTCGTCAAGAGAAAGCTCAAGGATGAACACCTCTCTGACCTATCAAGGACCTTTGAAATCCTCAGGAAACACTGAATAAAACTCAACACCGGCAAGTGTTCCTTCTATGTCCAGTCAGGAAAATTCCATGGGTACTTTGTCAACAAGAGAGGTATCGAAGCTAATTCGGACCAACACTACAAGAAAAATGACAATTAAGGACACCAATATTAGGGACAGCTTTAAAACTGTCCTTTAAAAAAATATATAAGGGACATCAAATTATAGCTATCCTTGATATATTATAAAGGACAACTAATTTTTTTAGCATCCTTTATAATAGTTTTAAAGACATCAAGTATTTACTCTCCTTTATAATAGATCTAATAGGACATAAAATAGTTGTCCTTTAAAATTTTTGTTTCCCTCTTTTTTCCCTCCATTCCCCAAATTATTTTTTCATTTATTTTTTCATTCCATCTACAATCAGATAACGAACTCACTCGCTTCTCTCTCTCATCTCCTCACCCGATCAAAGCCAACACTCACGATATCGTGAAACAGATATCGTGAGAATAAAGATATATATTATCTCGCTCTCTCAATCGCGCTCGCTCTCTCTCGTGAAACCTTTGAAGGTTTTTTGAAATCTGCTTATCTGTTCTCTCTCTCTCTCTCTATCGTGCTCTCTCTCTCTTGTAAAACTCGCTAGGTTATCTCTTGAAGAATAAACTCTTCAAGAATAACTCTTGAAGAATAAAGGTATGTGGGCTTACTCATATAGAGCTGATTTTTTATTTGATTTTGTGTTTGATTATAGAACTGATTGTTTTTTTTGTTATAGAGCTGATTTTGTGTTTGATTATAGACAGATTTTAAGTGTAAAGATTTTATTTTTGATTATAGAATGATTTTTTGTGCAAAGTCATTCAACTTCATAACTTATGAACTACATTACAAATCAGTTATGAATCATAAATTGCAAATTTTGTGTGCCAAGACGTTTCGCTTTCAAGCTGTTTCGAAAATTGATATTTATAAGTCTGAGCCTTGGGAATTGGCAGGTTTCTTTTTTATGATTTATTTTTAGATTTATATTTATGTATGTCTGAAAATGTGATGATGAAGATAAGATTTTTTAGAATTGGGAAATATAGACCTGTGGAATGATTTAGATTTAGAAGTAATTGCATGTATGTTTGTGTGTATGTGTGTGTGAAATTGTAGTTGGAAGGGTAGAAATGAAATAAAGATGAGATTTATCACTGAAACTTTAGAATAAAACGAGAAATAAAGGTCATCTAGAATTATAATTAATTATCAAACGTGCCTGTGTGTGCTCATTAATGAATTGATTGCTTATGTGTATGTGTTCGTGCACACTGTGTGTGTAGTTGGAGGTGGAATTGAAGAAGTGCAGTAAAGATTAGATTTTGATTGTTATGACTATATGTATACTTGCACATATATGTATATACATGTAATTGTACACTTTAATTTTGACAAAAAAATCCATGTTTTCATTGTGTTTGTGTTCTATTAGTCTTTTTGGTTGCCACTGTGTCTTTAGTTTACTCTACCTATTTGTCGTTGTTGGTGCTGTTAATGAGTATCGCATATTGTTCTCTCTCTACATACACACACACATGTAGATTTGTTCCTCATGCTCTGTAATTGTGTGAATTAATTGCCTCGTGGTTTATGGGATTATTCATTGAAATTAGGGGATCCACATGCAGTGAATCTCACCATGAAGTCACAATTTACTAAAAAAAGAAAGCTTACATAAATAGTGCGGAGAATTTGATCATAGTGAATTCAGAATGGTTAATATTGACATCAATGATTTGATAATTTATATTGACATCACCGATTTGATAATTTATATTGACATCAAAACACAAACATCTATTGTAAACACATCATAACATAAGTTAATGGAATTTTTTCTAAGTACAAAAATCATATGCAGAGATAATATCTACACTTTGATTTCATAAATTAAGAATCTAGACATTCAAATCTCCTTATATTGATACCCAACGTGTGTAAGTGTATCCCTGACGTGTCTGAACATGTCCAAAATAATAAAATTTTACTCTTTTTTAGCAAGTCAACATGTGTTTGGGCATGTTTAGAACACGATGTCCTACAATGACACTTACAACACTACCTGCTGAGAGTATGTGTTTCTTAGTTGAAACCACTATCAAGGAGGCTCATCACTACAATATATAAAAGCCATACATATTGCTCAAACGATGTTTCCTTTAATATTATGTCACACCAACTCACTATATCTTGTTATGTTTAAATTGTATATCTTGTATATGTATGCTAATATATTTTTTTTGTTTATCGAATTACATCTTAGGAGTTGACATTGATAAAAGTTGGATCGAATCACGTGATTGGAATTCAAAAGAATATATAGATGGGGTTGAAAGGTTTATTAGCTTTGCATATACAAAAAAAAAAATGCAATCGTCACGCATCAAATGCCCGAGTTGTAAATGTGTAAATCGAGTCTACCACAACCTACACACTGTGAAGGGTCACATAGAGATGCATGGTTTTAATAGGAGTTATAAGGATTGGATTTATCATGGGGAGTTAGTCGATGCATTAGAGGACAATACATGTAATTTTGATAATGATGTATCATATGAATCGAGCTTGGGGGGAAATATGATTGCAATGGTTCAAGAGGTAAGGGTAGTTCCACAAACGCAAGCAAATTCATGTAGTGATGGACATGGACTAGATGATGTGGTGCCTGATGGTGACATGCCAAAATATTTCAAACTCCTAAAAGATGCAAAAAGAAAGTTATATGAAAATTATCTGGAGGGTATTAATGAACTCTCATTTGTAGTTGAACTCTTGCACTTAAAGCAACTAAATGGATGGATGAATAATTCTTTCACAATTTTGCTAAAACTATTGGAGAAGACATTCCCTAATGCCAGAATTCCAAAATCCTTTTATCCGGCTAACAATCTCACTTATGATTTGGGATTCAAGTATGAAACGTGGGATGCGTGCCCTAACAATTGTATGTTATTTCAAGATGAAAATGCGACTTTAGAGAAGTGTGTCATTTATGGGTGTGTCATTTGTGGGGCTTCCAGATATAAATCAAATGTTGACAGTGATGTTGATCAAGCTCAACAGAGTAATCAAAGTACAATAGTAGCTTCTAAAAAAGTAAGGTATTTTCCTTTAAAACCAAGATTGCAAAGATTGTTTTGGTCATCACATACTGTTTCATTAATGAAATGGCACACCGAGGATTGTATTGATGATAGTGTGAGAAGGCATCCGGTTGATTCTCGTGCTTGGAAATCATTTGATGAGTGTAATCCATCTTTTGCGAGTAATAGTCGTAATGTTAGACTTGGGCTAGCAAGTGACGGTTTCAATCCTTTTGGTAATATAAGCATTGCTCACAGTACTTGGGTAGTTGTACTCATGCCCTTGAATGTGAGCCCATGGTTGTGTATGAAGCAACAAAACCTAATTTTATCAATTCTTATTGATGGGCAAAAGGTCCTGCTGATAAAATTGATGTATTTTTACAACCATTGATTGATGAGCTAAAAGAGTTATGGAGTGATGGAGTGACTACTTATGATGTATCGATCAAACAATTTTTCCAGTTGCATGCAGTGTTACTGTGGATAATTAATGATTTTTCAGCATATGCCATGCTATCGGGAAGGAGCAAGAAAGGTAAATTTGCTTGTCCTTGTTGTAACAAAGATCATCAAGCGACTCGATTAACTTATGGTAAAAAGTATTGTTATTGGGGTCATCATTGATTATTACCTTTGCGCTATAGGTTTCAAAAAGAGAAAACGACTTTTAATGGCAATGTTGATTTCACACCACCTCTGTAGAAATTATCAGGATCACAAGTTTTACAACAGTTAAATGAGCTCAACATTGAAACTGAATACAAGAAGGATGATGTTTTAGAAAGAGGAAAATAGAACAATTAGAAAAAGAGCTTGCGAAGACAACAAAAGATGTGGTGCCGAGGACGAGATTAAATAGGAAAAAAAAGTATCTTTTTTGAATTTCCATATTGGGAGAATAATTTGATCTGCCACAATCTTGATGTTATGCATATTGAAAAACATGTGTGTGACAATATCTTATTTACATTACTGGGCATTAAAGATAAAACCAAAGACAATTTGAAGGTCTGAAAAGACCTGCAAGAGATGCGCATCAGACGACCACTACATCCCCAAACACGCGAAATTTTTTTGGATTACATAGCTCCAGCAGAGTTTACAATGAGCAACGAAGAGAAGGATATTTTTCTAAAAGTGTTGCAGGATGTTAAAGTACCAGATGGATATTCATCGAATATTTTGAGATGTGTTCTCCCTCAAGAGCGAAGTATGTGGGGACTAAAGATCTATGACAATCACATTTTAATGCAACAATTACTTCCAATAGCACTACGGAGGGTACTGTCGAAACATGTTATCAAATAATTAATTGAACTAAGCAACCGTTTTCAGTGTTGTGCTGAAGTACAAATACTTTGGTTGATGTAGAAAAATTGGAAGATCGTATGGCTCTTACACTTGAACTCTTTATGTGATAGATCACTTTCCAATAGATTTGGTTGATGAGAAGCACTTGCCAATACTTTGGTTGATGAGTTAGTAATTGCCGGTGCAGTAATCTACCATTGGATGCATCCAATTGAAAGGTATTTTCATACTCTAAAACTCTTTGTGCGCAATCGTGCTCGTCCTGAGGCCTCAATTGCTAAATCTATTATTATGGAAGAATGCATCACGTTTTGCCCGAGATATATGGTTGAAGATGTGGAAACTAAGTCTAATCAGCCTTCCATAAATGATGATGGAGGTAATGACCTTGGGCGTGGTGTGAGGCAAGGTCGGAAATCCCGGCTTGATTCAATAACTCGTATACAAGCGCATCTATATGTGCTTGCTAACAGTGATGAAGTTGCGCCATTTATTGAGTAAGTTATATATTAGCCATAAGTAATTTTTATATAAAATGCATCACTGAATTCCCTTTCTAACTTGACATACGTATGATATTTTCAGAAAACACGTTGCTGAACTTACAAAATAATATCCTCATGTTTCACAAAAACATTTTGTGCAACGCCTTCACAATGAACATTTCCACGCGTGGTTTAAGGATTATGTAAGTATGTTTATTCATTTTTAGTATTCTAATTATATTTCCATATCGTAGTTTACTTATTTATTGAAATATTAGGTGGATGGATTGCCAAAAGATATCGAATTATCTAGCGAAATATTGAGTTTGGCATTGAGTCCTCTGGAGGATGCGTTAAGATTCAAGTCATATATTATTCATGGCTTTAGATTTCGAACCAAGGAAGTTGATAGTCGTCGAAAAACTCAGAATAGTGGAGTTATTTTAAAAGTAGAACAAAAGAGCTATGCTAGTCGAAAAGACTCTAATCCTTTGTCTGGGGATGTTACTTTCTATGGACAACTGACTGACATTATTGAAATTCAATATTTTAATGGCCAAAAGTTTGTACTATTCAAATGCAATTGGATAGAAAATCGTTTGGGGAAAGGAGTAGATGAGTTCAACTTTACATTAGTAAATTTCAACCACTTTTTGTACAAAGATAATCGATTGAGCGATGAGCCTTTTTCTTTGCATCCGAAGCCGAACAAGTGTGGTATGTGAAATACCCTTTGGAACCAGATTGGCATGTAGTTGTTCAAATGATGCCTAGAGATAGGTTTGATAGTTATTCAACCACGGAAGAAGAATTAGAAGTGCATCCATTCGATCCGTTTAGTGTGCAAGAGTTGGAACATGATAAAAAAGTATCTTGTGTGAGACAAAATGTAGATGGATCCGTAATTGATACATCTATGCCTGATGTTGATGATTGTGAGGATGATATGGACGAAGAATGAGAGTTGATAAGTTGTAAATTTATATGTAAGCATTATGACATATGTTTCTATTATTTTTATAATCGATTTGTTATGTTTTATCATTTTTTATTAATACGATAACTAATCATATATTTTTTTTTGTTGTAATAGATTCAGTATGATTAGATCCTCGTCTACTAGCGGAGCGACACATGCATCACCCCCATCTCAGATTCAGGTATATAAATTTTTACTTCTCGAGAAGTTCAAATATTGCACTTGAAAATAAGACTAATTCCAATACACATTACCCCCCATCTTACTATGAGGAAAGAGGATTGAAGGATATAAAGCTAGGCTACTGAATTTTGTAGGTAAATAACTTTGAGCAAGGAAATATTAAATTTAATGCCCATTCACATTATATATGCGATAACAGTTGCCAAACAATTCTAGATTCTTTTGCTTCACTTTATGAAAATTTTCTTTCGATATCTGATGGAAAAAGACAACATCATTGGATCAACTATGATACCACATATAAACATTTAGTTGAGGGGTGTTTACATATCAGGTCTCTTACTCAAGCTATGGACGCTCTACACATAAAATTGGGAAAAGACTTTGTTGAATATTATTAGACTCCTCATACCATATTCCTTGCCTACATCTGCTTGAATATTATAATAAATGCCTCTCCTTACCATCTGTAACCTTTAGGAATCAAAACTAACTTAATTTCGATTTTACTTGACCTTGTTGATGATCATGTCATAGTCAAATATGATGCTTCCTTTGTTTTATCTACTTTATTATCCCAAAACCAATATTTAACCAGTTAGAATTTGAGGTTAATGTTTTTCCCAAGCTTTGCCACCATTTTTGCAACTTCACTACACCCCTGACGTTATCAAGGAATTATAGAAGAAGAACATTGAAATTAATACACTAACATATAACCATTGAAATTGAACCACTTCCATTGAAATCTAGAGATATATAGAGAGGTATTTGGAAGCACTTATCAGATTTAATCATCCCTGACAAAGATGGGGGGATAGTAAAGTGAAATAATTTTAGCACTGAAATTGAAATTGTACTTTTAATTTCCTTATTCTCTCTTTTATTTTCAGTATTTATGAGTAGGTAGGAGGGTGTTTTCTTTCATTTTTAAATAAGGAATACAAAATCTTCTGTATGAGGTAGGACATATGTCACCATAACGATGTTGTCATCCATGACATCACATGTTACTGAAACATTTCATTAGTGGTTAGGATTTTAGGCCATCTCCAATGGATTTTCTCCACTTTACAATTAAGAGATTGCTAAGGAGCTCTTACTTCTCTAGGTTTGTAGGTTCAAAGGCGCTAATTCCCGCTTGTGTAATAATCATATTGGTGGGCATAATTGTTGGAGACCCCTGTCTCCAACAATTGTTGGAGGTGAGAAAAACACAAAAAAACAGGGCAGATGGTTTCACAATGGCATTTTTAAGAAGTGTTGAGAAGTATTCAGTGTGATGGCAGTGTTTGTTGAGTTGTATGAGAGGGTTTAAGGAGCTTTAATGCTTCATTCATCACCCTTGGGACGGGGTGACTGTTATCAGACCAATCAATTTCGTCAGGGTCTTTGGCAGATGGTTTCACAATGGCATTTTTTAAGAAGAGATATTTGGAAGCACTTATTAGATTTAATAAGCACTAACCCTTAGCTTGTGTGTGGGGATTTTAACAAAGTTGCATTTTCTTGGGAGAAAGAAGGTGGGAATCAAATAAATCAAAATTCCTTTTTGGAATTTATAGAGTTCGTGGAGGTAAATAATATTAAAGACTCGGGTTATAATGGATCAACCCATACTTTATTTAACAAAAGGGAAGGGGTATTTAGAATATAAAGAAGGTGGGATAGATCCTTAGCCAATACAGACCTGATGTCATTGGGATTTCTTGTTAAAACCTCTCATTTGAATAAGGTTGCATCTGATCGTAATTCTATTATAGTGGAAATGAAGACTGCTATAGACATAATTAAAAAGCCTTTAAGGTTTCTTAGTTTCTAGACCAAGAAAGATACATTTAAGGAGCTTGTTTAAAATTAATGGAAGTCAACCATCACATTTTTAACCAGAGTCGTCGCATTCCAAACCGAATAGTAGAGTGTACCATTATCAACCATCCCACTGTATCTAGCAGCTCCCAGAGAAAGTGCTATGACTCGAACACACGTATTTTCTCAGAGAAAGTGTTGTCTGTTTACTTAATTTGGGACAGGGTGTTGTACTTAGCATCTTTGTGGGCTTCATCTATGGGGGATTTTCAGAGCATTTCGGTTTTAGACTTGCAACGAATTAAATAACAGTTTTGCATTGATATTTTTTGTACTTCGTATCTTTATGGTTGAGCACAACTTGTCCTCTTAATTTGTGAGTCATTATACCTTAATATATTTACTTTTTAGATTAAACAAATAATTTGAAAATGATCCGATGTGATCATATGCCTAAGATCTTGCCTCGCCTATATGATTTGAAAATGATCTGATGTAAAGAATTAGGCTTGTATATCCTATATGATTTCCATTTTCAGTCGTCATTGCCTCTACTTTGTCTTTTGCACAAGAAAATGTGTCTTCTTTTCGTTTGGGTTCTAAGATTATAAAATTTTATTTGTATCACTCCAAGCAAGGTCATATTTCTAGATCTTAATGAAAGTTCTACTATCTAATGGTTCTTTATGGGATGTCTTTTGTCTTGATGTTCTTGATTTTAAGGGTTGTAAATTGGGAGAATTTTTATCCTTACCACTTCTTAGTGGTACCTTTATATCTTTTGAACCATTTGATTTAATCCATTTCGGTGTTTAAGGACCCACCACTATTGCCAATAATGTAGGATATCATTATTATGTATCATTTATTGATGATTATTCTCATTGTTGTTATTTTTTTTATCACAAAGTATCATTCTAAGTTCATATATATTTTTAAAGTTATTAGTATTATGATTGAAACTCAATTTTCAACTGTCATAAAATATTTTCATCATGATTTTGGGGGTGAGTAAACTTCCAGTGATTTGTGACACCCCGACTAATTAAATACCGGGTAGCTACTCCTTTATTAAATCAATACAAAATGTCAAGTTGGTTCAGTTAATAACATCACTGTCGAAAACATTTTTAATAATTACTAACCACCTAGTATTTAAAAAGTAAGTTGCCAAATTTTTAATTAAGTCTGATTAACATGCAATAAAAGAATAATGGAATAACAACATAATCCATTCACCATAAAGAAGTAATGAAATAACCAACAAATAAATATAAGAGTCCGGAGGAAAACTCCTCACAACAATCCAACCACTGAAAAATAATAAGACAAGTCTGAATCCTGAATTAATTACATGCCCAAAGTCTGAATAACTGAAATAAATGAAATGTCTCTAAAGAAATGGGCGTCATGCCCTACAACTGATAACTGCTGAATAGAGAGTCAATATAGAAGAAACGTCTACAAGCAAAGTCCTGTAACTTCCACAAACAACTACAGCTCGTCACCTGAATGAGGATCCTAAGCATGGTGTCCTTGTGGCTGGGCACCTAAAATGGTTTTTACAAAAATAGATTTGAAAGAAAATGGGTCAGAGCCCGAAAGTGGAAATCATTTTAAAAACAGAAAGTGTTTTAATAACATTAAAACATAAAATGCAAAATACATGTTAGGATGTGCACTCACATGAAATTCTCACCTCTCGACTACATGTGCACTCCTAACGTACCATACCCATCTAAGTATCATACCTATCTAACCAAACCGTAATAAGTTCTACCCCTTACTACTCGATTTCCATTTTACATTCTAGCGTTATCAAATAAATAGAGGGCTTTACTTAAACTCAGATTCTCAATTAGTAATACAATTCACTATCGGTTAACCCGTTATGTTTTCTCAAAACGTTTCCATATTTGTACACACAATATCACATGAAAGTTCCCATTAATTAAGTGTATATTATTCATGTCATAAATATACAATACAAGCACCCCGAGACTAAGCTGCGGTGCACACATACTCTGCTATCCATCCCGGTACATCACGTACATAAGGATCACGCATTCCGAATCTCTCAGGAATTGTTCTCAGATAACAACATCACAAATAATGGAGGCGAACACAGTCACATCACATGGGTCACGTACATACCTACGCTCCCACGATCAGCAGACTTATTAACATCCCAATAAGTCCTTCTCTGACCTATGTTCATCGAGGTACCAGTCTAAATCCGGGAAACACAAGGATTAGAGGGCCCTAAGCGAACGCAAACCTCCCGTGATAGCAAGTATGGTAGGTATGTCATACACATAAAATCAATACATATACTAAGTATGCACACATCTTAGTAATCACCATGATTATTGGTGGTACACTACTCATTCTCGTACTGACATATAATGCTACACAATTTATATGTTTCTGATTGATATAATTATTTAGGCCGTAAATGTTCTCGCATCGTATAGGCACTCGCGTCCTAATTCATAATTCCCCTTAGGTTCAAACTACACTTCTAGGTTTTACTCCTCATTATACTTCAAATGTCGCTACTATAACAATCAATCACCAAGGGAGTGTGATCTCTACCATTAAGTAAGGTTACGGGACACGCGAAATCAAAACAGGCTAAAAAGCCTAAACTGTCAACTCGTTAGAAGTCTCGTTCGAACGAGGCTGTTCGAACGAGAGTTCGTTCGAACGAACTGGGCCTTCTAATGAGCTCTCATTCGAACGAAAGTCTTCGAATGGACATCCCTCTCGTTAGAACCCAAACTGTCAACTCGTTAGAAGCTCGTTCGAACGAGCTCGTTCGAACGACCTGGGCAGGTCTTCTAACGAGTGGCCAGATTCGAGCCCAGAAATTCCTATAACGTTTTTCCAACTTTTCTTTCTCTCCAAACTCATCTAAACATTAATCCAACCATTGTACATGGGTTCCAATCATTCATAAACATGCTTAGGTTATATATTAACGTTTATATAGGGCCAAATCTTCCTAATCATCATAGAATCATCAAATCCCTTCATTTATCCCCAAATCATATGAACATGAACCCTAATATTTTTAAATCCCCAATGGATATAATTAAATCCGTTTTTGTTTCATCCAAAATATATTATCATCAGATTACTCACCTACAAACAATTCTACATGCAATTCCTCAATAGATTCTTAAATCTCTACATCCAATTAAATGGGTTTTCATCATACTCCAAGAACAATACAATTTATTTTGAATTTCCTACGCATGGAAGAAGCATTCCCTGCAAAATAATGAAATTAAACCACTTGCCTTATTTGAATCTCTGATTTGATGATGAATTTGATGGAGTGTTCTCTCTCTCTCTCTGCAGAATTCCTTCTCTCTCTCTCTCCAAGCTTTCTTCTCCAAGGTGCTAATGGTGGCTAGGGTTTTTGCCTTAGGAAATTTTGGAATAATTTCTAATAATCTCCGTAGCCCATTAAGTTCTAAGATGTGGTTAGTGGGTTTACTGGACAATTTCCAAGTCAACTTTTTAATTCCCAATTTTCGTAGCTTTTAATTCCCAAAAATCCAAAATTACCAAACTACCCTTATACGTTACCGGTATGGCCTAAAAATGCCCTGAGACCCAAACCAAACTCCCGGCTAGTGTTTTCTGACTATATCGACCCTTCCGGATGCGTTGGCACACTCAAAACGACCATACGGTTAATAGAAATAAAATTCACTTTTTAATTAAAATAATTATATTCCATGACGCGACTGTCACACGCGTCTCAACAAAATTTCCAAATTGTTGTATTTCAATCTCACGACAAATTTCATAATTCAAAATTCATATATAATCATATATGCACATTATAATCAAATACCAACTCGCATCTCGCTAGTATTTTAATACGGATTAATTTCCAATTAATACGCATCTAATTCAATTAATCCCATAAATAGATATCACAAAAATACGGGGTATTACATACTTCCCCCTAATAACTGAATTTCGTCCCGAAATTCAGAACTAGAAAGTATCTGGTAAGAACAACTCTAGATAACGATCGCGCATCTCATCCTCGTGCTCCCATGTGGACTCCTCGACATTATGATGTCGCCACTGAACACGTACCAACGGAACTATCTTTGACCGCAGTTTCCGCTCACTTCGGTCCAAAATAGCAATCGACTCCTCCTCGTAGGAACTATCAGGTTGGAGATCGATGTCCTCCAAAGAAATATGTGAATGAGCCAAATCGTCTCTAAGATATTTCCTTAGCGAGGAGATATGAAACACATCGTGAATCCGATGTAAATGTTCTGGTAACCCAAGCCTATACGCAATCGGTCAAATCTGCTCAATAATAGGAAATGGTCCCACATATCTCGGTGCTAACTTCCCTTTCTTCCCAAAACGCATAATCCCCTTCATAGGAGATACTCTGAGAAAAACCTGGTCCCCCAATTGGAACTCTATGAAGAACCTCTTCGCATCAGCATAGCTCTTCTGCCTATCCTGAGCTACCCGAATGCGACTCCGTATCAGTTCTATCATTGTCAAAGTATCCCGAATCACCTCTGGCCCAAGTAGTTTGTTGTCCCCCACCTCCAACCAACATTCTGGGGAACGACAAGGTCTACCGTACAACGCCTCAAATGGATCCATGCCAATGGTGAACTGGTAGGAGTTATTGTAAGCAAACTCCACCAGTGGAAGATATTGCTCCCATCCACCCCCAAAATCAATGATACTCATACGTAGCATGTCCTCCAATATTTGGTTTGTACGCTCTATCTGTCCATCGGTCTACGGGTGATATGCCGTACTCAACCGCAATTCCATGCCCATGGCCTCCTGAAAAGTCTCCCAAAATTGTGAAACGAATATCTTGTCTCTGTCAGACACGATATTTAGGGGCACACCGTGAAGTTTCACTATCTCTGCAATAAAGAGCTGGGCATACTGTCCCGTAGTGTAGTCTGTCCTTACGGGTAGAAAATGAGCGACTTTGGTCAACCTGTCCACAATCACCCAAATGGAGTCATGGCCTCTTTGTGACGTAGGCAACCCCGTGATAAAGTCCATGGATATGCTCTCCCACATCCACATCGGGACCTCCAATGGCTGTAGCAGTCCTGCCGGTTTCTGATGATCCACTTTTACTAGTTGACAAGTGGCGCATTTTGAAACGAACACGGCAATATCTTTCTTCATCCTGCTCCACCAATACTGTCGTCTCATGTCTTGGTACATTTTGTCCCCACCGGGATGTATCGTGAACCGTGAGCCGTGCGACTCTGCCATCACCTCGTGCCGCAATTCCTCCCCTTCCAGAACTACTAATCTCCCATTGAAGTGCAATCCCCCGTCTGAGATAACGGTATAGGACTCGGCTCCCTCTGCTAGTAATCGAACTCTCTGCTCCTGACAGAACGAGTCATTTGCCTATGCCCTTACTACCTTCGTGACAATCTGAGGTGTAACGGTCATCACAGACATGAACGATCGGGCCACTGCATCCTGGTGTCCCAATTCCTTCCACTTGGCCTTCCACACTTCTTCCACCTCATCTACTGGCCTACGGCTCAACACGTCTGCTACCACATTAGCCTTCCCCGGGTGATACTGGATATCAAACTGATAGTCCTTCACAAACTCAAGCCACCTCCGCTGCCGCATATTCTACTCCTTCTACGTGAATAGGTACTGTAGGGACTTATGGTCTATGAACAATCGAAACTTCTCCCCCAACAGATAATGTCTCCAAATTCGTAGGGCAAATACCACTGCCGCCAAATCCAAATCATGAGTAGGGTAATTCTTCTCGTGAGGATTTAGCTTACGGGATGCATAAGCAATGGCCTGACTCTCCTGCTGCAATACACCTCCAAGTCCTTGTAAGGACGCATCGGTGTAGACTAGATACTCAACTCCCGATCTCGGCAATGCTAACACAGGTGCTGAGGTCAACTTATCCTTCAACTCATCGAATGCCAACTGACAGGCATCACTCCAGATGAATGGCACACCCTTACGAGTCAGATGTGTCAAAGGACCTGCTATCTTTAAAAATCCCCGAATGAACCTCCTGTAGTATCCTGCTAATCCCAAGAAACTACGGATCTCCGTTGGTGTCGCGGGCTGTCCCCACTCCCTCACCGTGGATACTTTCCCCGGATCAACAGATATTCCCCGATCGGAAATAATATGTCCCAAAAACTGGACCTCCTTCAGCCAAAACTCGCACTTCTCATACTTTCCATACAGCTCGTTCTGACGTAGCGTCTGCAAAACTTGCCTCAAATGCTCGGCGTGCTCCTCCTTTGTCTGGGAGTAAACCAGAATATCATCAATGAAGACAATGACAAACTGATCTAGAAAATCTGTGAACACCCTATTCATCAAGTCCATAAACACGACTGGAGCATTGGTCAAACAAAAAGGCATAACCCAAAACTCGTAAGAACCATATCTCGTTAAGAACGCAGTCTTCGAGACATCCTCCTCCCTGATACGTAACTGATGGTATCCCGATCTCAAATCGATCTTCGAGAAGAAAGAATCTCCTCTCAAATGGTCGAATAAGTCATCGATTCGAGGCAACGGATACTTATTCCGTATCGTGACTTTATTCAACTCTCGATAATCCACACACAATCTTAGTGAACCATCTCTCTTCTTCACGAATAACACAGGGGCACCCCACGGTAAAGTACTCCTCCTAATAAACCCCTGACCCAACAACTGCTCAATCTGATCCCGTAACTCCCTCATCTCAGATGGAGCCATACGGTACGGTGTGCGTGCTATAGGTCTCATATCTGGCAATAAGTCTATGACAAAGTCTATCTCTCGACTAGGGGGTAGGCCTGGTATCTCCTGAAACACATCGGAATACTCCCTAACAACTGGGATCGAATCTAAAGGGATCACAACCTCCTTAGAGGTATCCTCCTCTATGTAGTACAAATGAGCGGTCGAACCTCCCTCTGGGCGAGGCATCGCCACTACAAACATCTCTTGCCACGGAATGGCAAAAACAATGCTCCCACCGAAGCAATCAATCATGGCTCTATAATCAGCGAGCCAATCCATACCGATAATCACATCGTGCACATGCATTTCTAATACCAACATGTCTGCGGGTAATACCAGACTACAAATCTCTACCCCCACTCCCCGGCATATAAAGAAAATAAGTGACCCACTCTCCAATGGTGAGTCTACACACATCACTGTGCTCTCTGCTGTGGCTAACAACCCTAAGGCTTTCGCAAAATGTGTAGTTATAAAATAATGCGTTTCCCCCGTATCAAACAAAACCCGACCCATAGTACCATGGATAGGAAACATACCCTCAATCGCGGGTGGTTCCTATGGAGCTGCTGCCTGGTGGACGTTATAGACACGTACATACTGTAACTGCCCCTGCTGCACAGGAACTGCTGGAATGGCTGGAAGAGCTGGCACCTGGGTTGGAGCTGGAAGAGCAAGTGGAAAAAGTGGCCTCTTGTGACACCCCGACTAATTAAATACCGGGTAGCTACTCCTTTATTAAATTAATTCAAAATGCCAAGTTGGCTCAGTTAATAGCATCACTGTCGAAAACATTTTATTATTACTAACCACCTAGTATTTAAAAAGTAAGTTGTCAAATTTTAATATAAGTCTGATTAACATGCAACAAGTGTAATAAAGAAATAAATACCACCATACACCATACTGAAGTAAAACGAATAACCATCACAATAGAGTAAATAAATTCTGGAGGAAAACTCCTCGCTACAATCCCATAACTGAAATGAATAACCGAATACTGAAATAATACATACTAAAGTCTGAGAACTGAAATGTAAAAGATGTCTAATAGAAATGGGCAACATGCCCTGCAACTGATAGATGATAACTCTGGAATCCAAAAGATCGAAGCGTCTACCAGCAAAGTCCCTGTAGCTTCCACAAACAGCTACAGCTCGTCACCTGAATGAGTATCCTATGCTTGGTGTCCTTGTGGCTGGGCACCTAAAATGGTTTTACAAGAAAAAGATTTGAAAAAGAAACGGGTCAGATCCCGAATGTGGAGTTATATTTTAAAAACCTGCAAGTGCTTTAAAAACAGTTAAAACATTAAATGCAAAGTACATGTTAGGACGTGCACTCACATTATATTCTCACCTCTCGTCTAACTGTGCACTCCTAACGCAAGTACCCATCTATAACGACCCATACCACTAGCTAAGTGACAACTTATCTAGCTAGACTGCCAAAGGTCCTACCCATATTACTAGGTTCCATTAACATAATAACGCTCGTAATTAAATAGGGGTTTAACATAAACTCAGATACTCAATATGCAATATATATAACTATCAGTTAACTCGTTATATTTCTCAAAACAATACCGTAATATATTTACAACATTAACATGAGGTTTCCCATTAATTAAATGTATATTATTCACATCATAAATATACAATACAAGCACCCCGAGAACTAAGCTGCGGTGCACACATACTCTGCTATCCATCCCGGTACATCACGTACATAAGGATCACATATTCCGAATCTCTCAGGAATAGTTCAGATAACACAAATCACAAATAGTGGAGGCGAACACAGTCACATCACATGGGTCACGTACATACCTACGCTCCCACGATCAGCGGACTTATTAACATCACAATAAGTCTTTCTCTGACCTATGTTCATCGAGGTACCAGTCTATATCCCCCCCGTAGGCACACAAGGATTAGAGGGTTCTAAGCGAACGCAACCTCCCGTGATAGCAAGTATGGTAGGTATGTCAGACACACAATTCATATACCAATACTAAGTAAACACAAATCTTAGTAATACCGTATTTTAATCGTAGTACATATTGCACTCTCGTACTAACTATAATTATCACAATTGTACTATTCCGGTTTGTAATCATACGCACCCTAATTTCTCACGTCGTAGTAGACACTCACGTCTCAACCCAAACCGTCCATGTAATACAACTCTCATATGTAAATTCCTTCTCATAAATACCCAAATGTCCCAATTCTATCATTACTACATCTACGGAATGGTATCTATAACCTCGAATAAGTTTACGGAACTCCAAAAATCAAAACAGTCCAAAATGGCCCAAACTGCCAGCTCGTTAGAAGTCTCGTTCGAACGAGGCTGTTCGAACGAGATCCAGTTCGTTCGAACGAACTGTCCCTTCTAACGATATCTCGTTTGAACGAGATATCGAACGAAATCACTACTCGTTAGCAACGACTGGTCAACTCGTTAGAAGCTCGTTCGAACGAGTTCGTTCGAACGACCTGGGGACTGCTTCTAACGACTGACCAGTTTCGGCCCAGATTTTTCCCCAATTCATTTTTCATCCATTTTAACACCTTAAATCTCTTCTAAAATTCGTTCCAACAATGTATTAAGTTCTCTAACCATCCTCAAACATACTAAGGAGATATGCTAACATCTTTAAAGGGTTTAATACCTTCTAAACATCAATAAATCCCAATTTCTACATTATTTCCTAATTTTCTTCAAGAACATAAACCCTAGATTCTTCTCATCATAATTTCCCAGATTTTAATCCGTTTATACATCACATAGATATAAAATTTCTGAATTCCATCTTCAAACAAAGTTTCTACATGCAAACCTATCCCAAAATTTAATAATAACTTCCAATTTCATGGGTTTTCTTTTAACTCTTATATAAGATTTATTATCAAAGTTTCTAACATGGAAGAAGCATTCACTGCTTAAGGAATGTAATTTAAATCGCTTGCCTTGGTTTGATTTCTGATTTTTGGTGTAGGTTTGATGAAGTTTTCTGCAGAAATTCCTCTCTCCAAGCTCCTTCTCCAATGGTGGCTTAAGGTGGCTAGGGTTTGATTTGGGGAACTTAGAAAACCTAAATGATAACCTACGTAGCCTTCTAGGTTAATATGGGTTGGTTATGGGCTTAGTGGGTCAAATCCACATCAGATTTAATTAACCAATTTTCGTCACTTTTAATTCCTCAAAATGTAAAATTACCAAAATACCCTTTAAGTTGCCGGTATGGCCTAAAAATATCCCGGGACCCAAACTATACCCCCGGCTAGTGTTTTCTGACTATCTCAACCCTTCCGGACGCGTTGGCGCACTCAAAATGACCATACGGATTATAGATTTTAAATTCACTTTTATTATCAAAATATTATACCGTGACGTGGCGGTCCCACGCGTCTCAACAAAATTTCTAAAATGCCGTATATAAATCTCACGACAACTTTTATAATACCAAATACATATATCAAAACACATATGCACATAATCAAATACCAACTCGCATCTCATTAGTATTTATAACCCGGATTAATTTCCAATTTATACGCATTTAATTAATTAATCCCCAAAAATTAATATAGCCAAAAGTACGGGGTATTACACCTCTGTGGCTCATGTCGAGCACCCTGATACTGCTGCGGGACCCTGCCCCTATCAGGACAGTCCTGGCATTTATGGCCAGTCTTGCCACAAACGAAACATTTCCCCGGGAAGTTCCTCCCTCTCTGTCCCTGTTGCCCCCGACCCTGGTGGCCGTTACCGTTCTTCCACTGGCCTTGCTGGCCCTGCTGAAACTGTTGTTGACCATTCTGACCCTGCTGGTTCTGATGGCCGTTCGGACCCTGATGGTCCTGCCGAAAACCTCCCTGTCCGTGCCTAAAATTTCCCGACCTGAACCTCTTGTTATCCCCCTGCTGGGAACCCTGATCACCCTGTCTCTGCCCCTGAACAGATTGTGCCCCACTGGCACCATGTCCTCCAGTCCTGCCCTGATGGATGGACTCTCCCGATCGCTTGCCCTCAGCCATGTGAAAGCGATGATCCTGACAGTGTAACAGTGCAGCGTTAACCACATCAGAATAAGTGGCTAATGAGAGGTTCCCTAACAAGTGCTGACGAATCCTCCATGTCAACCCGTCTGTAAATTTTTTGTATCTTCTTCTCCTCTGTCGGTATCTCATCCGAATGAATGTTCAGAAGATCAATAAATTCGGCCTCATACTCGGCCACAGTCTTACCCTCCTGTTGAAGGCTCATTACCTTCCTCCTCATTTTCGTGTGAACAGATGACGAAAAGTACTTGCGGTCGAAACGCACCCAGAACTCCTGAACAGTGAGAGTATCTCTCTCCTACACGGTGGTAATAGACTCCCACCACTGCAGTGAAGACCCCACTAGTTTAAAGGTAGCTAGTATCTGCTTCTGAACCTCAGTGCACTCGTACATCCTCAAGTGCCGCTGAATATCCTTCCTCCACTGACTCGAAACTACCACATCGGAGCTACCTGCAAACTCCGATGGGTGTGCTTTCTGGAAAGAATCACGAACACGTTCCCAAACAGAGGGGAATGCACGAGCCTGAACTGGCACGGCTATCGGTGCCTGAGGTGGTGTCTGCTGAACTACAGCTAGTGCGGCATTTACCGCCTGGGGCACAATTGCTGCCACCTCGGTGGCATTCATCGTGCCCTAAACTGGTGCGAGCTGTGGTTCTGGCGTAGCATCCCTGCGAACCCGTTGTGCACGTCATGGAGGCATTCTGAAACAAGAATAAAGTTTATAAGTTTGCAGTTATAAACTTAAAATAGCTGAAGAACGTAGCATATACAAAAAGGAATACAACAGTCCTAAAATATAGGGCTCTACATCAAAGAAAGCTCAGCGAAAAAACATAACAAGCCGTTCAGATCCTAAAGGACACTAGAACTTGATGCTCTGATACCACCTGTGACACCCCGACTAATTAAATACCGGGTAGCTACTCCTTTATTAAATCAATACAAAATGTCAAGTTGGTTCAGTTAATAACATCACTGTCGAAAACATTTTTAATAATTACTAACCACCTAGTATTTAAAAAGTAAGTTGCCAAATTTTTAATTAAGTCTGATTAACATGCAATAAAAGAATAATGGAATAACAACATAATCCATTCACCATAACGAAATAATGAAATAACCAACAAATAAATATAAGAGTCCAGAGGAAAACTCCTCACAACAATCCAACCATTGAAAAATAATAAGACAAGTCTGAATCCTGAATTAATTACATGCCCAAAGTCTGAATAACAAAAATAAATGAAATGTCTCTAAAGAAATGGGCGTCATGCCCTACAACTGATAACTGCTGAATAGAGAGTCAATATAGAAGAAGCGTCTACAAGCAAAGTCCTGTAACTTCCACAAACAACTACAGCTCGTCACCTGAATGAGGATCCTAAGCATGGTGTCCTTGTGGCTGGGCACCTAAAATGGTTTTTACAAAAATAGATTTGAAAGAAAATGGGTCAGAGCCCGAAAGTGGAAATCATTTTAAAAACAGCAAGTGTTTTAATAACATTAAAACATAAAATGCAAAATACATGTTAGGACGTGCACTCACATGAAATTCTCACCTCTCGACTACATGTGCACTCCAAACGTACCATACCCATCTAAGAATTATACCTATCTAACCAAACCGTAATAAGTTCTACCCCTTACTACTCGATTTCCATTTTACATTCTAGCGTTATCAAATAAATAGAGGGCTTTACTTAAACTCAGATTCTCAATTAGTAATACAATTCATTATCGGTTAACCCGTTATGTTTTCTCAAAACGTTTCCATATTTATACACACAATATCACATGAAAGTTCCCATTAATTAAGTGTATATTATTCACGTCATAAATATACACTACAAGCACCCCGAGACTAAGCTGCGGTGCACACATACTCTGCTATCCATCTCGGTACATCATGTACATAAGGATCACGCATTCCAAATCTCTCAGGAATCGTTCTCAGATAACAACATCACACATAATGGAGGCGAACACAGTCACATCACATGGGTCACATACATACCTACGCTCCCACGATCAGCAGACTTATTAACATCCCAATAAGTCCTTCTCTGACCTATGTTCATCGAGGTACCAGTCTAAATCCGGGCAACACAAGGATTAGAGGGCCCTAAGCGAACGCAAACCTCCCGTGATAGCAAGTATGGTAGGTATGTCATACACATAAAATCAATACATATACTAAGTATGCACACATCTTAGTAATCACCATGATTATTGGTGGTACACTACTCATTATCGTACCGACATATAATGCTACACAATTTATATGTTTCCGATTGATATAATTATTTAGGCCGTAAATATTCTCGCATCGTATAGGCACTCGCGTCCTAATTCATAATTCCCCTTAGGTTCAAACTACACTTCTAGGTTTTACTCCTCATTATACTTCAAATGTCCGTACTATAACAATCAATCACCAAGGGAGTGTGATCTCTACCATTAAGTAAGGTTACGGGACACGCGAAATCAAAACAGGCTAAAAAGCCTAAACTGTCAACTCGTTAGAAGTCTCGTTCGAACGAGGCTGTTCGAACGAGAGTTCGTTCGAACGAACTGGGCCTTCTAATGAGCTCTCATTCGAACGAAAGTCTTCGAACGGACATCCCTCTCGTTAGAACCCAAACTGTCAACTCGTTAGAAGCTCGTTCGAGCGAGCTCGTTCGAACGACCTGGGCAGGTCTTCTAACGAGTGGCCAGATTCGAGCCCAGAAATTCCTATAACGTTTTTCCAACTTTTCTTTCTCTCCAAACTCATCTAAACATTAATCCAACCATTTTACATGGGTTCCAATCATTCCTAAACATGCTTAAGTTATATATTAACGTTTATATAGGGCCAAATCTTCCTAATCATCATAGAATCATCAAATCCCTTCATTTATCCCCAAATCATATGAACATGAACCCTAATATTTTTAAATCCCCAATGGATCTAATTAAATCCGTTTTTGTTTCATCCAAAATATATTATCATCAGATTACTCACCTATAAACAATTCTACATGCAATTGCTTAATAGATTCTTAAATCTCTACATCCAATTAAATGGGTTTTCATCATACTCCAAGAACAATACAATTTATTTTGAATTTCCTACGCATGGAAGAAGCATTCTCTGCAAAATAATGAAATTAAACCACTTGCCTTATTTGAATCTCTGATTTGATGAAGAATTTGATGGAGTGTTCTCTCTCTCTCTCTGCAGAATTCCTTCTATCTCTCTCTCCAAGCTTTCTTCTCCAAGGTGCTAATGGTGGGTACGGTTTTTGCCTTAGGAAATTTTGGAATAATTTCTAATAATCCCCGTAGCCCATTAAGTTTTAAGATGTGGTTAGTGGGTTTAGTGGGAAATTTCCAAGTCAGCTTTTTAATTCCCAACTTTCGTAGGTTTTAATTCCCAAAAATCCAAAATTACCAAACTACCCTTATACGTTGCCGGTATGGCCTAAAAATGCCCCGGGACCAAAACCAAACCCCCGACTAGTGTTTTCTGACTATATCGACCCTTCCGGACGCGTTGGCACACTCAAAACGATCATACTGTTAATAGAAATAAAATTCACTTTTTAATTAAAATAATTATATTCCATGACGCGACTGTCACACGTGTCTCAACAAAATTTCTAAATTGCCGTATTTCAATCTCACGACAAATTTCATAATTCAAAATTCATTTATAATCATATATGCACATTATAATCAAATACCAACTCGCATCTCACTAGTATTTTAATCCGGATTAATTTCCAATTAATACGCATCTAATTCAATTAATCTCATAAATAGATATCACAAAAATACGGGGTATTACATGATTTTACAAAGTTATTATCGTTTGGTGGAACTATTCATTAATCTCCGTGCACCTGTCCCTATCTCGGAGACTGATTGCTATATTTTTCTTTCAATAACTCATCATCAAAATGGAGTTGCCACCATATCTTGAAGTCTGCTTGCTATGTGTTTCTCACTACATTTATCCCTAATAAAAAAAAATTGGGGGGGCCGGAGATGTTGTTGCTTGTGTTCATCTGATAAATAGAATCACAATTACATTAAGTGATGGCATATCCCCTTATGAATGATCATATGGATGTGGGGGCCTACCATTTGAATTGCCTATATATAAAGGTTTGTTTTGACGATGGGATTCATTTTTTCCACAAACTTATCTCCTATATCTTGAATTGATTCAGCTTCTCGCTTCTTATCTTCTCACTAAATACTTCATTAAATATTATAGCCTCTTTTACTCCTGTAAACTAGCCCCTATACATTAATGGTCAAGATGAATTTGATAAAGCTGAGGTTTCAAAAATAGACGGTGGTTTTCTCTTGTCATTTCTTGATGAATCCCTACTAGAGGATTGTGATAACGAAAGATTAATCAGAGTAATTCAATCTTTAGAGGCTGAAATAAATCCAAGAGTAGTGGATGATTATATTTCAGCTATGGATCTTAAATTGGACGACAACTGGGAAGGCTGCCAATTTTTGGGTGGGGAACAAGCCGACGTCCAAGATTGCTCCTCATTGAGTGATCTTGATTTCAATTGGATGGGTATTGATGAGATGGCTACTTGTTACTTGGATCCCACTGAAAATGAGATTCATTGTATGATTAAATATGGAGAGGTGAAAGATTTTTATCGTTATTGTTGTGAAATTTTGGTGGAGGAGAATGGGTATGGGTGTAGTTCTCTGTGGCATGAAACAAATGCTTCACTGATGTAATGCTAGAAAATGTAAAATACATTCTAATAGTGAAAAATATCCGGGATAATGGATTAACCATTTGTCATTCTTACTATATAGCTTTACTTTTGTTTCGTGATAAATATTGACATCTACTCCATTGTACATAAATTTCTTTTAAGTAAAAACCTCATATCCCTGTAAATTAATCCATGTGTATATATTAGATATGATTATACATGCCCTTGGTTCGAAATGTTTGGAAGAAAAAATTCAAAAGTAAAACTTGTTTAATTAGAACCCCCTCTTCTTATAATAGACCAAAATATTATTTACCATCACTCACTCACAATTAAAAGTCAAGAGATTAAGTCTTATGCTCCATATAATTAAGAATAAGGATAGGGACTGGATAGATACTGCATCAGGTATACAGGAGGAATTTATAAGCTATTATAAACAATTTTTCAATTATATTGTCATAGAGGGAGAATATGATATCTTAGAAGTTATTAGTAAACAAAACACATACCACCAATACCAAATTCTTGATGAGATCCCCCTAGAAGGAGAAGTTTGTAATGTTATATCCAACCTTAAGGCATACAATAGTGTAGGCCCTGATGGATTTCATGGAGTGTTTTATCAAAAGTTTTGGGATATAATTGAGGTAGATATCTTAAATGCTATTGGAAACTTATTTTGAGGAGGTGAACTGCTCGTGGACCAATACAAATATTATTTTAATTCCTAAATGCTCCAGATGAATTAGTTTATGCAACTTCTGCTTCAAAATAATAACCAAAATTTTGGCTTCTAGACTCACAAATATTCTTCCTGATATTATTTGTAAATCCCAAATAGAATTTACTGAGGTCTGGAAGATCACTGATAACATTTTACTTTGCCAAGAAATGATGGGATTATTAGGGAAGAAAGTCCATGGATCTAATGTCATTATAAAACTTGAAATGTCCAAATCTCATAACAGGTTTTATTGGTTATTCCTTATCAAAACACTACGAAAATTTGGTCTTTTTCATAAGTTTGGATTGATAGAGTATGGAGATGAATATCCAATAATTGGTTTTCAATAATAATCAATGGTCCAAATGCAAGGTTCTTTAAATCCAATATAGGTCTGAAGCAAGGAGATCCACTTTCACCTAGCCTTTTTGTCATTATAGCTGAAGTTTTGAATAGGTGAATTCACAATCTTATGATTTAAAGTATTCTCAAACCTTTCTCTCACCCTCAAGGTTGTCCTCTCATAAACAACTTAAGTTTTATAGATGATACCACAATATTCTGTAGGAGGATCCAAATACTTAAGAAATTTGCTTAATTTTTTGAAGAAGTATGAGAAAGCTTCAGGAGAGGTGATAAACTTTGAGGAGAGTAATTTTACATGTCATGAAATACTGGGAAATAGAATGAAAACGCCAATTTTAGAAACCTTAATCCCCAAACCAAAAGCTATTCCTTTAAAATACATTGGTTGCCAAATTTTCTATGGTAGGCCTAAACATGTTTATTTTGAGGAATTGACTATGTGGAAATATTTAATCCTGTAGCCAAAATGACCACTGCATTTTTACAGTTAAACAGAGCTCTCAAGCAAAACTTGACATTTTTACAGGGATCTTGCAGTCCCAAATGGACTTAAAAGCCAATAATGAGAGTTTATGACTTTTAGATTGCTCATAAGCTGAAGTAAAATTAAAATGTCCACTGGTTAAAAGTTTCCAAACTAGAAATCTTCTAACCATTCCGAGTTCAAATCCGTTGTCTTGCTTATTGAATTCTCTTATAATCCATAGATCCATTTAACTTACCCTAATTACCATACTTTGAATTCATAATTTTAGACTAGAGGATTTTACCTTCCTTAAAATTCCATGCTAGCTTAATATTAGAGGCTTTAATGACAATAGATAATTTTATGATATTTAATCATTCTTACCGCTTTGGCAGACATATGTTGTTCAAGTAATCAAATAATTTATCTCATCCCCTACTTCTATTCATTGCGAAACAGTTCTTAGGATTCTTTGTAATCTTTGGGGTACTCTTTTTTAGAGTATACTAGTTTCTTAATCATCATCTCAGATTGCATACAACTCTGTGTTTTGATTTGTCTCATACATGTCAATTTTGGGGTACCTGTTTCTAACCCAACTTCCATGTATTACGACAATAAAAATGCAACTCGGATTGCATACAACTCTGTGTTTGATGAGCGTACAAATAATTTGAAAATGATCCGATGTGATCATATGCCTAAGCTCTTTCCTCGCCCCTGGAGACATCAACTCCCAGTCAATTGAGATAAAAAATATGTTAAGTTTATTATATGGAACCAACTCTCTCGTATTAGGCCATGTGAATTCAATGTATTATTTTTTCACTCAAACCCTCATTATGATTTTGATTTGAATAATGCTATTGAAATTCATACTAATCTTATTTCAATAATTCTACTGCATTTACTGAATTAAATGAGAAGCATACTTTTTTTTAACAGGGAGTATCGATGGTACACCCTCCTGTGGAATGATAAATGACTTGCAGATAATCTCACATGATGATATATATTAAAAGATATCTATACATCAGAGTTTTGTAAATTTTTATATATGCTTGCTCATTACTTTTGAACATGTGATACTAATAGCACGTCCTCTCATAAAAGGAAAGTTAGAGGGAGTGCCAAACAACAGAACGAATCGGGTAATGGTGAGAAAATGATACTTGGTTGGGACGAAGATTGCCAACCAATTGGACCATATGCGACGAAGTTGGCGAGTCAACTCGGATATTATGCACGTTAATGGGATTTGTTTCCTTTGACTTTTCCTTTTTGGATAAAAGTGAATCAATGAAAGCTCGACTTTGTTTGGGAACAAGTGAAGGTAATATTAAATTAATCTCATATTAGAAAAATCAAATATTTAAAATTATTAGTATTTCTAACTAATGTATTTTTTTTGTTCTTAGATTAACACAAATGCGCCAGAAAATTACCGAAACATATGTTGTCGTAAGCTTGGAATTCAGTGGAGATCCTTTAAGTATGAGACCAAGAAGAAGTATTATACGAAATTGCACACGGATGCTGAGCGTTTAGCGACGACACCCCCCAAGTCAGCCCGAATCAATGGAAAGTCTTAGTGAAACAATGGGGTCAAGAAACAACAATGGTATTACATTCAATTGGTAGACGGAATTTTGCATGTTATTTTTTTAATTATTGATGTTATATTGATGATTAAACAGGTTGGATTACATGTAAAAACAAAGAAGACTCTGTCGAAATTTTCTAAAAATAATACATTGAATTGGTGAGGAGAGTATACAATACTAAGTAACTTGAAATGTCATTAACATTATTTATTTTCACTTGCAGCGAGTGGCAAATAGGAATATCATTAACCATGCTTATCTTTGTTCCCACCCTAGAATTGGTAGAACTTCAATTGCCGTAATAAAGCAACAAGTTAGTATATGTTCTTACTTTGGTATAATTATATATATGTTCTACTAAAATATGATTATATTTTTGTTCTTTTAGGATTTTGTTAACATGTTTTCTATTTATATATAAATTAGATGAAGTCAAAACAAGACACCTTCGACCAATTGAGTGTTTGGAGATGGACCCATAAGAAAAAGGATCTCACATACGATATCGATAAAGGAGTGAATGGTAGAGAGGTATAAATATGTTGATAATTGCAATCCAAATGACTTTGTTACATTACGAATTTTATTTTGGTGGATATTTGGAAGTTTCATTTACGAAAAGAGGTTAATTGTGCTATATGTTTTTTCTTAATTTGTAGGAAATGATTAAAAGACAATTAGATGTGCTCCCATTTGATATACAAAATCGAATTGAAGTGAGGGATGCTATATTTGAGGATGTGATAGGACCTGACGAACATGGATGAGCAATGTGTATGGGAGTATGCATTAAACCAACTTCTTCACGTTCAACCACACCATCTAATTATTATCATAGTGAGATTGCTCGACTAGAGAAGGAGGCCAATGGGCGAGATACTCATTATCAGGAAGAGGTAGTGGCACGAGAGATTCGTCATCAAGAAGAAATTGATATGGTTCGTGCCGATTTAGAAAACGAAATACAAGAAAGAGTCTCGAGGGACAAGAGAGAAACACTAGCAGGAGCTAGGCTTGAAATCGCTCGTATGATACTAGAGGCGGGCATCCCACTACCACCACAAGCAGCAGCCGCATTTGATACTATCGATAACAACGCTTGACTACTTAGAAGTGGAAATGACAATTTGAAAGGATGTGGTGGTGTTTATGTTTTGAAGTGTGATAAGACACTATTTGGTTTTGTTATTATATTTAAGGTTAAATTTTGGCAATGTCTTTGTGTTTTTGTTTTTTAATTTAATGTTATTATATTAGAGATTGAATTTAGGCTGATATATATATATATATATATATATATATATCTTTTAAGACAGCTATAACTGTCTTTTAAAATATTTATTTGGCGCCAAAATATATTTGGGACAGCTACTTCTATCCCAAATACTTCGTTTTATAGGACAACAACATATGTCCTTATAAATATGTAATAATATATGGATTTAAAAGGACGGAACAAAAAGGACGGAAACTATTGTCCTAAATACTAAAAAAGGACAACAATTGTTATCCTTTTAGCCTTTTATGACCCCCATCTATTAGGACAACTCTTGTTGTCCTTATGACTGTCCCAAATGATATTAGGGACATCAAATGAGCTTTTGGGACAACAAATTAACTGTCCTTAATTATTATTTTTCTAGTATTGCAAATTGATGCAATTAACAGCGTGCATCCCCCCGTACGATAAGAGATGTGTAGAAGCTCATGAGGATGCTCGCCGCCCTAAATCGGTTTATCTAAAAGTCATCCGAAAGATACCAAACGTTCTTTGAGTTGTTGAAGAAGATAAAAAATGCGGAATAAAACAATGATTACTCAAGGGAATTAGAGGGGATCAAAGCTTACCTCAGCAAACCACCCTTGCTCGTAATCCCTTAAGATAATTATTCTCTATACCTTTACCTTGCAGTATCCATCCATGTTGTAAGTTCTGCACTGGTATACAAAAAAATGGGGATCCAGCACCTAGTCTATTACGCGTGTAAGACTCTCTTGGACACCAAACAATAATACCTACCACTAAAAAAACTCTCCTTTGCGCTAGTGGTAGACTCAAGGAAATTAAAACACTACTTCGAAACCCACTCCATCAGGAAGACTATCAAAGTGGTCGATCAAGCTTGGCCAATTTGGCATTTAATTCCAGCCGAGGAATGCCATCAAAGGGAAGGTCCTCGGTGATTTCATCGTAGAGTTTATAGGAGCACACCCTTGTGACTGAACTATTCATCAAAACGAAGTTCCCCCAGCGTCAGGCGTCTGGATACTATTCATTGACGGATCCTCCAATTCCAAAGGGGAAGGAGTAGGCATTGTGTTGATTACCCCTAAAGATGCAATACTCGAATAAGGAATGATTTGAAGCCTCCAATAACGAAGCAGAATATGAAGCACTGATTGCGGGCCTACAAAAAGAGCGAATGCTTGGAGCAAAGCAACTCCAAGTGTTCGGCTACTCATAGTTGGTCTCCAACTAGATAAGTGGTGATTTAACGCTAGAGATGGGAGGATGGCAGCCTATCTCGCCACTGCAAAAGAATTAATGGACAACTTTGATCAATTCAGCGTCCAACAGTTTCCCAGAGGACATAACAGCCTTTCAGATGCCCTAGAAGCCTTAAGCTCGACGATCAACTCTACTTAAAAAGGACAATTCAGACTGATTTCCTTACCCAGCCAAGCATTAACCAGATCAACGGGCCGTCGAGCGTGGGGTACGTTCTCCAGATTGAAATAGCCCCCAGTTGGATGGAACCCTTAAGGGATTATTAGAAGGATGGTACGCTACCAGCAAATAAGAATACCTCTCATCAGATAAGAGTCAAAGATGCTCGCTTTCACTTATCTTCTGAGGGCAAGCTGTACAAAAGATCTTTCACTGACCCTTATCTTCAATGCATTCATCCAAAGGACGTCGAATAAGTCCTGCATGAACTCCTTGAGGCAATATGTGGGAGTCACATTGGGGGAAGGTCGCTAGCTTTTCGAGCAATGAAAGAAGGCTATTGGTGGTCATACATGCAGAAAGACGCTGGAATCTATGCTCAAAAATACAAAAAGTGCTAACTTCACGCACCTATGGTTCACCAACCGGCTAGCGACCTAAAATCACTTACTAGCCCATGGACTTTTTCCTAATGAGGTATGGACATCATGGGCCCTCTACCTATCGCAGCTAGTAATCATAAGTATCTGTTGGTCGCAATAGACTACTTCACCAAATGGATAGAAGTAGAGCCACTAGCAAACATTAGAGCTGCGAACATGATAAGATTCATATTGAGGAACATCATTAATCTTTTTAGGATTCCCAAGTCTATCATCACTGACAATGGAACCCAGTTTGAGCGTGGCCTCTTCTTGGGTTTCTACAATGGCCCTGGGATCAGACACTACTTTAGCTCTTTGGCATACCCTCAGAGAATTGGACAAGCTGAAGCTTCCAACAAAATAGTAATTGATGGATTGAAAAAGAATTTAGAGCGAGATAAGGGGACATGGGTAATTAAATTACCCCATAACTTGTGGGCTTACTGCACAACCCCAAGGCGAGCAATCGAAGAAACACCATTCGAACTGAAGTATGGGATGGAGATAATTATCCCCTTAGAAGTTGGCCTCCCTGCCATGAAGTCCACTATGGTCGACCCAGGCCAGAACGATGAAGCATTGCTCGCTAAACTTAACATAGATAAGGGACCAAGGGAGTTGGATCTAGTGAAACTAACTCCCTACCAGCAACAACTATCAAAGCACTACAACAAAAGGGCCAATCAAAGAGCATTCCAGGTTAGGGACTACGTCCTGAGGATAGTTCTTGGCAGCGCTATAAAACCATCGAACGATAAGCTAGGACCAAACTGGGAGGGGCCATTCAAGGTTATAAAAGACGACCTATAAGGATCCTATTACTTAGAAACACTAGAGGGCTGAGAGATACCTATGTGACACCCCGTCTAATAAAATACCAGGCGATCACTCATATATCAAATTATAACATGAGTCTCATATGGATCATTCTTAGCATCACTGTTGAAAACCAGTTTAATTACTAATAACCTATTAGGCTGGCGTCAAAATTTTACTTAACTACTCTTTTTAAACCACCACAATTTAAAACATCCACACAGTTTGCGTAAATGAAACTGAAATGAAATAAAATAATCGAACACTCGGTCAAAATATACAACTATATCGAATGCCACACTAAAAGGCGGGAAAAGAATAAATAAATGCAATTGGGCCATTGGCCCAAATATTTATATAGTACCTCCTATCTAGAGTACAAGGATAGAAGCATCTATCGAAAACCTGCATGCATCCACAGCTGTTGATGCCGATGTCTGACTCTAAAGATGTATCATCTAGGCGTCCCTGTGTCTGGACACCTATATAATATATATATATATATATATATATATATATATATATATATATATATATATATATATATATATATATATATATATATATAGCAAGAGAGGAAAAGTTGATAAATGGGTCAGAGCCCGAGTTTTGAAAATATTTAGCAAGTGCATAAATGCCTTATCTTTTTAAAGAAAAAAGTTTTATCTCATATTTAAATTTGGTATCGCACTCCCATGAGAGACCCCTCACCTATCTTTTACCACTGCACTCCTAGCGCATTCCTCTAAACATCCTAGTCAGACCATACTGACTAACTAAACCATTACCCACCTTCTAACAACCCTAGGTAATCCAAGTACTAAGGGATAAACTTCTCCCCAGTCTCGACACTATGCCATGTTCATGCGTGGGGTGTCTCGCGAATCGAAATCCAAATAAGGAACCCCCTCGATACACTACTACGCGACAAGGTCAATCGTCTGGATCTATTAGGCCCTCAGTACTCGATTTATCCATATATATTCATATTTTATATACGTATCATGCTACACTTTCAAATATATCTCCCGGAGTGAGAATGCATTTACAACATTTTTACCAATTCACTTTTCATTTCTTTTATCCCAAAACTTTCCATTTCCATTCTTATATCTAGGAAATGTATTTAAAAGCCAACTTTATTATCATAAAAATGCTTTTTCATCTCATATGCTCCCATTTCCCTTCTTCCATCCAGGAAATGTATTTAAAGCCAATTTATTATCATAAATTTCTTTAAAACCAATAATGTCCCACATTATTGAGAATAGTTATATATCATATCATATAACGCATCTAAGACCACCTGTCCGGGTATCCCCACTGTGTGCGCCCCTAAAAGGCTGTCATCTTCTAGGTCCTATCATCAAGACAACCTGGGATCCTACAACGCAAGACGTCGGGAAGCGGACATATGCCTGTGGTAGAGTCATAACCACACCCAGAATAACCTCAACAGCACAGAAAACATACAACAATCGCTCATATGGCCTGGTACTATATTCCCCGGCATTCATTAGCCAGGAGACTTCACCACACGCGCGAACTCCCCTTATGATAGCGATTTAGAGAGGTGTGTATACATAAATTATCATTTATGAAAATCATTTCTTTTTCCATTTGGAAAACATTCATATTTTATATTCTCAAAATCATTTATATCATATCATAAATATACTTTAATCACATAGTGTATATATATTTATATATGTATGTATATATATAAATGGCCATAATTGCCAATCACATCTAGCGATGATCAATAATCCAAAGATTCTCTCAAAGAATCATAATCATGCCTTCATATACGCATGATACTAAACCCAAAGTATTTCATCACTTTGATAAATAATACATATCTTAATCCCATCTAAGGATTTATTGTATATTTCCAATTATAGCACTCCACACTAAGTGAACATATATCTATATTCCCAATTTATCCTAATTTATCCTAATTATTTTATAAGATATACTCAACGGTAATCGGTATAATTATGCTTTCTATACGCATAATTATATAGGCCTAAATGCCCACTGAAATGTCCTAGGGATTATCCTTTCCCCAATGACCTTAAATTTAGTGGGACATTGATTTCATTTTCATGAACCCAAGGACTACATCTCGTCCATATAATCCCCTAGAGGTCCCCACCCTAACTTAGGAACCCTAAACCTTCAAATTCTACAATTATTCTATTTTCCTCAAAAATATAATTTAAGGGTTACACATTAGAACCCTTACCTTGCCCTCCTAAATTTCCTCAATTGGAGGACTATATACTCCTAAAACGTCCCTTATGTTATCCCATAATTAACCTCGAATCAATTAGAATTGAAATGTATCCCATCCAATTAACCCTAGGAAAAACTGTCAAAGTTCTTGTAGGGTCGATTGATCGACCCTTGGTCATTGATCGATCGAGGATTTGATCAATCGGCCTCTCCCAGTCGATCGATCGATCACGCCGGACAGCTTCTTCTCCGAGAAGCTGTTTTCGGCCATTAAAGCTTCCCCAAGCTTTTATCTCTGTCTCTAACATCCTGCAACCTCAACCAACAACATCTACACCTACAATAAGGGTTCTAAACATCCTAGAACCCGAAACCAACAATTAATTTTGATTAAATCCTAAGTTCCTCGAATTGAAATATTATTGGGGTTTATTCGTTTTAACTCCCAAAAACCCGTTTTATCCACGAAAACCCAACCCAAAATATTTAGGGTTCATTGTTACCAAATTATGATATGAGATTTATGATCAAAAGTAAATAAAGCAAGTAAACACTTACCTCGTGGATACAATCCGACGATCCCGAGTCGAATCCCGTAGAGGTTGGTCGGAATCTCCCCTTTTCTCCTATTTTTCTCTCCTCCTCTCTCTCTTCTCCATTTTCTTTCTCTTTTCTCCCTCTCTCCCTCTTTATATAGGAAGAAAAACGGTTTTAACCCTTAAAACCCCAAAATGACTCGTTTACTCAATTACGAGCCCTTTTAACTCTAAAATTTCCTCAAACTCAATTTCAATAATCGAACACTCTTTTTCGACTATCTCGGTCATTTCGAGACTCACGAAGCAGTCGAAATTCACTAGATCCCAAATCACTATTTTAACTGAATATAACTTAATGCGGGTTTTCCAATTAAATCTGGACTTTTGTCGCTTTACTCAACGTCGACATATAATTAAAATACTCCAATTCATTTACTTAATCCAAAAAGTAAACATATCACCCATCGACAATCATCTAATCCTCAAAAATCCCAAAAATCACTATTTCGAGAAATTCCTCCAAATTCCAATTTATATCCAAGTATGGAATTTAACTATCCCCAAAAAGATGGGTTGTTACAACCTAGAGCTTGGAATGGAGCCAATTTGAAGAAATTCTACTTCTAGTTTTTCTTTTTTTTTTAAAACTCAATGTTGAAGTTTTTAATTCATTTCTGATTAATAAGATTTGTTTGGCAGTGGATTCTATGAAGTGTTGATTTATCTCAACCACATTATAATTCATGCACCTTTTCCAAGTTACAAGCTCCCCTATTAACATACAAAATTAAGATCATAAGATACGTATTAAAGAAGGTTGAGTATGCAATGACCCTCCCCAAGCATTCGTCAACAAACATGAATGACCTCTTAGCTTGCCCCTAGCAATACATAAAGCCCTACAGGGGATGCTTAGGCACAATGGACAACCCAGGTTGGTCGCTAACATTGTTTGGCTAAAAAATCCTTATCAGATAAAACATCCAATACCAGGTGTATCCTCGCCATTTCCTCACTTAGGCCTAAGGAAGTGTGACGACATAACCTAAAGCTAAAGTAAGACAGAATGGTACACTAAAGTCATACTGGATTGGGGGGATACTCACTCAATAACTAACTCTGCCTAAATCAGATATAATCAGCTGAAAGAGCCTAAGATAATTGAATGAGCGATGAATGAAGTAAAAAATAACACAACACATGTTTAGTTGACAAATCACCCAAAACATAAAGATTTTATTAAATCATTACATATACAAATAGTTATATATACTGAGTAATTTAAACCTTAATGAGAACTAGGTCACTGAGCAAAGTAGTCGGTTGCTCGTGCTCTTCGACCATCATCTGGGTGAGGAGCTAATTCCTCCTCGACTTTATCTGAGTTTAGTTCCATGATCTGTCTTAAGATCGCATCTATGGGGACCCATCGATCATCCGTTCTAAATGGGTTCGACATCAAAGTTAAAGGAGAGATATCATGAAGATACCAGAGAATAGAGTTCCTAGGGACTTATAACTCCTTAAGAGCACTCAGCCAAGCTCCTATAAAAGCTAAGTCCTCAAAATCCTTCAACTTTATTGGAGCATCAGTCCAACCCTGGTCATAGCCATTATCCCACACCTACCGAGGAACTTTCTTGAATAGGTGCCTTAGCGAGGTGACATCTTCTTAAAGACCAACAACTATTATATATGCATTGCAAGTATACCCCTAGCTCAGCAATCTCCCTGGCTGAACCATTATCACTAGTCCTAGCTTGCTGCCCAATCGATGAAGAGGACCCACGTAAAATATGAGGGTTAATGCTCGGAGCATTCTCCCTAAGTCGCGAAACCTACCTCCTTATAGATTCATTCTCTTACTGGAGGACCTCTCTAACTTGATTGATCTTAGAAGCATCCAGAAGCTTAGCCTTCAGAGCATCCATTTCTTCTTGATTAGAAGCACCAACCTCTTCCATCTCCTCCTGCCTATCTTTTAGCTTGGCAACAAACTCTGACTGGTATTTATAATCTTGATTCCTCAATCTAATAGACTTGCAGATTTTTACAAAGGCACGGTGAACTCGGTTTCTCACATCGGGACCAAGAATTTTTCCTAGCGAGAGGTAGAAAGAATATATTCCTTAATAACAATAAGCTAAAAACCATACAAGCATTAAGAACATATAGATTAGTACAAGGAAGGAAACAAAGCTTCATTTCATTAAATCAAAAATAGTTCAAGTACATTGACGCAAGAAAAAAAGAGAAAGGTAGAAATACAAGAAATATAAAGGTACCCTAAGAAGACTAGCTAGTAACCTCAGTCTGCTATGAGGATGTTGGATGCTTCCCCTTATCTACAAAAGCCTCACGTTCATCTCCCTCGGTTGGAATAGCCTCCATTCCTTGGTCAAGGGGGACATCAGCAGTAGTAGGCAGGATAACTGGGACACCTTCATTAGTAGCAGAGGAAGTCACCTCATCCATAATAGGCTTGGGTCCAGGATCATGCTCATCAAAAAGGGGGGAATCAACATCCACCTTGATAGCGAGCAAAGCCCCATCTCAACCCTTCTTGAAATTAAGGCAGCTGATGTAGCCGATCTGAGCCTCAGCATCCTCGTATGCTGCGAGCCACCCAGCATTATATGAGCTCTCCTTGAGGGTGGAAGACTCAAATTCCATCTTCTTCATCTTCTCGACAAGATTTTTGTTCTCCTCGACCATTGCCAGCTTGATCGTACAGATAAAGTCTTAAGAATACCTCAACTCATCTAGCTCCTTGGTCATTACCTTTTTTTCCTTGTAAGCTTTAGCCAAGGCAAGGTTAAAAGACTTTTGAGTAGCATTAGAAGCCATAAAGCTCGCCTCCAACTTAGCATTTTTCCTCGCCAGCTCATCGCAGCTATGATAGAGGACGGTGAAATCAGATAAAAATTGAAAAAATAAAGAAAACACTTAGCGAAGAAGATATTGAAAAGAATTGCAAATGTAGAGAAGTAAGAATAGACTTACCAAGGCTAGACTCTGACTTACCTTTAGGGATAACTGGTCAGTCCTTATACTTGACGACCTCTAGAGATCAGCTGGCAAGACTGCTCTCTCTAGCATCGCCAGAGCCATCTGAGGGGAAAGAGAAATAGAAGCCCCCTCAGCCAGGCCCGACCCGGGCATGAAAGATTGACCCATCTTGGTACTCACTTCTTATATCCTCTTATCTTCCTCTCTTCCTCTTTCTTTCTCTCTCACCAATGCCTCCTCTTTTTTCTTACGCTCTTTCTCATGAGAAATAGTTTGAGAGCCACTGGAAGTATCCCCACTCCCATACTTCTACTTCTTCAACCTACGAGCAAGTGCCATATTGTCCTTATCATCAGCCTGGATCAAATTTTTCCTAGAAGGGGCCATAGTCTCTTCACTGGAGATATACAAATCCTTTGAACTCTCTGAGCCCTCTGAGACTTCCTCCAAACTAGAGTCTCCTTCACCACCTAAAATTTCTTCAGTAGAGTCACCTTCTACTCCACCTCTATCAACCCCCATGCTATCTTCACCAGAGCCTCTCTCCTCTTCATCCAACTAGATTAGTTCAGCCACAACCTCTTCTATGATATCAAGGTAAGGAATACTATCAATAGGTCGGGCGATGAAGTTAGACCCAATATTCTTATACTCTAAGAGGAATGCAGCTGATCGCGGATGCTAGCTGTCATCCAAATATTCCCTGATCTTCGAAGATTTTATTAGCTTAGCAGCTCAAATTTTATGGAGCGCAGGTTCCAAGTTCTTTATCTTAGCTGAAAAAGGAACGAAGGAAAACATAAAAAAATTAGTATATTACATAAAATCAATGAGAAAAATAAGAGATATATCTACATATATACTCCTCCCCATAAAAGGGAATCGTAGGTCCCTTGTACCTCGCTCCCTCATTTTGGGTAGGGCACTGCCAGTTCCTATAAATGAACCCTTCTTGCCAATAATCCTTATGAGAATCAGGTAGATTGACTACCAATACCCTATCAGGACTCCTATCTTTCAGATAGAGAAGGCCAAAACTTATTTGAGAAAAAGTATAGCAATAAAACATTTCAGCAAGACCCAAATTGGTGCCATAGATTTAATTGATCCTATGTACACCATTCATAATTTTCCAGACATTCGGAGAACATTGAGCAGGAACTATATAGAAATAACTAAAGAAATGCAAAAATAAGCGATTTGGGGGAAAGGTCAGACCCCCTTGGGACAATAGAAGAACATAAATCCAATGCCCGTCCTTAATGTCTCGAATATTGTGAGGGATGGGGGCATATTCAATGTCCACCCAGTTAGAAATGTCGTAAAACTCCCTAAACTCAGCTATTGACCTATTACCCATTCTTTCCATTAAAAAAGAAAAACCATAGCAGCGATAAAGAATAAATTCCAACAGAAAAGAAAGGAGAAGAAGTTTGGAGAACTTACGAAGTGAAAATCAGTTTGAGATGATGTAAAGCCATAAGAAGGGAAGATGGTAAGATAAGGAAGAGCTCGTAGATGAAAGACGGGACCTGGAAGTGAGAAAACGTAATAAAAAGCTGGAGAAATCTTGAGAATGCGAAGAAGTTTAGGTGACATCAAAAAATGGCTTCTTCAAACAAATTCAAACCTTTTCAATGATTACACACAGAGAACGAAGTGAATCTGCCGCCTAAATCTACTTGGAAAAGATGTTTCACTCCCCAAAGCATCTTGGAATTCAAAAAATGCCATCACGTCTTTTATTTAAAAAAATTTAGCCCAAATTGTGATGCAAAAATTTTAGGGGCAATTGTGGGTACCTCATATATTTGTCTTGGCCCAGAGGAGTAGCTCGACCAAGCCCTATCAAAGATAGGGAAAGTTCGGCCCAAACTCTAGAGTATCATAAATAACTAATTCAGTAGTGACCCATTCAACCCCTAAAATCTCTCAAGAGATATTCTAAGGATTATGGGCTAATGTTGAGGTTCCCAACACCCCCACTCTTCGAGAATTACATATTTATATTGAACCCCCCAACCCGGGGCAAAGGGTATGTAAATTTGTAAACACTCCCCCAGAGAAAAAAGAAATACAACAAAAGAGCACCACCGTGGACGTAGGCAATTTTTTCGAACCACGTATATCTTGTTTCGTGTGTGATTGCAGCTATTTTATGTTCTTTACTTTTTCTGGTGATCGCATTTTCTTATAATTTTTGTTGAGATTCATTTTCACCACAAATAGGGATGGAGGGGTTCCTTGCAAAAATTACTTAGGTCAGCCTTTTTTTTTTACTTTTCCCTTAAACATTTTTGGGTTGGGATTACTAATTAAAAAAATAAATAAATTGGTGTGCGAATAATTTTTAGATACTTGATCATGTATAATATTTTCGCAATTTTATAAGCCAAGTTAAAAGCTCTAATGTACAAGAGGACCAGACTTATTCATGTGCGTGATACTGATGGACGTTATACTTTTGATTCAGTTGGAGAAGCTGAAGTCATTAGTTCTCGAAGGTGAGTTAATTCCTTGACTATATATAGCTAAGTACAAAAATTAGAACTAAACCAGACAAAAAAAAATATCTTGCAGACCCAACCTCTCTTCCCCTCGGCATTAGGCTCGAGATGGAGGTGCACATATTGGGGTTTGGTGTCAGAGAATCCACTAGCTTCATTGGTGATTTACAGCAGGCTACCCTTGTTTTTGCCTATCCAAGATCAATGTAACACCCCGCGCGCCCAGGGAGAGCGAATGAAGCGCCACTATCGATAAAACTAATCAAATCCACAAATAACAAGGTATAGAGCATCTAAAAACCCACAATTAAAATAAGAGAGAATCCACTAATCTCAAACTCTTCAAATTAATACAACAATATTCTCTTGAATAAATATAACTAAAGTAAATATCCAATGCTCTATACATCAAAATAAATAAATACAAGTCTTCTCATCTTGTATTAAAATTCTTCCCAAATAATCCATGCTAAAAATCAATCTCCAATTAATCCATAGCGCCCAAATCCACGTTAGCCTGCCACTAAAAGAAAATATGGGGAAGTACACAATACGATGGGAAATATGCTCAACTAATATATTAGCGATGAATAAAGCGTAACAATACGAGTACGAATATTCAAATCAAATGCGAATCTCAATAGCATTTATTAGTAAATTTCTCAACAACACATTAATCGGGTCACCAAGCCTCACCCCATCTACATATGCTTTATCAAGTCATAGACCGAAAAGCATGAATTTTGGCAGGTGCCCAACCTCCGTGCCATATTAAAATCTAATGAAAACGTTCTCAACAACAATATAATGATGCCAGATGAATCAAAATAATTTAACAATTGTTTTTCCAGATTTCAAAGAACTTAAAAATTCAAATATGAGTTCAATAATCACATGAATTCAAAGGGAATAACACTCGCGAGATTAAGGAGCATATTGTGTAAAACCCCATACCTCAAAATCAACACATGAATCATCACATAAATTCAACCTCAAAATATGATCGCACCATCACGCTCCTCTCGCAAAAATAATCAAATCATATTCTAGCCCCAACATGGGATAACCTCATTTAGTCCTATTTTAAAAACTCAGAAAAATCAGATCCAAAAATATTTCGAATTGCCAATCCTACTTCAGATTTTGATTCTATACGAAAAATTGAGTCAGGTTGTGACACCCCGACTAATTAAATACCGGGTAGCTACTCCTTTATTAAATTAATTCAAAATGACAAGTTGGCTCAGTTAATAGCATCACTGTCGAAAACATTTTAATATTACTAACCACCTAGTATTTAAAAAGCAAGTTGCAAATTTTAATTTAAGTCTGATTAACATGCAACAAATGTAATGAAGAAATAAATAACACCATTCACCATACTGAAGTAAAATGAATAACCATCACAATAGAGTAAATAAAGTCTGGAGGAAAACTCCTCACTACAATCCCATAACTGAAATAAATAAACTGAAACAATACATGCTAAAGTCTGAAAACTGAAATGTAAAAGATGTCTCTAAAGAAATGGGCAACATGCCCTACAACTGATAGATGGTGATTCTGGAATCCAAAAGATAGAAGCGTCTACATGCAAATCCCTGTAGCTTCCACAAGCAGCTATAGCTCGTCACCTGAATTAGTATCCTATGCTTGGTGTCCTTGTGGCTGGGCACCTAAAAATGGTTTTACAAGAAAAAGATTTGAAAAGCAAACGGGTCAGAGCCCGAATGTGGAGTTATATTTTTAAAACCTGCAAGTGCTTTAAAAACATTTAAAACATTAAATGCAAAGTACATGTTAGGACGTACACTCGCATGATATTCTCACCTCTCGTCTAACTGTGCACTCCTAACGTAAGTACCCATCTATAACGACCCATACTACTAGCTAAGTGACAACATAACTAGCTAGACTGCCAAAGGTTCTACCCATATTACTCGATTCCATTTAACATAACAACGCTCGTAATTAAATAGGGGTTTAACGTAAAATCAGTTACTAAATATGCCATATATATAAGTATCAGTTAACTCCTTATATAACTCGAAACAATACCGTAATATGTTCACAATATTAACAGGAGGATTTACATTAATTAAAAGTATATTATTCACATCATAAATATACGATACAAGCACCCCGCAATCTAAGCTATGGTGCACACATACTCTGCTATCCATCCCGGTACATCACGTACATAAGGATCACACATTCCGAATCTCTCAGGAATAGTTCAGATAACACAAATCACAAATAGTGGAGGCGAACACAGTCACCATCACATGGGTCACGCACATACCTACGCTCCCACGGTCAGCGGACTTATTAATATCACAATAAGTCTTTCTATGACCTATGTTCATCAAGGTACCAGTCTATATCCCTCCCGTAGGCACACAAGGATTAGAGGGTCCTAAGCGAACGCAAACCTCCCGTGATAGCAAGTATGGTAGGTATGCCATACACACAATCCATATACCAATACTAAGTAAACACACATCTTAGTAATACCATATTTTAATCGTAGTACTATTCTCATTCTCGTACTAACTCGTAATTATCACTATATATGCTATACCGGTTTATAATCATACGTGCCATAATTAATTCTCACGTCGTAGTGGACACTCACGTCTCGACCCAAACCGTCCATGTAATACAACTCTCGTATGTAAATTTCTCCTCATAAATACCCGAATGTCCCAATCCTATCATTACTACATCTACGGAATGATATCTATATCCTCAAATCAGTTTACGGAACTCCAAAAGTCAAAACAGTCCAAAATGGCCCAAACTGCCAGCTCGTTAGAAGTCTCGTTCGAACGAGTGTTCGAACGAGTTTGGACTGTCATCTCGTCAGAAGTCTCGTTCGAACGAGGCTGTTCGAACGAGATCCCAATTCGTTCGAACGAACTGTCCCTTCTAACGATATCTCGTTCGAACGAGATATCGAACGAAATCCCTACTCGTTAGTAATGACTGGTCAACTCATTAGAAGCTCGTTCGAACGAGTTCGTTCGAACGACCTGGGGCTGCTTCTAATGACTGACCAGTTTCGGCCCAGAATTTTCCCAATTCGTTTTCCATCCATTTTTACTCCTCAAACCTCTTCTAAAATTCGTTCCTACAATATATTGAGTTCTCTAATCATCCTCAAACATGCCAAGGTGCTATACTAACATCATTAAAGGGGTTTAATACCATCTAAACATCATTAAATCACAAAATTTCTACATAAATTCCCAATTTTCTTCAAGAACATAAACCCTAGGTTCTTCTCATCAAAATCTCCCAGATTTTAATCCGTTTATACATCACATAGATATGAAATCTCTTAATTAAATCTTCAAACAATGTTTCTACATGCAAACCTATCCCAAAATTAAACAACAATCTTCCAATTTCATGGGTTTTCTTTTAACTCTTATATAAGATTGATTAACAATGTTTCTAACATGGAAAAAGCATTCACTGCATAAGGAATGTAATTTAAATCACTTGTCTTGGTTTGATTCCGGATTTGGTGTTGATTTGATGAAGAATTTCTGCAGAATTTCTTCTCTCCAAGCTTCCTCTCTAATGGTGGCTTAAGGTGGCTAGGGTTTGATTTGGGGAAACTTAGAAAACCTAAATGACAACCTACGTAGCCTTCTAGGTTAATATGGGTTGGTTAATGGGCTTAATGGGTTTAATCCACATCAGATTTACATCTCTAATTTTCGTCACTTTTAATTCCTAAAAATGTAAAATTACCAAAATACCCTTTAAGTTACCGGTATGGCCTAAAAATACCCCGGGACCCAAACTATACCCCCGCCTAGTGTTTTCTGACTATCTCGACCCTTCCGGATGCGTTGGCGCACTCAAAACGACCATACAGATTATAGATTTTAAATTCACTTTTATTAACAAAATGTTATACCGTGACGCGGCGGTCCCACGCGTCTCAACAAAATTTCTAAAATGCCGTATATAAATCTCACGACAAATTTTCATAGTACCAAATACATATATAATCATATATGCACATAATCAAATACCAATTCGAATCTCATTAGTATTTATAACCCGGATTAATTATCAATTAATACGCATTTAATTAATTAATCCCAAAAATAAATATAGACAAAAGTACGGGGTATTACATACTTCCCCCCTAATAACTGAATTTCGTCCCGAAATTCGAAACTAGAAAGTACCTGCTAAAAATAGCTCTGGATAACGTTCGCGCATCTCATCCTCACGCTCCCATGTGGACTCCTCGACATTGTGATGTCGCCACTGAACACGCACTAACGGAACTATCTTTGACCGCAGTTTCCTCTCGCTTCGGTCCAAAATAGCAATTGGCCCCTCCTCGTAGGAGCTATCCGGCTGGAGATCGATGTCCTCCACAGTAATGTGAGAATGAGCCAAATTATCTCTAAGGTATTTCCTCAGCGAGGAAATATGGAACACGTCGTGAATCCGATGCAAGTGCTCCGGTATTCCAAGTCTATACGCAACCGGTCCGATCCGCTCAATAATAGGAAACGGCCCCACATACCTCGGTGCCAATTTCCCCTTCTTCCCGAATCGCATAATCCCCTTCATCGGAGATACCCTGAGCAAAACCTGGTCCCCCACTTGGAACTCTCTGAAAAAACTCTTCGCATCAGCATAACTCTTCTGCCTGTCTTGAGCTACCCGAATGCGACTCCGAATCAACTCAATCCTTGCCGAAGTATCCTGAATCACTTCCGGCCCAAGTAGTTTGTTGTCCCCCACCTCCAACCAACATGCTGGGGAACGACAAGGCCTACCGTACAATGCCTAAAACGGAGCCATGCCAATCGTGAGCTGATTGGAGTTGTTGTAAGCAAACTCTACCAGTGGAAGGTACTGCTCCCATCCACCCCCGAAGTCAATAATACACATGCGTAGCATGTCCTCCAACATCTGATTGGTGAGCTCTGTCTTCCCATCAGTCTGTGAATGATAAGCCGTACTCAACCGCAATTCCGTGCCCATGGCCTCCTGGAAACTCTCCCAAAACCTCGAAACAAATATCTTGTCTCTGTCAGACACGATATTTAGGGGCACACCGTGAAGTCTCACAATCCCTGAAATGAAGAGCTGGGCATACTGTCCCGTAGTGTAGTCAGTCCTTACGGGTAAGAAGTGAGTGACCTTGGACAACCTGTCCACAATTACCCAAACGGAGTCGTGACCCCTCTGCGACGTAGGCAACCCCGTGACAAAATCCATGGATATGCTCTCCCACATCCACACCGGAACCTCCAACGGCTGTAGCAATCCTGCTGGTCTCTGATAATCCACTTTTACAAGCTGACAAGTGGCGCATTTCGAGACAAACTCAGCGATATCTCTCTTCATACCGCTCCACCAATATTGCCGTCTCATGTCTTGGTACATTTTGTCCCCTCCGGGATGTACCGCGAACCGTGAGCTGTGCGACTCTGCCATCACATCGTGCCGCAACTTATCCCCTTTCGGAACTACCAATCTCCCATTGAAGCGCAATCCCCCGTCTGAGCTAACGGTATAGGACTCGGCTCCCTCTGCAAGTAATCGAACTATCTGCTCCTGACAGAACGAGTCATTAGCCTCTGCCCGTACTACCTTTGTGACAATCTGCGGTGTAACGGTCATCACAGACATGAAAGATCGGGCCACTGCATCCTGGTGTCCCAATTCCTTCCACTTAGCCTTCCACACCTCTGCCACCTCATCTACTGGCCTACGGCTCAACGCGTCTGCTACCATGTTAGCCTTACCCGGGTGGTACTGGATGTCGAACTGCTAGTCCTTCACAAATTCAAGCCACCTACGCTGCCACATATTCAATTCCTTCTGTGTGAACAGATACTGTAGTGACTTGTGGTCCGTGAACAGCTGAAACTTCTCCCCCAAAAGATAGTGCCTCCAAATCCGTAAGGCAAATACCACTGCTGCCAACTCCAAATCATGCATGGGGTAATTCTTCTCATGAGGCTTAAGCTTACGGGAAGCATAAGCTATGGCCTGTCTCTCCTGCTGCAATACACCTCCCAGTCCTTGCAAAGACGCATCGGTGTAAACCAAATACTCAACTCCCGGTCTCGGCAATGCTAACACAGGTGCTGAGGTCAACTTGTCCTTCAATTCATCGAATGCCAACTGACAGGCATCATTCCAAATGAACGGCACACCTTTACGAGCAAGATGTGTCAAAGGACCTGCTATCTCTGAGAAACCCCGAATAAACCTCCTGTAGTATCCTGCTAAACCCAAGAAACTACGAATCTCCGTTGGCGTCGTGGGCTGTCCCCACTCCCTCACCGCTGATACCTTCCCCGGATCGACAGATATTCCCTGGTTGGAAATAATGTGACCTAAGAACTGGACTTCCTTCAGCCAAAACCCGCACTTCTCATATTTTGCATACAGCTCGTTCTGACGAAGTGTCTGCAAAACCTGCTTCAAATGCTCGACGTGCTCCTCCTCTGTCTGAGAGTAAACCAGAATATCATCAATGAAGACAATGACAAACTGGTCTAGGAAATCCCTGAACACTCTGTTCATCAAGTCCATAAACACTGCTGGAGCGTTGGTCAAGCCGAAAGGCATAACCCGAAACTCGTAAGAACCATATCTCGATAAGAATGCGGTCTTTGAGACATCCTCCTCCCTGATACGCAACTGATGGTATCCTGACCTCAAGTCAATCTTCAAGAAGAAAGAAGCTCCTCTCAACTGGTCGAATAAGTCATCGATTCGAGGTAAAGGATACTTATTCCGTATCGTGACCTTATTCAACTCTCGGTAGTCTACGCACAATCTCAGTGAACCATCCCTCTTCTTCACAAACAAAACTGGAGCGCCCCAAGGTGAAGTACTCCTGCGAATAAAGCCCTGCCCTAACAGCTGCTCTATCTGATCCCGTAGCTCTCGCATCTCAGCCGGAGCCATACCGTACGGTGCACGTGCTATAGGTCTCATACCCGGTAGCAAATCTATAACGAAGTCTATCTCCCGACTGGGTGGTAAGCCTGGTATCTCCTGAAACACATCTGAATACTCCCTGACAACCGGGATCGAATCCAAAGGAATCACAACCTCCTTAGAGGTATCCTCCTCTATGTAATACAGATGAGCGGTCGATCCTCCCTCTGGGCGAGGCATCGCCACTATAAACATCTCTTGCCCCGGAATGGCAAAAACAATGCTCCCGCTGAAGCAATCAATCATGGCCCTATATGCTACGAGCCAATCCATACCGATGATCACATCGTGAACATGCATATCTAACACTAACATGTCTGCAGGCAATACCAAACCACCAATCTCTACCCCCACTCCCCGGCATATAAAAAAAATAAGTGACCCACTCCCTAATGGTGAGTCGACACACGTCACTGTGCTCTCTGCCGTAGCTAACAATCCTAAAGCTTTCGCGAAGTGTGTAGCTATAAAACAGTGTGTAGCACCCGTATCAAATAACACCCGACCCATAGTGCCATGGATAGGAAACGTACCCTCGATCGCGGGCGGTGCCTGTGGAACTACAGCGTGGTGAACGTTATAGACACGTCCATACTGTAGCTGCCCCTGCTGAGCTGGGACTGCCGGAATGGGTGGCAGTGCTGCCATCTGTGGCGGTGCGGGAAGAGCGGCGGGAACATAGGTCTCTGTGGCTCCTGGCGAGCACCCTGTTGCTGCTGCTGTGGGGCCCTGCCCCTATCAGGACAATCCTGCTTCTTATGGCCAGTCTTGCCACAAGTAAAGCACTTCCCTGGGAAGTTCCCTCCCCTCTGCCCCTGCTGTCCCCGGCCCTGGTGGCCGTTACCATTCCTCCCTTGGCCCTGCTGGCCCTGGTGAAACTGCTGCCCATTCTGCCCCTGTTGGCCCTGATGGCCGTTTGGGCCCTGATGGCCCTGACGGAAACCTGCCTGACCCTGCCTGTAGTTCCCTGACCGGAACCTCTTATTATCCCCCTGCTGGGTACCCTGCTCATTCTGTCTCTGCCCCTGACCGGTTTGTGCCCCGCTGGCACCATGTCCTCCAGTCCTGCCCTGATGGCTAGACTCCCCCGACCACTTGCCCTCGGCCATATGAAAACGGTGGTCCTAGCAGTGCAATAATGCAGCGTTAACCACATCAGAATACGTGGCCAGCGATATGTTCCCTAGCAGATGCTGACGGATCCTCCAATTCAACTCGTCGGTGAACTTCTCTATCTTCTTCTTCTCTGTTGGAATCTCATCTGGAACGATATTCAACAGGTTAGTGAACTCGGCCTCATACCCGGCCACTGTCTTGCCCTCCTGCTTCGAACTCATCAGCTTCCTCCTCATCTCTGTATGAACTGCGGACGGAAAGTACTTGCGGTCGAACCGCACCCAGAACTCCTGAATCGTGAGGGTATCCCTCTCCTCCACGGTGGTGACAGACTCCCACCACTGTAGTGCAGATCCCACTAGCTTGAAAGTAGCTAGCACCTATTTCTGAACATCAGTGCACTCATGCATCCTCAAATGCCTCTGTATGTCCTTCCTCCATTGGCTCGAGACTACTACGTCTGAGCTACCTGCAAACTCTGGCGGATGCGCTTTCTGAAAAGTGTCTCGTACACGCTCCTAAGCAGACGGGAATGCATTAACCTGTGCTGGCGCGGCAACCGGCGCCTGAGGCGGTGCCTGCTGAATCACGGCAATCGCGTCATTTACCGCTTGGGCTACTATAGCCGCAACCTCAGCGGCGTTCATCATGCCCTGAACTAGAGCGGGCTGGGGTTCGGGCATTGCATTCCTGGGAACTCGTCGTGCACGTCGTGGAGGCATCTGAAATAAGAACAAAGTTTATAAGTTCACGGTTATAAACTTAATATAGCTGAAGAACGAAGCATACACAAAAAGAGTACAACAGTCCTAAAATATAGGGCTCTATATCAAAGAAAACGTAGCGGAAACATAATAGCCGTACAGATCCTAAAGGACACTAGAACCTGATGCTCTGATACCACCTGTGACACCCCGACTAATTAAATACCGGGTAGCTACTCCTTTATTAAATTAATTCAAAATGCCAAGTTGGCTCAGTTAATAGCATCACTGTCGAAAACATTTTAATATTACTAACCACCTAGTATTTAAAAAGCAAGTTGCCAAATTTTAATTTAAGTCTGATTAACATGCAACAAATGTAATGAAGAAATAAATAACACCATTAACCATACTGAAGTAAAATGAATAACCATCACAATAGAGTAAATAAAGTCTGGAGGAAAACTCCTCACTACAATCCCATAACTGAAATAAATAAACTGAAACAATACATTCTAATGTCTGAAAACTGAAATGTAAAAGATGTCTCTAAAGAAATGGGCAACATGCCCTACAACTGATAGATGGTGATTCTGGAATCCAAAAGATAGAAGCGTCTACATGCAAATACCTGTAGCTTCCACAAGCAGCTACAGCTCGTCACCTGAATGAGTATCCTATGCTTGGTGTCCTTGTGGCTGGGCACCTAAAAATGGTTTTACAAGAAAAAGATTTGAAAAGAAAACGGGTCAGAGCCCGAATGTGGAGTTATATTTTAAAAACCTGCAAGTGCTTTAAAAACATTTAAAACATTAAATGCAAAGTACATGTTAGGACGTACACTCGCATGATATTCTCACCTCTCGTCTAACTGTGCACTCCTAACGTAAGTACCCATCTATAACGACCCATACTACTAGCTAAGTGACAACATAACTAGCTAGACTGCCAAAGGTTCTACCCATATTACTCGGTTCCATTTAACATAACAACGCTCGTAATTAAATAGGGGTTTAACGTAAACTCAGTTACTAAATATGCCATATATATAAGTATCAGTTAACTCCTTATATAACTCGAAACAATACCGTAATATGTTCACAATATTAACAGGAGGATTTCCATTAATTAAAAGTATATTATTCACATCATAAATATACGATACAAGCACCCCGCAATCTAAGCTATGGTGCACACATACTCTGCTATCCATCCTGGTACATCACGTACATAAGGATCACACATTCCGAATCTCTCAGGAATAGTTCAGATAACACAAATCACAAATAGTGGAGGCGAACACAGTCACCATCACGTGGGTCGCGCACATACCTACGCTCCCACGGTCAGCGGACTTATTAATATCACAATAAGTCTTTCTATGACCTATGTTCATCAAGGTACCAGTCTATATCCCCCCCGTAGGCACACAAGGATTAGAGGGTCCTAAGCGAACGCAAACCTCCCGTGATAGCAAGTATGGTAGGTATGCCATACACACAATCCATATACCAATACTAAGTAAACACACATCTTAGTAATACCATATTTTAATCGTAGTACTATTCTCATTCTCGTACTAACTCGTAATTATCACTATATATGCTATACCGATTTATAATCATACGTGCCATAATTAATTCTCACGTCGTAGTGGACACTCACGTCTCGACCCAAACCGTCCATGTAATACAACTCTCGTATGTAAATTTCTCCTCATAAATACCCAAATGTCCCAATCCTATCATTACTACATCTACGGAATGATATCTATATCCTCAAATCAGTTTACGGAACTCCAAAAGTCAAAACAGTCCAAAATGGCCCAAACTACCAGCTCGTTAGAAGTCTCGTTCGAACGAGTGTTTGAACGAGTTTGGACTGTCATCTCGTCAGAAGTCTCGTTCGAACGACGCTGTTCGAACGAGATCCCAGTTCGTTCGAACGAACTGTCCCTTTTAACGATATCTCGTTCGAACGAGATATCGAACGAAATCCCTACTCATTAGTAATGACTGGTCAACTCGTTAGAAGCTCGTTCGAACGAGTTCGTTCGAACGACCTGGGGCTGCTTCTAACAACTGACCAGTTTCGGCCCAGAATTTTCCCAATTCGTTTTTCATCCATTTTTACACCTCAAACCTCTTCTAAAATTCGTTCCTACAATATATTGATTTCTCTAATCATCCTCAAACATGCCAAGGTGCTATACTAACATCATTAAAGAGGTTTAATACGTTCTAAACATCATTAAATCACAAAATTTCTACATAAATTCCCAGTTTTCTTCAAGAACATAAACCCTAGGTTCTTCTCATCAAAATCTCCCAGATTTTAATCCGTTTATACATCACATAGATATGAAATCTCTGAATTAAATCTTCAAACAATGTTTCTACATGCAAACCTATCCCAAAATTAAACAACAATCTTCCAATTTCATGGGTTTTCTTTTAACTCTTATATAAGATTGATTAACAATGTTTCTAACATGGAAAAAGCATTCACTGCATAAGGAATGTAATTTAAATCACTTGCCTTGGTTTGATTCCGAATTTGGTGTTGATTTGATGAAGAATTTCTGCAGAATTTCTTCTCTCCAAGCTTCCTCTCTAATGGTGGCTTAAGGTGGCTAGGGTTTGATTTGGGGAAACTTAGAAAACCTAAATGACAACCTACGTAGCCTTCTAGGTTAATATGGGTTGGTTAATGGGCTTAATGGGTTTAATCCACATCAGATTTACATCTCTAATTTTCGTCACTTTTAATTCCTAAAAATGTAAAATTATCAAAATACCCTTTAAGTTACCGGTATGGCCTAAAAATACCCCGGGACCCAAACTATACCCCCGGCTAGTGTTTTCTGACTATCTCGACCCTTCCGGACGCGTTGGCGCACTCAAAACGACCATACGGATTATAGATTTTAAATTCACTTTTATTAACAAAATATTATACCGTGACGCGGCGGTCCCACGCGTCTCAACAAAATTTCTAAAATGCCGTATATAAATCTCACGACAAATTTTCATAGTACCAAATACATATATAATCATATATGCACATAATAAAATACCAATTCGCATCTCATTAGTATTTATAACCCGGATTAATTATCAATTAATACTCATTTAATTAATTAATCCCAAAAATAAATATAGACAAAAGTACGGGGTATTACACAGGTATGTGTTTTGAGGTTTTCTCAAATCTCATCCGAATGGACTAAAAAAGAAGATCTAAACATTCCAAAATGACTTTTCTCATTCCACTTGTTTTTGCCTCTTTTGATTTCGTTTTTGGCCTCTCTTTTTCATCTCCCTTTCCTTATAATCAACCATAATATTCCTTATATAACCCCTCTCTCAAAGACCTAGTTTGGAGACTAAGCTAACGCATATTACTATATTACCCTTTTATTCAAAATTATCAACTTCGCATATTTAACCCATTACAAAATGTTCAAAAGCCAATTAAATTTGAATTTAAATATTCGATTCATTTAAAATAAAAATAAATATAATATCAATATCCCGATTAATAAAATAATAATATTATTAAAATTTTATACCATATTCATAAATAAAGCCCTCAAAATTACGGGTTATTACAATCAAATGTCGTAATTATATATTTGCTAGAATCAGTTGATGATTATGAAGACTTCCATTGAATTGATGCATTATCTTTTGAAAATTTGACCATGTTTTATATTTCCATATGATGAGACTATTGTATTTTTTTACTTTCAATTCTTAGCGTGGGTTATTCCTAATGACTATTTTTGGTCATTCTTATGTTGACATTGGTTTTGTACTCATTGGGGCATGACGTGCCATGTTATGTAGCCTATGTTTGTTATAGTTAATGGATTGTATTTGAAATTCTATTTTTTTTTATTACATACACATAATGATTTTGATGTATTAGTAATGTTAGAGTACTTTTTATTTCTTAAATAGGGTAGGTAGTCCTATAAGTATTGTACTTTTTTTTATACATGACAATGCTAATGAGTATCATACTATCTTTTATTTCTTAAACATGATAGTGGATAGTCCTATAAAAAAAAGGAAATTTTGTCCAAACTTCCAAAAATGTTTACATATTGGTGTTGTAAAAAATAATTTATGACTTAAAAGTACTAAATACTAGGTTATGTATTAATAATAGTGTAGTTGTTATTTTTGTTATAAAAAGGGAGAATTATTCTTTAAACAATGGAAATTTTTTGAAATTTTTTCAAACTAATAGGTTCGTATCATAGGTTATTTAAAAACTTATTTGTGTTGCGAATTAAATATGACGTATGTTCCTATCAACGACGTACAGTTTCGAAAATTTTTATCGTGCCTTTAGGCACGAGCATACCCTAGTACACACACACAAACACACAGAGAGAGACACACACACACACACACACACACACACACACACACATATATATATATATATATATATATATATATATACTTCATGAATTGAACAATTTTACATCCAAAAAGCATTGAACAATTTTACATCCAAAAAAAAACTTATTTATCCAGACTAATTCACCTTAATCTTGTAAAAGACTTCATTTATCTCATTTGATATTTTTATCCCTTTATTTAGCACACGCAGTTAATATCTTAAACAAGTACACTTCGTTTGACGGAAAGCCATTTTTATCTAAATTACCTTTTTCATTATCTTATGGATATTAATCAATTTCATATTTACTTGTCCATTTTACCTTTACTAAAACATTTATTAATTCTTTCAAGTTAGGTGGTCTTAACTTATTTAACCACACAACCCATATCTTGACATGTTCCTTATTCCTTTATCCTTTTCTCGAAATCTTCCAATAACCACATACTTTAACAAGATCCCCACCATCAGTTATGCACACCATATGCTTTGGCAAGCGATTTTAGATATTTCACCCCAGGTCTTCAGGCCCTCCTTAATTTTTTCAGTGTCACCAGAGTTTCCTTTTTAATGTGTTTTAATATTTAGTAAATGTCCACATTATTCCACCTTTCTTTTTACCCCGCTGAAGCCAAAACTCAGGGTTCCACCCCAACTTGTGTTACACTTTTAAAATCACTTCATTCCTTTAAGTCCTTTACTTTCACGCTTAATCATTGATTTCATACCAAAAATCATTTACGTTTAAGGACTTATTCCAATTTCATTCATATTAGTGTAACACCATTCATTACCATTTATTCCGTAAAAATGTTCCACTTTAAGTAAATTTTCCAATTTACTCTATATTTGCCAAAATTTGCAATTTAATCCTTTACTAAGTGTCACATTCCAAAAATGGTCATTAAGTTTCCAACCTAACCCTTAAAATAAATTTAACCATTTTTTATACTTATTCAACATACCATAATTAACCCACTACTCATATTTGTGACTTTACAACCTTTTAATGCATAAAATGTCACATTTTACATATTAAGTCCCGTATTCTTTCATTTGAGACGCACACACTTTATTAATGGGAATTTTCACTTGAATAATTATTTTACCAATATTTACAAAATTACTCTTATTAACTTTAATCTTAACTTTTAAACCACAGAGTTAATTTCATATATTCAAGCTTTCCACTCACAAAATAAGTTTTTCAATAAAACTAAAGAATTTTTACGTGAAAATTCCCTTTTTCACATTCATACTTTCTTGTTGGAAACCCATATGAAAATTTATAAATGGATCTACAAGACCTAACAACTTATACTTATGAAAATCACATTTTCATGTGTACATACATCATTTGCCAACAGTTTAGTTCATAACATGTTAACTTTAATAATCTAAAATTTCTTCATACTTTAAACCCATTTGAAAATACTTTCTTTCAACCCCATTTCCATATAAAATGACAAGATAGTATCTATCTAGATCATGAATACAAGCCTACACATATTAAAACTAATACGTGTAACTAACATGCTAAAAAATAACATAACTTAGGTTGGTATAGTGACAACACAAAAATGTGTTTGCAGATACGAGTTTTAGAAGCAATCGATCGACACTTTTGACAATGTGTCCCCTATTCCACTTTTAAACCTTAGTCTTCAAGATCCATAGTTTAGCACCCCAATTATTGAGTTAGATGATTTTCACCCCGTCCACTGAATCCACTAAAAATCGCGCAAGGTTACAATTAAACGAGTCGCGTGCCGACTAGATTTTCCACCTCACATATTTAGGTACGTGACTTAATAACGATCATGTTCCTCTACTCCATATGTACTAACCTAATATGCCCATCACGCATCCCCATGTTCCCCCATGCAAGATAGATGAGCCAAAACATTACATAAAATACGTCATTTTATGTGTAATCCCAACCTGTTCATTCACGCGTTTAATTTTCCAAACATTTCCTCGAGTAAAATACCCAATTTACCATTAAAGCATTTATTTCTTAGGGAGGGTTGTTACATTCTTCCCTTCTTAGGAAATTTTGTACTCAAAATTATTAGTCCATCACATTTTAGGGGTTGTTCAACTATCAACTTGTTTCGGGCCATAGGGTATTACCAACCTTAGGGTTTAAACCTAAGGATCTCATCCTCATGAGTTTTTACTATGCTAACTTCATTCATACGCGTACCCTAGTGTTTGTCATAAAATTATCACCGTTTATCCTACAGAATTTCAAGAGTTCCCTTCTATAACAACAAATCACTGATCATTCCTAGGGTCTCATTGTTAATACCCAAAGCATGCCCTATACGTCTATCAAAATAGTATCCTTTAATGATCGATGTTTACCCAAATTTCAAACATAATCATCCACAAGCTCACCGTCATGAACCATTATAATCCCTTGTATTTTCAAACCTACATTCCTTAAAACTTTTGGATCATTCCTAAACTAAGACGATACAAATCTAGTATCACCAGTCACTCACTCTAACGATCATGAGATAGTCACCTTGTCATAGCAGTTCACCCGACCGGTGTCTCCTACGAGGTTTTAGTACCGATCTAAAGTCATCCTAGGAATCATAACCTACGAGGTATATACCTGATTTATTCTTTAATTGGTACCACCCTTACTAGGGAGTAATGCACTTCACCTAATGTTTACTCAAATACTAGCACTCATAACATCCTTGAGTCACTACCTCGAGCTAACAAACAAAGCCATAACTTGTTGTACTGGTTAACTAACGAGACTATTAACCTATAGAATTCAAATCACACATACAACTATGCACTGAACGCGTGATCCCACATGCATACCAACCATGTGTAGAACAAACGTGATTTCGAGGAAGAGCACACTCAATTATTATGGTGCATCATCTACAACTGAGTCATGCCGTAATGTACCCGAACCACTATCAAGCAATGACTTCCCACTAATGGGATCTGAGAAAATGCAAGGGAGTACAATGAACAAGTCACCGTTATCCTTCAAATGAAAGACTACTATTTATAGGCAACAATACATTCCTCACGAATTGAAACCCTACCTTGCACACTTTAATGTCTATAACTCCTTATCGACGACGAACTTGATAAAGCCTTATCCTTATCGTGTACCCTGGATTGAGTCATTAACCCCTATGATTTTAACCACGAATCGTCAGTCTGTGAGTGACAATTAAAATGCAAACCAATTTTTGTCAGGAAGTTGGATTGATAGGATTCCCTCCTTAGGACTAATGCTACGACTTTCAACCACTGAAAAGAAAGAATCGTGATCATGGACGAATGCGAATCGCCATCATTAATGTCGAACACAACACTTTCTCTCGTCATCATGAGATTTTATTTCTCAATACTTACTAATAGTAACTGACTTATCATACCTAGGTCTCTACTAACTTCATTATATGGCTGTTAACCTTCATTTCTTAGAGGTAACACCTCACCTACTGAAACACCCACCTATCTTTAACCACCTAGGTCATGAATCATTATTACGCATCTTAGTAACATCGTATGCGATCTGAAATCTCGTAACAACCATGTCATTCGACCTTGACACTTTAAAATCATAGGGTAATAACTAGGGTTATCTCATTCAATTTCCCAAGCTGATACAAGATGTGTCCTAGGCCTAGTTGTTTCCCTTGCAAGGGTTAAGCCGAACTATACTGGTACCATACTTTGATGCTTTGATCAAGCCTAACACTTCAACCGGAGTGTTATTCCTAAGGATCCAAAGTTTCACAATATCATTATAGTTCTCCCAAATGCAAATCCTAGAATTTATTAAACTCCCTTTTTACCATATTTCAATGTCATATCGTGGCATAAACCAATTCATGGCACTAACTACAAGGTATCACCAATAGTCGATATGACTTAACTATGCCTAACTCAGAGGCACCCTTGAGACCACGAGACACAACCGTATCAACACGATCAATAGCCTAGCATTACTACGCAAGCCTCAACGTAATGATTCTCCAAATGCTTCATGGGCAGACTACATCAAACTCAATCATCTCATAAAGCAATATATAAACCCTATATTAGGAGTTCTCTCCACATGATATAATCCTATCATGCATAACGAACTCGAGAGTGAACTCTAGCTGGTCCACCTAAAGTGTCCATCATAATGATCGATAACAGTCACTGACCTACAAGCCTCCAACATAGCTAATCACAATCATAAACACTAGGCATCTAAAATTCATCAAAATCAAGGGACCACAGTACCTCTGGGATGCCACTTCAAATGTCTTTGTTCTCACGCTAGCATTATAGATGTCACTAGCTCCCGAACTGACGACACTAAGGGTTCCTATTGCACAATAAAACTTATAAGTCTATGTCCTCGACGTCATGAAAGTTCCTAGTATATCAAAAGAAAGACATCGGCATCCCATCCTCCTAACCTTGTATTATATCCTCAAGGTTATATACAAAAGGAGTCACCTGGTTCTTACCCTCTTGTCCCCTAAATTCATCATCCCTACGTAAGTATTCCACCAAACTCTAAGGAATCATAACTTACATACTAACTTATGATACATAAACATGGATCCACTACTACTATATAATCCCTATCCATTGTACTATCATTTCACTGCTAAACCTTAACACATATCCTCAAAGAACAACCAATACGGATTCACATGCCTACTAAAGACACTATCGTAAAATCAAACTCACTCGACCATATCACTACGAACAAACATCAATGGGTATCTAACTAAGGAACCTAATTCATCTCCAATATGTCATCACTGTGCCGCATGTTAAACCACAAGCTAACATTATTAAAGATCTTTGGCAGGATATAGGACGTCATGCGTAACCTACATGCCTTTAAGTCCACACTACCGACGTCATAAGGGTTTATATCCATAAATGCCACATCACATCCTCCAAGACCACTACATGGAGGACAACATATGGTTCACTATTATGTCACTTAAATTCATTGATGTTACATACGCAACCCACTTACTGCTAATGACTCGTAACCAACATCATGTCTTACAATACACATCCACCAATTGACAATTACTAAGGCACGTACTTATGATGATAGTATCCTATCGACTAATTCTAAAGTGCACATATTTATGTAATGACCAATGCAGGTCTATGAGTCTATCGATTTTCCAAACGCTTATGATGAGAGACTACCATGAGAGTTAATCTAACATATCTGCATCATCGTTAATACCTCTAATGGTTTCTCTCATCATCAAAGTTAACACTAAATACACATCATACAAAAGGTCATGGAGTCACCACTAATGGCTTGCCCGGACACCCACAAGTTACTAATAAGGATTGCCAAAAACTCTTAATGTTAATTAACGTAGACAGTTTCTAATTGATAATAACTTGCCTGATATGCTAAAAAAATTTAATCTACTTTCGAGAGTACGAATCGAAACCATTCCCTATCTAGCGTGACCAACCCAAAACCAACACCAGCGTCGAAAGATCCAATACAAAACTCACCACATCACTTTCGAAAGGAACCTTAAACCTAGAGCTCTGATACATTTATAACGCCCTGTCCAGATTTATGGGTTATCCGTGGTCAACCCGGTTCGACCCAAGCATTAGGTGTGAAGTGCAATGAACAACCTATATAATATTTCTAATCCAATTTTATTTTAATTAACGTTTCACTTGTTTAGCATACAATTCCAATTTTAAACCAAACGATGTGAGGGATCCTTGGGGAGCACTCTAGAGTCCAAGCCTACATAGCTATTAATGTAAAATAAAAGAGAGTACTTACATGTATAATGCTCTCTAAATAAGAAATCACACCCAACCTACCGTAACAAAATGAGAGAGTGAAACGAATGCTCAATGGAAAATATACAAAATGCAGTATAAAATAGAATGACAGAAAGAGGACTCTAACACATTATACCAACATGCACATGCAACTACCTTGAACATGTATATATATATATACATATATATATAATAATAATAATAATAATAATAATAATAATAATAAAGTAGAAAACTTATGTATGTCATAAGATTGAACTATGATGTCATCAATATAAATTTTTTTGCACTACCTCTTTTGCCCTCAATTCTTTAATTTTCTCCCTCTTTTGACACACTCTAATTTATTTCCCTATTTCCTTCAAAATTCAAAAACAAGGGTGCAATCGTATTTTGTCACGTCGCTAAAAAAAATGAAGGGTTGTGTTTGATTTTCTCCATTTCTCACAATCTCATGTGACCATCACTTTATTCTATCCCAATCTCCAACGCATACCTATATTCATCTTTCTCTGTTTCTCACTTCCCCCACGACAAACCCTCCCAATACCAAACCATTATGGATGGATATAACATCCCACCCCATTTTAAGATCTTGAGAAGAAGGTTTCCCCTGGATCTCCACATCCGACACCAACATCATCTAGCATTTATAGATCTCACAACCTAAAATACTTAGTTTTTTATTGTTGATCTCACTATGGGATTCATTTGAAATCAGGTATATCCATTTCTCTTTCTCTCTTTGTTGTTTATTTTTTTTTATTTATTTTTCACATATGTTGTAGATCTCAGATTTGGGTTACTCAGTTTCAACTCCTTTATCTGGGTATGCCTTATTGGGGATCTAATTTTACCTTCAGATTTGGGATCTCAGTTGGTTCTTCAGCTCCGATTTGGAACCAACAATTGGGAATGTAATTTTACCTTTGCTTAAAGAGTAGAGAATGGTGATTTAAGGGAAAATGGTGATTTCATGATATTTTTTAGTTGTTAGATTTCAAAAGAGTTTGTGAAGTGTGAGTTCCTTCTGTGGAAAAAACTCCATTTCCGTTTAAAAAAAGAGGACGATGTCTAAGATGGTTTTCTTTGAAATATGATCCCATTCTGCGAATAAATATCATTGTAATATAACACAGAAAAAATATTTATATAATTATAGAATATAGACATACATATTTCATAATATACTTTTGAACTGATTTTCTTACATTGAGTCCAAGGAAATGAAAAAATTGCCTTGCATTTTTTCATACTCGCTTGCTCTATGTCTCTAATTTTGAATTCCTTTATGTTTTGATTGTTGTGACATATGGGCCATTACTTTTGGTGTGTGAGTATTATTATTGATGCTTTATTGGTGATGTTATAGGAGGAGGAAACATAGTCCTAGTTGGTTGTTACCTATGTACAACAATCACAATGATCTGCGAAGATCAGAATAGATAAATGAATATTTGGTGTGTTCATCTACTAGCTACGGAGGGCTTTTCATCTTTATACACAAAGCATGCTGGCTCATCGACCTTTATTTCTTAATATATACATCTATGAATGTGAATATGTGGAGAGGGGAAAGAGGGTTGGTGGCTCCGCAGCTGTGTCTGTAATTTATATTTCCTAGATTAGTAGATATTGATTTCTATAGGTAGTGGATAATTCTTTGATGAGTAGTTTGGACACCGCATATGAGTAGGTGATAAGTTGAGGACTCAACCACCAAGTTATTTTTTCATCTATAGTTTTATAATGATATTTATAAAATGGTAGTACGTATTCTTGAAAGTATTTTCAATTATTCCCAATGATTTACTATATATTTTCAGAGTGATATTTTTCATGCAATAGGTGTTCTTGAAACTCTGTTATTGTATGTATGATATTGTGGACTGCATTTTTCTGATTTTTACGGGTTTGATGTCTGATTTGGGTTATACCTATTTATATATACCTATTTTTGGAACCCAAATAAGATACAAATAGGTATATATGGATTTTCAAAACCTGAATCAAATACAAACAGGTGTAAAATGGAGTATATACCCGTTTATATGTATTTTTGGAGCCGTTGATTTATGATAGTTTTGTTATTATTAAAGATGCAGATCTTCATCAAAACCTTGACTGAAAAGACCATTATGCTCGAGGTGGAGAGTTCTGACATGATCGACAACCTGAAGGCCAAAATCTAAAAAAAGGAAGGAATTTCACCTGATCAACATCATTTATTTTTCACTAGAAAATAACTGGAATATGACATTGCCCTGGATGATTACAATATCCAGAAAGACTCCAGTGATGCTCGAGCCTCTTCTTTTATTAAAATTCTTGAACTTATGACGTAGACTTTGCAACCTCCACTAATCCTATTTATAGAGAATGTTTTTTAAATTAAGACATCTGATACACATAGGCATATGGTTGAGATACTGGAAAAAAATCATTTTATTACACATGAATTTATATTGATCCCTTTGCAGTTTAGCGGCGTACCGTATTCTAGGCCATGTTACTTCTACCTGTTATTCATTATTGGGGAACAACCTAAGTGTATCAGTGGTGGCTCCATTGCTCCGTTATCTTTTTATGACACCATACTGGATATATAAGCACTGGTTCTTATGATGTAAATTGTCAATTTATACTCCTTTTATAGTTGTCACAACAGTGAGAAGAGAGAATCATTGCTAAGCCTAAACAGACCACAACTTGATATAATGACATTACATTTAATTGTGGTTTCTATATTGAAGGGTATAAGCTAAAAATTTCACATCGACACAATTCATTATAATATGAAATTATGTCCTCTGTTTAAGACTATATAATGACTTTATATGTTATGCTTGAGCTTACTTCCCCACAATCGAAACCTTTATTTCTAAGGTTTCTGAATTTTTTAAGTTAAATGTTCTAAGATGAATTTTTTATTGAGGTGCTGAAGAAATTTGAAATTGAAATTACTAAATATGTATTGCAACTTCGGTTTTGTTTTCAGGTTGTGATTCATTAACAATAATTTTCTCCATCTGTTTTTCGCAGTCACTATACCCATTTCCTCCTGAAATCATGAAAAAATCAACATCAAGAATGGTTGTGCATGATGACTGCAAGATGTAGCATCGCGATCATTTTTGGTAATGACAATTCACTGTTCAACTGTTTAATGTCTCCACCGCCTCGAAGACCACATTGCCGTTGTAAAAACACAATCGTGGTGCCCTTATAAGAGTAATTTTCTTGCATAGGGTGGTGGTATAGGGGATCATTTCATGAGGTTTTGGGACACACACACTGGTGCATGTTTAAACTCGGTGAATATGGGCTCGCATGTGCATTGTTTACTTTAGAACATACACAAGCGCGAGCTTTTGAGCTCCCATGGTTTTGAAAAGAATCAAATCACACTCTGAAAGTATCCCTCTATGGTTAAGATGACAGAGCTGTATGTCCATACATCAAGAGAGTTATGTATGTCTCAGAGCCGAGACAGGTATACAGTTGCATATGTTGGGGTTGACGAGACTTTACGGGTATAGAAGATTTTTTGGAGTCCAGAGAAGTCTAAATCCACACCTAAAAGTAATTCAGAGCCATTTACTAACGTCGCTTGGATAAGATGAAGAGTTTTGATAGAAAAAACCCTATAATCGGAAGATGAAACATTCGTAATTGCTCATATGGGTGAGCAAAAGGATTATCCTTTGATTTATTACGCCAGGACTTGATTAAGTTTATGAAAAATCAGGTTATCGAATATAATAAGGTAAATTTTTGTTTCTGTTTGTACATTTGATGATAACACCACATTTGACCAGAACATAAATACAATTATCTTGTCTTGACAGCATTCGCATTGCTAAGAAAACATATCAGATAAACAAAGTGGAAATATTATTATTAACACCTGAATTTGTAATGAAGGTGACCTCTTTATGTTTTTCTCTGTTTCCCCCTTAGCTATGAATCCTTTTTTCCCTAAATAAAGTACTCATTCAACTTGGCTATATGGCATGATTTACACATCCGAGTATAATCATCTCATGTCATTTGGTCCTAATATTGCAGGTTATTTGACTTGGATGAAGATCACAAGATGAATGTTTTGAATTGCAATGATGGGATTACAATAGTTAGAGATGAATTTATTCAATTGTTTTGTATGGTATTTACAAATTTGTCACCCTAAGGTATTGTGCATTATTGTCGTGGTAAGATTACTTCATTTGATAATTTCATGGCTTCATTCTACTATGGACTTTTTTTTTTATAAAAAAGTGTACCTTGAAATTTTCTATTTTAAGCTATCAAATTCTTATATTGCAATATAATCTTACTAAGCATGAAATGTTGATTACTTTTGTTATATACAAACTTTACCAGTATTTGAAATGAATGCTTATTGGAATTATATACTATTACTTTGAAGTTGCCAAGATGACCTTATTAAACTTTTGTGTGTCCTTGCTTCATTATTTCTTTATTTATGTTTCATTCACCTGTAGCTAATTCTCCTCCTATCTAACATGTACCAGTGCCCCGAAATGATCACTTCCGGCTTCGATCCTCATGAATTTGGGATGCATTAATTAGATTGGGAAGTGGACAAATAGAGGAACCATCAATATGATCATAAAGAACATTTCCTTGAAGAACCGGGAGGAGAATTTCACGCCACAAAGGGTTAATATGTGAAATCAAGAACTGTTGATGCATAGTTTTGATATTGGAAATTCCAAACAAGTCCGACACTGAACATAATTAAACATGTGGTGTTGATATTATTTAGGAAGATTTTGCGGGATTTTGTGTCGACTCATATTTTGATTGCATAATGATGCGAGGGAAACCGAGTGTTCATGTAGGGACACTATCATTGATTTTGGCTCCCGCTCTACATGCAAAAACCTAAGCTACTACTACACTTGCGAGGCAAACACATCGGTAAGTCGGGTATCGTAAGAAATCCACAGGGAGTGACTAAATTTTAGATGTTAATTTCTTTAAAACTTCAAGAATAAAAGTGTAAAATAAATAAAAGAAAAGGTAATTTGTGGGTATGGTGGAAAAAGAAAAAAATAAGTTACGCTACACAAAAGTAAAGCGAGGATCGAGATCACATCCTACCACACAGATCGAAACAACTACTAATCAAGATTCTGGCTCGAAAGCAATTTAATCGAGCATTTTCAATTAAGCATAAACATCACACAATAAGGAATTCAATGCAAAGTTGTGAGATTAAACATTTAACGGAAAATGGTCACACGCGGATTAAATTCAAAATATCGCTATAAACAAAAATGTTGCGTGACAAAGAAAGTTAAACGCATAATAATCTGACTTTAATACGCAAGGTTTCAATTAAAAGCAATTTTACACAAAACCTATCTTTTCAGATCCAAAACCGTAAGTGACGGAACACAACCCCGACCCAATTTATCTAAGGGCGCGACATAAATGAAGCTAATTAACAAAGCAATAAACTAATTAACCAAGAAATAAATTGATCTAGGCAAGAAAATAAAGAAAGCATGGAAATTAAGGAAGACAACTAAATTAATGTAATTAAAGTTAAGGTAAAACTTACAAAACAAAGAGTACAAGAGAGGAGTAGGGCAAATATCCTAAGTTTACAAACCCTAAAATCTAAGACAAAATGGAGATATCTTCAAAATGAAAATAGAGTGTATTTATATTCAAAATATCCCATGGCAAACTTGAAAATAAAGAAGAAACAAAAAAATATCTGCAGGACCGAATCCATTTGGGGTGTCCGAATCGATTTGGTAAAAGGGAAATGAGCACACTGATCCAAACCGAATCGATTTGGAGTGTTGGAATCAATTCGGCCGAATCGATTTGGGGTGTCCGAATCGATTCGGTACCTACAGGTCTGCAATCTGCTGCTTTGTCCAACTTTACGGAAAATGCCGTAACTTCTTCGTTATAACTCGAAATTAGGTACGGTCGGAGGATACGCGAAGATAAATCAGAGGAATACAACATCGAAGAAGACATTAGGCCAAAAAAATAAATTATGAAATGATAAAAATGCCCTTGAATGTGGCCTTAAGTGTGAATTTGAAGTAAAAACCATCCAAAAATTCCTTAACTCCTTCGATGCAACTCGGAACCATGCACCGTCAGTGGCCACACGAAGAGAAATCAAAGGGCTTCAACTTCCGTGAAGAGCTTTGGATTCAAACCCGAATGCTAAAATTACTAAAATGCCCCTGAAGTTGCAAAAGTCAACGAAACTTTTTCGAAAAGCGTATGATCTTCATACTAAGCATCCAAATACCTACAAAAGCTCAATTAACCCCTAAAAAGCATGTATATATACATAAATTCGAGGTTGTCGGGTTAACGAGCATAAGTATAGGGATTAAGATACTCGAGGGGGCTAATAACGCGTAGGTTAACGGGTGAAATACGCAATATTTGCGTCGTATCACACCCCCTAACTTACACATTGCTAGTCCCTAGCAATGAAATAGGAAACAACAATAACTACAAGAAAACCAAAATAAAGGAGATATGTACAACGGGGGAAAATGTCACTTTTGCGGGCGAACGATTGCATTTAGCATATGCAATAAGTTGTTAAACCACTAGGTTACCCTAGTAGACGAGTGTCGTCTCGTGAGGGTTTTCAGGGATGAAACCCACAAACATCATATAGTTTCCTCAAAATATGCCCAACCCAACATGGGACAAACTCAACAACAACGAAAAAGATTTCAAACCCGTTATTAGCATATTGAACGAATTCAAGCTAAAGTTTGTTGTTATTAACAAGTTGAATGCACCTCATAAAATTGAAACTTTAAAAGTGGGAGGGGAGTGAGCACATGCAAAATATGATTTCGCAAAAACTTAAATAAACCGAATAAACATTAAAGCAATCATATATTCGATCCTCACGGGCATTACACTCAACAAATGAAATCACTTGAAACAGGGAGGTAACACACGGAACATGCGGGCATCAGGAATAAATGTAAATGGAAACTAGGTCGCGCACATATCACAAATGAAGAACGCTGTATATAAAATGAAATACTGTAATCTCAATGAAAGGATACCACACACTAAAAGAGGCGAAATGCATTTTCACAGATTATCAAAACTATTATGACTTTTGAATTACATCAACCTAAGATCACATAGGATTTGTTATAGGGTTGTAATGTAGTCTAGGCTAGGGTGAGAAATGAAGGAATGTATGTACGGATTCAAAGTGTTGGGGATGAAAACTCGGGATAATGGGAAAATACGGGCAATATCAAAAATTGGAAAACAAGTTCCAAACAAGCATTAGATATAACAATTGGAGAGTAATCAAAGCTTATTGAACTATACATAATATACAACTTTCTCTTTTCTTGCTTTTCTTCTTTTTATATTTTTTTTCTTTTGTTTCCTTTTTGCTTTTTTCTTTTTCACTACTTTTTCTTCTTTTCTCATTCTTTTCATATGCCTAAATTGCAACCACACTAAAATAACATCATTAAATCCCAAGTATTATTCCAAACAAAGGTATGTAAGGTAATATGTATGGTGTATAACTCCCATTTTGAGTTGGTTATGGGATTTTGGGTGATGAAACGAAAGGCTATATTTAGGCTCAAAAGGGTTGACTAGGGAAAAATAAGGTGAGGTTAAGGCTAATATGGGTGATATAACAAAGATTGCCTATGATCATTTCCTAAAGTTTACGCAATTCTCGAGTCAAAACAATATATGAAAATCATGATGAAGTAACACATTTCAAGTATGAGCTCAATTAATGAACGGTCAAATGAAAAAATAGTGAGATTATCGACGAATTCAACGTTTTTAAAGAGGAAAGAATAGTGCATACACTCAAAAACGACGAAAGGTACAAAGCTTAATCGGTGTAAGTATATACAATGCAACAAAAGATTACCGAGTTATAAAAATCTTAAACCAAATCAATATAACAATAAAAGTGCATGTGCTCATGGGATTAAAGTTTAATTCATCAAGTTATTCATAATATCAATAATTTAAGGACTAAAGTCTAATAACTTCTAAAATCGAGAACATGCATCATTGGGTTCTCTATTGGATCGAACAATTATTGAAATTTATCATCGAAAACAAGGCAAAATTCCCAACAAAGGAGAAAAAAGAACAAAAATATTTCTGAAAATTTTCAAATTTTCATAAAAAGGCATACTGAGTAACTAACAAGTAAGAAAATAAATTGACTACACATGAAATGGATAGAATATCCTACACCCCCTAACTTAAATGTTGCATTGTCCTCAGTGCGCATTAAGAACACAACACAGAGAGAAAAAGAACTGTATTACCAAAATTGGAGCGATCTCCATAAGCACGAGTCCAATGAAATCTACAAAACAAGTTAGTACCGAGCATAGCAAAAACAAATAACAAAAAGTTAACTAATTACACTATACTAAATAAAAATGTAAGAAAGAAAATTAAAAAGCTAACTATTTACAACCTACTATTTAGACTACACACTAACTGTACACTAGAAGTTTAAATAGTTGAGGGTCCACCCAAACAGGGATTTGACTTTGAAAGATCAATGGTGGACCCTCCAAAGCGAACATGCCTCCTGAAAAATAGGAATTCCGTTTGAAAAATGGAAGGCATATGGGAGGTGAAAAAAGTGAACCATCGCCAATTTAAAATTTTGGCCGAACGATGGGGCATTTGGATACTACAGGGACAAGACTACATTAGTCTGAGAAAAATCAAAATCACATTTCCAAGATTCTTCAATTGGAAGGGAAGGTGGGGCAAGTGCAAGTGAAAAGCCCATGAGATGAGGCATCCCAAAATAACATACTCGTTCAAGAATCAGGTCAAAGTACTCAAGACTTTCAATCGATTCTTATGATAAATTTAATTGTTTGGGAATAGTAGGGAGTAAAGGAAAGGAAGGACCAATAACCTCAATACAATCGGAAGAATTAATAAGAGGTTGAAAATCGAAAGTGCTAAAGCTTGGCTCACTCTCAATGATTTCTTCAACAAAAAGGGGTGGAGATGAAACACAAGTTTCAACCTCGACCCGGTTTTGTAAAGAAATAATCTCATCGAGCTTGGCATCATTTTCCAAAAACCAAGCTTGAGAACTTTCGGATTGGTCATTCATTTCCTTAATCATTAACTCATAATCAAACGAACAAGAAGACATTACATCTTCTTGTGCGGGTTGCTCATAGCTAACGGATTCCCGGCATTCCAAATCACCCTCACAAGGTGATGAGGGATCACTTACATACTCTTGAATTTCACGCTCAATGCGCTCATCTTCAAGAATTTGTAGGCATTCTCTCATTGTTTTGGGAGTATAACTTAGAACACTATTCTCATAACAATTAAGGTTATCTAAAGAGTAATAGAGAGACATTTCAAAATAAGTTATTCAACAAAAGCGACAAGCACCGAGATTTTAATTTCTCAAAACAATCTAGCACAAGTCAAAAAGAAAGGGGAAAATAAAGAATACAAATATGAATGAAACACACTCCCCGACAATGACGCCATTTTTATGCGAGGGAAACTGAGTGTTCGTGTAAGGACACCGTCGTTGATTTTGGCTCCCGCTCTATATGTAAAAACCTAAGCTACTACTACACTTGCGAGGCATGCACAGCGGTAAGTCGGGTATCGTAAGAAATCCACAGGGAGTGATTAAATTTTAGATGTTAATTGCTTTAAAACTTCAAGAATACAAGTGTAAAATAAATAAAAGAAAAGGTAATTTGTGGGTATGGTGGAAAAAGAAAAGAATAAGTTACCCTACACAAAAGTAAAGCGAGGATCAGGATCGCATCCTAACACACAGATCGAAACAACTACTAATCAAGATTCTGGCTCGAAAGCAATTTAATCGAGCATTTTCAATTAAGCATAAACATCACATAATAAGGAATTTAATCCAAAGTTGCGAGATTAAACATTTAACGGAAAATGGTCACACGCGGATTAAATTCGGAATATCGCTATAAACACTAATGTTGCGGGACAAAGAAAGTTAAACGCATAATAATCCGACTTTAATACGCGAGGTTTCAATTAAATGCAATTTTACACAAAACCTAACTTTCGAGGTCCAAACCAGAAATGGCGGAAAACAACCCCTACCCTATTTATATAAGGGCACGACATAAATGAAACTAATTAACAAAGCAATAAACTAATTAAGAAAGAAATAGATTTATCTAGGCAAGAAAGTAAATGAAAGCATGGAAATTAAGGAAGACAACTAAATTAATGTAATTAAAGTTAAGGTACAACTTACAAAACAAAGAGTACAAGAGAGGAGTAGGGAAACTATCCCAAGTTTACAAACCCTAAAATCTAAGACAAAGTGGAGATATCTTCAAAATGAAGAGAAAGTGTATTTATATACAAAATATCCCATGATAAACTTCTAAATAAAGAAGAAACAAAAAAATATCTGCAGGACCGAATCCATTTGGGGTGTCCGAATCGATTTGGTCAAAGGTAACTGATCACACTAGTGCAAATCGAATCGATTTGGAGTGTCTGAATCGATTCGGCCAAATCGATTTGGGGTGTCCGAATCGATTCGGTACCTACATGTCTGCAATCTGCAGCTTTATCCAACTTTACGGAAAATGCCATAACTTCTTCGTTATAACTCGGAATTAGGCACGGTCGGAGGCTACGCGAAGATAATAATAGGAATAAAACATCCAAGAAGACAATAGGACAAAAAAATAAATTATGAAATGACAAAAATTCCCTTGAATGTGGCCTTAAGTGTGAATTTGAAGTAAAAACCATCCAAAAATGCCATAACTCCTTTGATACAACTCGGAACCATGCATCGTCAGCTGCCAGGCGAAGAGAAATCAAAGGGATTCACATTCTGTGATGAGATAGGGATTCAAACCCGAATTCTGAAATTATTAAAATGCCCCCGAAGCTGCAAAAGTCGACGAAATTTTCCGGAAAGCGTCCGAACTTCATACTAAGCATCCAAATACCTACAAAAGCTCAATTAACCCCTACAAAGAATGTATATATAGAGAAATTCTAGGTTGTATGGTTAACGAGCATAAGTATTGGGATTAAGATACCCGAGGGGGCTAGTAACACGTAGGTTAATGGGTGAAATACGCAATATTTGCGTCGTATCACGTACATTTATTTTATTTGAGTTCATTTGTAATGTGTATTTATGAATTTAAAAATTAAATGTTTAATATAGTTCCATCTTTTATGTCTATGTTCTTGGGATTGAATAGTGGTGCTAGAGTATTTTTTATTTCTTAAACAGGGTGAGTAATCTTATAAACAAAGGAGATCCTGCCCAAAGTTTCTAAATTGTTTGCACATTTTTGTTGTAAACTAGAAGCGTAATACTTAAATTAGTATTTATTGGCTACTATGTTATTTATATGAAGTCCTAGACATGCTATTAATATTATTATTGGAGTATTTTTTATTTTTTAAATATGGTGGATAGTTCTATATAAAAAAGTAAAATTGGCCAAATTTTTAAAAAATGTTTAAACATGTGTGATGTAAGAAAAATTGACTTAAATTGTTTACACATGCAATATTTTTGATGGACTATTGATTTTAGTTCGAGGTCTTTAATGGACTATTGATATTGTTGCTCTAGCCTTTTATTTATTAAATAGTGTGGAGGGTTGTATAAATAAAGGAAGTTTTTTTCCAAAAAAATTGAGTTTTTTAAGCTTATTTCTATTGTAAAATTTCATGACTTTGCACAACTTTATATGGTAGAAAATTATCTATGTGACATTAGGCACGAGCATGCATATAATGTTTAAAATTGTTTACAATTATGTGTTGTAAAAAAACTTTTTGACATAATAGGTTCGTACCACGGTGTATGTATTTATATCCATAAACATGGTGTATGTATATAAAAAAAATCCAATTTTTTTAAACTGATAGGTTTGTACAATTGGTTATTTAAAAAACTGTTTATATATTGCAAACTAAATGCGATGTATAGTCCAATCAACGATGTACACTTTCGAAAATTTGCATTGTGCCTTCAGGCATGGGCATACCCTAGTGTGTGTGTGTGTGTGTGTGTCTATATATATATATATATATATATATATATATATATATATATATATATATATACTTAATGCATGAAACATTTTTACTTCTGAAAAACCTTATTTATCCAGACTAATTCACCTTAATATTATAAAAGACTTCCTTTATCTCATTTGATATTTTTATCCCTTTATTTAACACACGTGGTTAATAGCTTCAACAACTACACTATGTCGGATCGAAAGCCATTTTTTTTAATCGAAATTACTCTTTTCATTATCTTATGGACATTAATCAACTTCACATTTACTTGTCCAAGTTACCTTTACTGGAACATTTATTAATTATTTCAAGTTAGGTTGTCTTAACTTATTTGACCATATAACCCATTTCTTGACATGTTCCTTATTCCTTTATCCGTTTCTCAAAATCTTTCAAAAACCACATACTTTAACAGGTTCCACACCGTCAGCTGTGTGAACCATATGCTCTACCAGTGATTTTGAGTCTTTCACTCCATGGCTCCGGACCCTCCTTAATTTTTCTCGGAGTCATCTGAGTTCCCTTTTTAATGTGTTCTAACATTTTACAGATATCCACATTATTCCACCTTTCCTTTTACCCGACTGAAGATAAAATCCGAGGTTCCACCCCAAATTGTGTTACACTTTGAAAATCATTTAATTCCTTTGAGTCCTTTTCTTTCACGCTTAATCGTTGATTTCACACCAAAAAGCATTTATGTTTAAGGACTTATACCAATTTCATTCATATTAGTGTAACACCATTCATTAATATTTTATTCTATAAAAACGTTCCACTTCAAATAAATTTGCCAATTTACCCTTTAATGGACAAAACTTACAATTTAATCCTTTACTAAGTGTCTCCTTCCAAAAATGGTCATTAAGTTTCCAACCTAACCCTTAAATGACATTTAACCATTTTTAATATTTATTCAACATACCATAATTAACACACTATTCATATTTGTGACTTTACACCCTTTTAATACATAAATGTCACCTTTTACATATTAAGTCCCATTTTCTTTCATTTTAGCCACACGCACTTTGTTAATGGGAATTTTCAGTTGAAAACCTATTTTTTCAATATTTACACAATTACTCTTCTTAACTTTAATCTTAACTCTTAAGCCACAGAGTTGATGGAAAGACCTTTAATTTCATATATTTAAGTTTTCCCCCCACAAAATAAGTTTTTTAATAAAACTAAACACTTTTTATGTGAAAACCCCCTTTTTCACATTCATTCACAGTGTTGGAAACCCATAGGAAAATTCATAAATGGCTCAACAATGCCTAACTACTTATACTAATGAAAATCACATTTTCAAGTGTACATACATCATTTGCAAACATTTTAGTTCATAAGAAGTTAACTTTAATATTCTAAAATGTCTTCATCATTTAGACCCATTTGAAAATCCTTTCTTTCAATCCCATTTCCACATAAAACCGCAAAATGGTATCTAGATAGATCATGAATACAAACCTACACATATTAAACCTAGTATATGTAAATAACACGCTGGAGATTAACATAACTTAATCCTAAACCAATGATAGCTTTCCCACTTTAATGGTCTTCAAATGGTGGAGGAAAGGTGGTTTAGGAGGAGCAACCCCCACCTCCAAAGGTGGTCTCCAGGGGTCACTAAAATCTTCCTCTCAACTTGCTTCAATGGGGTTCCAAGGAATCTACACCTCATCTTTATGGAAATCCCACATTCAATCATGAAGAACGTTCGTCAAGCACCCTCCAAAAAAATCATGAACCAAACCTTCTACACCCTAACAAGGCCATTTAGGGTTTATATGTGTATTTGGACGCTTAAATATAGTCTTTAATGGAAAGATAAAAGCTTAGAAGTGTGGGACGAGCGTGGATATCATCTGGGACAAAAGGTTTTCCTTCATGGGAGCCCCAAGTTAGTGAGAGAAAGACTTAGAAAATCTGATGGGTTAAGTGTGAATGGTCCCATTGCAGTTTCTCTCTCTTTCATAATCAAACTATTATCCTCTTAGGCATAAATGGGAAGACCCTCAACTCAAAATATTTTCATATCAGGTCTTAAGTTGTCCATGAATCGATAACTCATTAAATCATATAGTAACAACATAAAAATATTTTTATAGATTCGAGTTTCAGAAGACATCGATCGACACTTTTGACAAAAGTATACTCTATTCCATTTTAACCCCCTAGTATTCAAGATCCATATATTGATACTCCAACTATTGAGTTAAACTGTTTTACCCCTTTGGTGAATCCTCTAAAAATTGCGCAAGGTTACAATTAAACGAGTCACTCACCGGTTGGATTTTCTACTTCACATATTTACATACGTAGCTTACTAACGATCGTGTTCCTCTACTCCACATGTTACCAACCAAATCATACTAATATGCGCGCCACGCATCCCCATGTGCCCCTATGCAAAATAGAAAATCCAAAACATTACTTGAAATACATCATTTTATGTGTAATCCCAACCTGTTCATTCATGCATTTAATTATCGAAAATTTCCTCGAGTAAAATACCCAATTTATTATGAAAACATATATTTCTTGGGGCAGGGTATTACATCTACTATGGTATAATCCAAAGTTAGAAATCCAAAGTGTAACTACAAACAGTGCTCAAATGTGCAATGCTCGTGTGTATCAGCTGACTAGACATCATATATAATTATCAATTTCCTCACATGTGGATTAACATGTTGGACATCATATATCGTTATTAGTTTCCCATAATTATATCATTAGATACCATATAATATCAATTAATATTTTTTAGTATTGCAAAAATACAATCAATTAATTTATTTTAAGTGACATCTCTCACAATCTACTAGGTTTTTTTTCCTCCACTATTTTCCCTTTCTATTAAAGAACTCCTTTTATGCCTTTTTTTTCGTCCTACCTTCTTTCATCTTCCTGAAAGGAAATGATCGATACAATGGAGCAAACACAGTAGCCTATGTTCCCAATATCAGAGGATTTAATAAAGGTCAAATTTATCCTTGCTTAATATAAATCCCTCATTAGCAATTTATTATTATTAAGTTTACTCATTGTCATGTAATATTATTAATCCATTATTTCAGTAAACCAAACGTGAAAGGATAAAATGTTGAGAATCTGAAACAAACAAAGGCCTCTAGGGCCTCTGCATCCATTACAACATCATTTCCTTAAGAAAAAATCCTAAGGATTTTTTAAACCTTCTGTAAACCGTCCTTCAATTACTCTTTCTAAAGGGATCATCCCATCGCAACTTAAGCAAGTAAAATTCATATGTATATATTATTATTATTATTTTATAAATATATATATATAGTAAAGCTATCCAAATGAATTGTTCAACCAAAGTATACCTGAATATAAAAAAATATTAAGACAAATAAAAAATGTAAAGGTGATGTAATAAAATTGACGAAAATGTCTATGTGATGTAATGAATTTGACACTTTGTATACATGTAAGAGATGGGAGAGGCTAAGGCCTTTTTAATTACATACCCACAGTCGCAATAATATCTTTAAGCTATAATATGAGATTGCTTGACTAGGAATCATGATTGAGAAATACCAGGTGATAAATGCGGTGGGAAGAAATATATGTAGTTAAAATTCCAAGGAATTCAGTGCAAGATACCAATACTTAAATCGCAATACTTATTACTAAATGGTTTGAAAGCAGCATACAATAACATCTGGATGCACAAATCAATAACAACCCACCGCGGCCCTAGCTCGTACTCGTATTATTTCTTTCTTATTCATATCTCAATTATATTATTACTTATGACGGTGGAACACATGCAACTACTCTCGTGCAATTCGAACTCGATCCAGTATTTGTTTGGCACCAAGTGGTGTGGTTTGTTGCTTTTCCATGTATTCCTTATATTCCATTGGAATATATGCAGGTAGATGAGTTTCTTTGTTTAGAAATTTGGGATCCGGGCTAACAATCGTGTCCATTGATGGTCCATGGGGAGTAGCTATTGATATCCTCGTGGCTTTATCATTCACAACAGCCTGGTGCACCAAACTCTTGTACTTTCCATTGGTGAAAATCTGACATATGATCAAAATTATACATTAAACATTCAAACATACAAGCATAAATTGATTCATTATTCCACTTAGTTATTGATAGAGAATAGTTACCTCTAGTTGATCACCAACGTTAACCATAAAAGAGTTAGGAGGGGCATTCACACGAACCCATTTTCCATTGTGTTTCACCTGGAGTCCCCCGATTCCATTTTGCAAAAGAAGAGTTAGGAGGCCATGATCCGTATGAGGGGGTAAGCCAATTGCCAAGTCAGGCTGTGGACATAACGGGTATAGATTCACAGCAAAAACTTGTAAACCTGAATCAATATTTAAAGTTTTCTTCATATATGATTCTTCCAGTCCTAAGTTCTCCGATACCCCTTTAAATAGTTCCAATGCAACTTGGCGAGTTTTTTGGCAATACTCTAATGCAAGGTCACTTCAACAATCAAAAACTAGGGTCAATATTTATATCGATTAAAATATATAAACATATGCATGTGCAGAAAAGAAAATTGGAATTATTAAAGGGTGTTTGGTTTATATTTTTTTATAGTAAAATCATACTTCTACAAATTTTAATTGTTGTGTTGGTTGATCCTACAGTACTTATATTCTATTGGGAAAATAGATTTAGATGTGACATGTGATTCATATTTTTCTCACTTTTTATTGAGAAAGGACTATCTCCTGCTAGCCCAATTTTTTGGTCAACACAAACTATTGTCTGAATATTTTTCAAACTTATCAAATGTTCTGTAAACAAATGTTGCATTGTATCTACTATTTTATAAAAACGAGCATCCATGATACCGTGTCCTACGTTCACATTCCAAAACCACCCTTACTCATTCCAATTTAAGTGTTTTCCTATGTAAACGTTGGCATAACTTTAGGTTGAACCTAAAATTGTCAAACATACGTCATATTGCTACCCATTTTCTTCTCGATAGTGATTTTCATGGAAAGGTATTTTTTCACTATTCATAGAGAAGTAATTGAATATCTGGTCTACTTCAAAAGGATCATTTTTATTGTGCTGAAAATTATACACTATTTTCGGATAAAGATTCTTTTTACATACTTTCATTTGTTTTGAGAAAACATCGTAAGTGAAAAAAATATTGAACCTATGGCGTTTATGTAAGGAAGTTTCATTAAAACGCGGTGCACACTCATCGTTTGTGCATTGTTAGCTAGTTAAAATAAAATTGGCATGGCATGTAAACAAGAATCTCCAAATAAGATAGGTATTATTTAGTACCTGAAACCAGCCGGTTTGTTGGGAAAGTGGAATTTAGGATGGGAAAAAACCTTAAGATAATCCCTCCACATTAAGATTGATCCTTTCCTGGCATTATGAAAACTGCTACCGCACCTAATTGGAGCTAACGGGAGTTTCCCATCAAACTCTTGTTTTTCCTCCTCAGTCAGATTGAAAAATTCAGTAGAAGCATCGATCACCCTCTTTACCAGTGTTTCCGGCACCAAGTGATTGCCCAACTATTCCCATAAAAAATATACACATGCATGTTCAACACAATACCTTAAATAAACATTACGTTCGCTCTCCCCGCCTGCCCGGAGAGAGTGAACGGAACGCTAATGCGATAAAATAAATCCAAATCCACAAGTAACAAGGCATAGAGCATGTAAATAAACCCACAATAATATAAATCCACTAATCTCAATTCTTCAAATACAACAAGTCTCTTGAATTAAAATTGCAACTATCTAACTCGAATAAACTACAAATCTCCAAAGTTCTATACATCAAAACAATACAAATCTTTCCCAAACAATCCTCGATAAAATCAATCTCCATAGCGCCCCAAAATTCGCGCTAACCTGCCACTAAAAGAAAATATGGGGAAGTACACAATACGACAAGAAAGATGCTCAACAAATATATATTAGCGATGAATAAAACGTAACAACACGAGTACGAATATTCAAATCAAAATGCAAATCTCAAAGCATTTATCAATATAATTTCTCAACAACACATCAATGAGTCACCAGGCCTCACCCCATTCGCATATGCTTTATCAAGCCATAGCCCGGGAATAGGTATTTTGGCGGGTACTCAAAATCCGTGCCATATTAAAATCTCATGACAACGTGCTCATCAACAATATAATGATACCACATGAATCAAAATAATTTCAACAATTATTTTCCAGATTTCAATGAGTTTATCAATTCAAATATGAGTTCAATTAAACAAGAATTCAAAGAGAATGACACTCGCGAGATTTAAGGAGCATATTGTGTAAAACCCCATACCTCAAACCATGATGAGAAACCAACGATCACATCCTCAAGATCAACACAAAATATCTACAAAAGATCCTACAAGAACCTCCAACAAAATATCCCCAAGAACACCTCTAATCTAAGGTTGGTACTCACAAATCTCAAGGGCCAAAATATATATAAAAAGAAGAGGAATATAAAATATATTTGCTGCCAAAATTTGTACCAGAAGTATGTTAAAAGGCTTGCCCATGGCTTCCGTTTATAATGCAAAGAAATGAAGAGTTGGAATCCAAAAGACTACTTTAAATAAGGCAAAGAAATGAAGAGTTAGAAGTCAAAACAACTCCAAGAGTTAAAAACATTTAAAAATCATTTAAAAATCCGTTTTAACTCCAATTTTGAAACCGTTTGAAATTCTCGCCTTTAAAAAATAATATCCAACATATTTGAGCAATAAAAATAATTTTATCTAAAACTTTATTTTCCTCCATTTTCCAACAATTAATTAAAATAGCTCAAAATTAAGCGGGTTATTACACTTCCCCACTAACAATGGAATTCCGCCCTCGAAATTCGCCGAATGCCTAACTCTCAAAAATCAGGCTAACAATCTTCAAAAATAATTTCGTCTCCAAAAATAAATTCTTCACATCTAATCTCGAAACTTATCACAAATATCACCTAAAATTTTCTATCTCCAAAAATTGCTAACCACGTAATGAACCCCAAACCCAATCCTCGAGGGTTCCCGTATACCTAAGCTCTGATACCATTTGTAACACCCCGCCTGCCTGGGGAGAGAGAACGAAGAGCTAATGCGATAAAATAAATCCAAATCCACAAGTGACAAGGCATAGAGCATCTAAATAAACCCACAATAATATAAATCCACTAATCTCAATTCTTCAAATACAACAAGTCTCTTGAATTAAAATTGCAACTATCTAACTCGAATAAAATACAAATCTCCAAAGTTCTATACATCAAAACAATACAAATCTTTCCCAAACAATCCTCGATAAAATCAATCTCCATAGCGCCCCAAAATCCGCACTAACCTGCCACTAAAAGAAAATATGGGGAAGTACACAATACGACAAGAAAGATGCTCAACAAATATATATTAGCGAGGAATAAAACGTAACAACACGAGTACGAATATTCAAATCAAAATGAAAATTTCAAAGCATTTATCAATATAATTTCTCAACAACACATCAATGGGTCACCAGGCCTCACCCCATTCGCATATGCTTTATCAAGCCATAGCTCGGGAATAGGTATTTTGGCGGGTACTCAACATCCGTGCCATATTAAAATCTCATGACAACGTGCTCATCAACAATATAATGATACCACATGAATCAAAATAATTTCAACAATTATTTTCCAGATTTCAATGAATTTATCAATTCAAATATGAGTTCAATTAAACAAGAATTCAAAGAGAATGACACTCGCGAGATTTAAGGAGCATATTGTGTAAAACCCCATACCTCAAACCATGATGAGAAACCAACGATCACATCCTCAAGATCAACACAAAATATCTACAAAATCTCCTACAAGAACCTCCAACAAAATAGCCCCAAGAACACCTCTAATCTAAGGTTGGTACTCACAAATCTCAAGGGCCAAAATATATATAAAAAGAAGAGGAATATAAAATATATTTGCTGCCAAAATTTGTGCCAGAAGTATGTTAAAAGGCTTGCCCATGGCTTCCGTTTATAATGAAAATAAATGAAGAGTTGGAATCCAAAAGACTACTTTAAATAAGGCAAAGAAATGAAGAGTTGGAAGTCAAAACAACTCCAAGAGTTAAAAACATTTAAAAATCATTTTAAAATCCGTTTTAACTCCAATTTTGAAACCGTTTGAAATTCTCGCCTTTAAAAAATAATATCCAACATATTTGAGTAATAAAAATAATTTTATCTAAAACTTTATTTTCCTCCATTTTCCAAAAATTAATTAAAATAGCTCAAAATTAAGCGGGTTATTACACTTCCCCACTAACAATGGAATTTCGCCCTCGAAATTCGCCGAATGCCTAACTCTCAAAAATCAGGCTAACAATCTTCAAAAATAATTTCGTCTCCAAAAATAAATTCTTCACATCTAATCTCGAAACTTATCACAAATATCACCTAAAATTTTCTATCTCCAAAAATTGCTAACCACGCAATGAACCCAAAACCCAATCCCCGAGGGTTGCCGTATACCTAAGCTCTGATACCATTTGTAACACCCCGCCTGCCCGGGGAGAGCGAACGAAGAGCTAATGCGATAAAATAAATCGAAATCCACAAGTGACAAGGCATAGAGCATCTAAATAAACCCACAATAATATAAATCCACTAATCTCAATTCTTCAAATACAACAAGTCTCTTGAATTAAAATTGCAACTATCTAACTCGAATAAAATACAAATCTCAAAAGTTTTATACATCAAAACAATACAAATCTTTCCCAAACAATCCTCGATAAAATCAATCTCCATAGCGCCCCAAAATCCGCACTAACCTGCCACTAAAAGAAAATATGGGAAAGTACACAATACGACAAGAAAGATGCTCAACAAATATATATTAGCGATGAATAAAACGTAACAACACGAGTACGAATATTCAAATCAAAATGCAAATTTCAAAGAATTTATCAATATAATTTCTCAACAACACATCAATGGATCACCAGGCCTCACCCCATTCGCATATGGTTTATCAAGCCATAGCTCGGGAATAGGTATTTTGGCGGGTACTCAACATCCGTGCCATATTAAAATCTCATGACAACGTGATCATCAACAATATAATGATACCACGTGAATCAAAATAATTTCAACAATTATTTTCCAGATTTCAATGAATTTATCAATTCAAATATGAGTTCAATTAAACAAGAATTCAAAGAGAATGACACTCGCGAGATTTAAGGAGCATATTGTGTAAAACCCCATACCTCAAACCATGATGAGAAACCAACGATCACATCCTAAAGATCAACACAAAATATCTACAAAAGCTCCTCCAAGAACCTCCAACAAAATAGCCCTAAGAACACCTCTAATCTAAGGTTGGTACTCACAAATCTCAAGGGCCAAAATATATATAAAAAGAAGAGGAATATAAAATATATTTCCTTCCATAATTTGTGCCAGAAGTATGTTAAAAGTCTTGCCCATGGCTTCCTTTTATAATGCAAAGAAATGAAGAGTTGGAATCCAAAAGACTCCTTTAAATAAGGCAAAGAAATGAAGAGTTGGAAGTCAAAACAACTCCAAGAGTTAAAAACATTTAAAAATCATTTTAAAATCCGTTTTAACTCCGATTTCGAAACCGTTTGAAATTCTCGCCTTTAAAAAATAATATCCAACATATTTGAGCAATAAAAATAATTTTATCTAAAACTTTATTTTCCTCCATTTTCCAAAAATTAATTAAAATAGCTCAAAATTAAGCGGGTTATTACACTTCCCCACTAACAATGGAATTTCACCCTCGAAATTCGCCGAATGCCTAACTCTAAAAAATCAGGCTAACAATCTTCAAAAATAATTTCGTCTCCAAAAATAAATTCTTCACATCTAATCTCGAAACTTATCACAAATATCACCTAAAATTTTCTATCTCCAAAAATTTCTAACAACGCAATGAACCCAAAACACAAGCCCCGAGGGTTGTCGTATACCTAAGCTCTGATACCATTTGTAACACCCCGCCTGCCCGGGGAGAGCGAACGGAGCGATAATGCGATAAAATAAATCCAAATCCACAAGTGACAAGGCATAGAGCATCTAAATAAACCCACAATAATATAAATCCACTAATCTCAATTCTTCAAATACAACAAGTCTCCTGAATTAAAATTGCAACTTTCTAACTCGAATAAAATACAAATCTCCAAAGTTCTATACATCAAAACAATACAAATCTTTCCCAAACAATCCTCGATAAAATTAATCTCCATAGCACCCCAAAATCCGCGCTAACCTGCCACTTAAAGAAAATATGGAGATGTACACAATACGACAAGAAAGATGCTCAACAAATATATATTAGTGATGAATAAAACGTAACAACACGAGTACGAATATTCAAATCAAAATGCAAATCTCAAAGCATTTATCAATATAATTTCTCAACAACACATCAATGGGTCACCAGGCTTCACCCCATTCGCATATGCTTTATCAAGCCGTAGCCCGGGAATAGGTATTTTGGCGGGTACTCAACATCCGTGCCATATTAAAATCTCATGACAACATGCTCATCAACAATATAATAATACCACATGAATCAAAATAATTTCAACAATTATTTTCCAGATTTCAATGAATTTATCAATTCAAATATGAGTTCAATTAAACAAGAATTCTAAGAGAATGACACTCGCGAGATTTAAGGAGCATATTGTGTAGAACCCCATACCTCAAACCATGATGAGAAACCAACGATCACATCCTAAAGATCAACACAAAAGATCTACAAAAGATCCTCCAAGAACCTCCAACAAAATAGCCCCAAGAACACCTCTAATCTAAGGTCGGTACTCAAAAATGTCAAGGGCCAAAATATATATAAAAAGAAGAGGAATATAAAATATATTTGCTGCCAGAATTTGTGCCAGAATTATGTTAAAAGGCTTGCCCACGACTTCCTTTTATAATGAAAAGAAATGAAGAGTTGGAATCCAAAAGAATCCTTTAAATAAGGCAAAGAAATGAAGAGTTGGAAGTCAAAACAACTCCAAGAGTTAAAAACATTTTAAAATCATTTTAAAATCCGTTTTAACTCCGATTTCGAAACCGTTTGAAATTCTCGCCTTAAAAAAATAATATTCAACATATTTGAGCAATAAAAATAATTTTATCTAAAACTTTATTTTCCTCCATTTTCCAAAAATTAATTAAAATAGTTCAAAATTAAGCGGGTTATTACACATTTTTGGCCTAATGGACCAAGTCCAAGTGACCCAAATACCCCCGTGTGGGCCCAACTATGCCTAAAAACATCCTGTGACCCGTTTACTATCCTCGGATACACTTTTTCGACTATCTTGGCCCATTCGAACTCAATCGTACACTTAGAATTGGCATCCAAATTAATTTATAGAAATCCTTATATCACACCCAAGTTAGTCTATACTGACTCCCGGCTGAGATATGTACATACCCCGTTACTAATACTCGAAATGACGTAAATAAATTTTACTATTCACTTAGTAATTAAATTTTCCTAAATATTAACCATTCACTCCCCGACTAATATTTAAATAAATATTACCATAATTAATTCAATTAAAATTACGACACACAAGTAATTTAGAATTCCCAAATTAATTAAATTTTAAATGCACAAAAATACGGGGTGTTACATACTTCCCCCACTTACAAAGGAATTTCGTCCTCGAAATTAGGTCGTACTTGCGGTGAATAGTTATGGATATTTTTCTCGCATATCCTCCTCCCGCTCCCAAGTAGACTCGTCAACATTGTGATGACCCCATTGTACTCTAACTAGTGGAACAACCTTGGATCGTAACTTTTGCTCACTATGGTCCAGAATTGCTATCTGTCTCTCCTCATACGAGATGTCTAGCTGTAAATCAATTTCCTCGGGTGGAATGTTCCAGAAGTCCCTCTCTCTCCTTCAATATTTCTTCAGTAATGCCATATGGAACACGTCGTGTATCCGCTGAAGATGCTCTGGCAATACCAGTCAATATGCTATCTGACCCTCTCATTAATAGGGAAAGGTCCCACGTACCTCAATGCTAACTTACCCTTCTTTCCGAACCTCATCACCCCTGTCATAGGGGACACCCGAACCAATACCTTATCCCCAACCTCTAACTTTACATGTCTCCGTGAAGCATCCACATAACTCTTCTACCTATCCTGAGCTATCTGAATTCGCCCTCGGAATAACTCTATATTGGAAGACGTCTCCTGGACAATCTCTGGCCCCAATAGCTTATTGTCCCCCACCTCTAACCAATAAGCGTTTGAACGACAAGGTCTCCCGTTCAGTGCCTCAAACGGTGCCATGCCAATCGTGAATTGGTAAGAGTTGTTATACGTGAACTCTACCAAAGGAAAATATTTCTCCAAACTTCCCCCAAAGTCTAAAATGCACATTCTGAGCATGTCGTCCAGTATCTAATTGACTCTCTCAGTCTTCCCGTCAGTCTGTGAGTGATAGGTTGTACTCAAACGTAACTCCGTGCCCATGGCCTCCTTAAAGCTCTGCTAAAAGTGGGCCACAAAAATTTTGTCTCTGTCAGACACAATATTTATCAGCACCCCATGCATCTTAATAATCTCCACTATGTATAGCTAAGCGTAACGCATCGTCTCAAAGTCCGTGCGGACCAGCAGGAAGTGGGCCACCTTGGTCAACTGATACATAATGACCCATATGGAATCGTGACCCTCTGTGATGCAGGTAACCCTGTAATGAAGTCCATTGAGATGCTATCCCACTTCCACACGAGAATATATAGCGACTGTAGCATCCCTGATGGTCTCTGATGGTCAACTTTCACAAGCTAACATGTGGCATATTTCGAAACAAACTCTGTTATGTTCCGTTTCATTCCTGCCCACTAATACTGCCTCCTCATATCATGGTACATTTTATCCCCATCGGGATGTACCGCAAATATCAAACCATGGGACTCTGTCATAACAGCGTGCCTCAACTCCTCATCCTCTGGCATAATTAATATCCTATTAAGGCGTAGGCCTCCTTCTGAGCAGATTGAGTAACTCTCTGCTCCCTCATCTAACAACTGGCTCACCCCATCCTGGCAGATCTGATCCTCTACCTGAGCCCTTACCACCCGCATAACGATCTCAGGTGTGATGGATAATGCTGACATGCAGGCCCTCGCTACATCATCCTCATATTGAAACTCTCTCCACTTCTCTTTCTAGACTTCTTATATTTCCCCAGTCGGTCTCCATCTCAATGCTTCTGCTACCACATTAACTTTACCAGGATGATATTGCATATCAAACTGGTAGTCTTTCATGAATTCTAGCCACCGCCTCAGCCTCATATTTAGATCCTTCTGTGTGAAGAGATACTAAAGTGACTTGTGATCCGTAAATAAAGTGAACTGCTCTCTTAGAAGATAATGTCTCCATATCCTCAAAGAAAAAATGACCGCTGCTAGATCTAGGTCGTGAGTGGGGTAATTCCTCTCGTGAGGCTTTAACTTTCTACACGTATAAGCTATAGCCCTTTCCTCATGCTGAAGCACACCCCCAACTCCCTGTAGGGATGCGTTAGTGTAAACCCAATACTCTAGTCCTCCCTTCGGCAAAACAAGTACAGGTGCAGATGTCAACTTGTCCTTTAGCTCGTCGAAAGATAATTGACAATGATCACTCCAAGTGATAGGAACCCCTTTCCAATTCAGATTCATCAATGGGCCCGCAATATTTAAGAATCCTTTAATGAACCGCCTGTAATAACCAACCAATCCCAGAAAACTGTGCACCTCGGTCGGTGTCATGGGCTATCCCCACTCCCTCACCGCCGACACCTTACTCGGATCCACCACAATAACCTGGTCTGACATCACGTGGCCAAGAAACTGCACCTCCCACAACCCAAATCCACACTTCTCGAATTTGGCATAGAGCTGGTGATCCCGCAGTGTCTGTAGAACCATACGCAGATGCTCTACGTGCTCCTCCTCAGTGCGCGAGTAGATCAGGATATCATTAATGAACACGATGACAAATTGATCGAGATACTCCCTGAAAACCCTGTTCATGAGGTCCATGAACACTGCTGGTGCATTGGTGAGTCCGAATGGCATCACCCTGAACTCATAAGATCCACATCGTGACAAGAAAGCAGTCTTAGAAACATCCTCCTCTCGGATACGTAGCTGATGATACCCTGACCTCAAATCGATCTTGAAGAAGTAAGATGCGCCTCTCAATTGGTCAAGAAGATCATCGATCCTAAGTAACGGATACTTATTTCGTATCGTCACCTTGTTTATCTCCCTATAGTCCACGCATAACTGAAGTGAACCATCCCGCTTCTTCACGAACAACACCGGTGCACCCCATGACAATGTACTCTGTCGAATGAAACCCTAACCCAGGAGCTGCTGAATCTGCTCTCTTCACTCACGCATCTCTGAAGGGGTCATACGGTAAGGTGCTCAAGAAATTGGCGTCGTCCCCGGTGCTAAATCGATTACAAATTCGATTTCCCTACTGGGTGGAAACCCTGGTATTTCCTAGAACACATCCTCAAAGTCCCTCACTACTGGTATTGAGTCCAACGGAACCACCACCTCCTGTGAGGTTTCCTACTCAATGTAATAAAAGTGTGTGCGCGACCCTCCCTCCGGTAACGGCATCGCTATTAGGAACATTTCCTGTCCCAGAATGGAGAACACGATTGTCCTCTCGTAATAATCCACAGTTGCCCGATAACCAGCCAACCAATCCATACCTAGGATGACATCGTACCCCTCCATATCTAAAACTGAGAGGTCTGATGCTAAACTAATCCTCCCAATTAAAATGTCCACCCCCCGAAAAATCGATTGAATCAATGCCATGCTGCCTACTGGTGACTCTACACACATACGAAGATGTGACACCCCGCCTAATAAGATACCGGGCGATCACTCCAATATTAAAATTAAAACAGGAGTCTCATATGGATCATTCTTAGCATCACAGTCGAAAATCCATTTAATTACTAATAACCTATTAGGCCGGTGTCAAAGTTTTAACTTAACGACTCTTTTTAAACAATTATAAATAAAACATACACACAATTTATGCGTAAATGAAACTGAAAGGAAAATGAAATGAAATAAAATAACCGAACACTCAGTTCAAATTATACAACCATATCGAATGAGGTTATAATATAATAAATAAATGCAATTGGACCATTGGACCGAGTATTTATACAATACCTCCTATCTAAAGTACAAGAATGGAAGCGTCTATTGAGAACCTGCACGCATCCACAGCTGCTGCAGCTGACGTCTGACTCGAAAGAAGGGTCATCCAGGCGTCCCTGTGTCTGGACACCTATATATATATATATATATAATATAACAAGAAAGGAAAAATAGATAAACGGGTCAGAGCCCGAGTTTGAAAATATTTTGCAAGTGCATAAATGCTTTATTTTTTTTAGAAAAAAATAGTTTTATCTCATATTTAAATTAGTATCGCACTCCCATGAGATACCCCTCACTTCTCCTCTAATAGTTCACACCAAACACACCCTAACAACATACCCTAATCAAGCTATCTCTGCCTAACTAGTCAAACTTACCCGTCTACCAAAAACCTATATCGCCCAAGTACTAAGGGCTAAACTTCTCCCCATTCTCAACACTGCGCTAAGTTCATGCGTGGGGTGTCTTGCAAAGCAAAATCCCAACAAGGAACCCCCCGATACACTACTACTTGGCAGGGTTAATGGTAGAGATCCGTTAGGCCCGTAGTACAAAACTAATATATATAGATACATATTATATATTAGTTTACATATCATATTGATTTGTATATATATACCTTACAATATACATCCGGTAAATATCTTTCGGACTGAGGTTTACCAATTAAATTTCATCTTTATAATACACATCCGGATCTACCTCCCGGACTGAGGTGTATTCTATACTCATTTTAAAACTTTCCATTTCCTTTTTCATATTCAGGAAATGTATTTAAAAGCAAATTCATTAGCATGAATTGCTTTTCCGTAACATATACTTTTTAAAAGCCAAATTTTATTATCATAAAAATGCTTTTCCGTTTTATATTATCCCATTTCCCTTTTTATACTCAGGAAATGTATTCAAAGCCATTTTCATTATCATAAAAATGCTTTGATCATATATGCTTCCACATCCCTTCTTACATCCGGGAGTGTTACTGAAGCCAAAACCTTTATCCCATTTCCCTTCTCATATCCAGGAAATGTAAATTAAAGCCAATTTATTATCATAAATTTCTTTAACAAATCTAAGACCGCCCCTCTGGGTTTCCCCACTGGACGCGCCCCTAAATGGCTATCATCTTCCAGGGCCTATCAAACAAGACAACCTGTGAACCTAACAACGTCGGGAAGCGGCCATATGCCTGCGGGACAATCATGACCACACCCAGAATCACCTAACCAGCGCAGTACAAATAATCGCCCATATGGCCTATAGGACTATATCCACCCTGCATTCATTAGCCAGGGGGCATCACCATACGCACGCAACTTCCTTTATGATAGCGATTTAGGGAGGTGTGTAACCATAATTTATTAATTATGAAAAAAAATAATTTCTTTTCCATTTTGAAAACTTTCATTTATTCATTTTCAAAACCATTTACATCATATCATATATACATACTTTAATCACATAGTGTGTATATATATATATATATATATATATATATATATATATATATATTCATCCTAGAATATATACATACGGCCATAATTGCCAACTACATCTAGCGATGACCATTTATCCCAAAGATTCTCTCAAAGAATCATAATCATGCATTCCTATTCGCATGATGCCAAACCCAAAGTATTTTATTACTTTCATAACTAATGAATTCCTTAATCATCTTTAAGGATTTTAATGGATGTCTCCCATTTATGCCAATTCACTCTAAGTGAATATATATATATATATATATATATACTAGGGTATGCCCGTGCCTGAAGGCACGCTGATAATTTTGAAAACTATAAAGTCGTGTATAATGTAAATAATGAATGTTTTATATATTATAAGTGTAATTTTTCAAAGTATTGAATCGTATAAATTTAAGTAGTGTTGAATCTTGTATAATTAAGTCAAACTGGTTTTTTCTACGACATAGATGTAAACAATTTAATGTTTTTGTTACAACACATAAAGTCTAAACAGTTTATACCCGTGCTTGAAGGCACATCACTAATTTCCAAAAGTGTACGTCGTTGATAGAACCAAAAGTCGCATTTATTTCGTAACAGATTAATAATTTTTTTTGAGTTAATTATACGATGTCATGTGACGTGTCCATAAGTAGTGTTATCATCTATTATCGTTTTAAACGTGCTTTTACTCGTATTAAATTGGGTTTAAAAATTGTTAAGCATTTCCAAATTGGGTGTAAAAATTGTCAGAAAGTTTTATGTAAAATACAAATAGTGTCGCACAATTTATAAAATTTGGACTTAATTTCATTTGTTTATAGAACTATACACCTTTTTAAGAAAGAAAAAGTAGCAAAGATCAACACTAATAGTTTGTCTTGGAACTCATGTAAACATCACCACATAATTCAATACCTGAATATCCACCCAAAGCACAACCTAAATCGCTCCAATGATTTAAAATCTAAGTCAAAACCAATTTGAAACTAAAACATTTATGTATACAACTTTTTTTTGGGTTGAATTGCTAGTCAAAATGAATAAAAAAAATTAACTCAAACATAATTAAAAGAACGACTAACACATAGGTAAACAAACACATGGTCACACATAACATGAAAGAAGTCTTTTAACATTCATATTCATTCTGAAACCATATCAAAAGAAGTTCAAACTGGACTGCTATGATTAAGAGTGAAAATCATAACATGGGACACTAAATAATATATGGCCCACTTGGGCTCTAGGGAAGATAAAATGATCAGCTCTTCAAAACCATCCAACATAAAGCCCAAAAATATAATAAAGCTAAGCTTAGCTTGTATTCATTCGTAAATAGTGCAATGAACATTTTTTTGTCAATCTAACTTTATAAAATGAAGCAACATAATTTTTAGGACCAAGTCATGTAAAACTTTTTACTAATACAAACCATCATATTAAGTAAACAAAATGTAACATACTTCGACGTAGGAAAACTAATATGACTTAGTAGTAAAAACCTCAAAGCCTAAATTGAATATACTTGATACATCTGTCAAAAAGTAGGAAAACTAATATGACTTAGTAGTTGTTTGTTGGCAATAAGAGCTCCATCACTTCCCACAATCCCTTCATTTTGGTGCCCACGAAAATACTTGAACTGTGAACATCTTTCAGAATTAAAAACATGATAAGGCAAAACAATGTAAGAGTTATTTTGATTTTGGCCCCATTACAAACACACAACAATTTTTGCTAGCATCCAGATTCCAAACACATGCCTTGATTTTCTGGGAATACAGATAGCTAAAAGTTCATGCCATTATCTATATAACAGTGTACACCTTCAGTCATTGGATGTATCACAAACTTCAACATTTTTTGAATAAGTTCGAGTGGTGCAGAGCGAATTTGATTTTTTTTTCTTCAAATTAATGTTAAATGTAGATCATCGTTGCTGCCAGTTTGACCAACACCAAAGTATATGGACCAATTCCAAGTCTTCACTGATTTATCATGACACCTTGATATCATATACTTACCTTTCTCCTCAAATGTAAAAAATACCACAGGATATAACAGTAATATGCCCTCCAATCGAGTAATCCAAAGGCAACATTTTCTTTCATTTTCATTTTCAGAATCTTAGGATAGAACTCTGCCTTTTGACCTTTGTCTAACATATCTTCTTCAGGGACTGCTATTGTATCAACAAAAGCCGGGTTTAAGCATTGCCTCCATTACCTCGTGTCAACATCAGGCTTGCCTATAATAAAGAGGAGCAAAAACATTAAGCATGTATATGAAATGATAAATAACAACATCATTGAGTAAGTTTTGCCTATAAACACTCGAGTCAAGTGAACATCAAGTTTTGTTTCTTACAGTGGCACATAACGTGTAAACACAAACAAAGCAATCATAGCCCTACAAAAAGAGTACACACAAATGAAGACACTTAAATTGAACATATGCCATTATCCTTAATAGATTGGGAACGAAGCAATCACAGCCCTACAAAAAGAGTAGACACAAACACAGACATTGAAATAGATTTTAGTATATTGGTAATATCCTAAAGAACATCTCCAGTGACATAAATGGCATAAATTAAACTAAAAACCTATGCCATTATCCTTAATACACACGTTCCCAATTGTCGATGCATAACAATATCAACAAATATATAAAATATAAAACTTCAATCAAAGTTCAAACTATTCATTGATGCTTGCTGAAATCTTAAATGGTAATGGAAACACGGCCTCCACGAATTGTATCCCCTATTCAGAAAAAAAAAAAGCACTTTATTTGGTATGAACATATCCAAATTCTAAGAAGTGTTTTCACGGGGTACATCTAATTATTTACTCATAAATTGGTATAGAAATTGTAGTTGAAAGACAAAATAATTACCAACAATGGTAATTAATTCACGTGTAACAATCCAAACAATAAACTCAAACAATGATTTGCATTAAATTTAACTTTGAAAAACAACAAATAAAAAGAAACTACCTAAAACAGCTTATCCAGCAAGGCCTTGTTCCCTAGCTTTCTTTATCCACTTAAGAGTACTCTCCAATGTCGAGTATGCAGTAACCTCCGTCAAACTCTAATGCTTTATTGATTATCTCGGCTTTGAACGACTACATTGATACGCCCCAGTAACACGAATATACCCAAATCATAAATCATTTTTTGAATCAAAATAACTTATTTCAAACTATTATTGAAGCCAATTAGTAAAACAACCAACAAATACCTAAAAAATGAAGGCGGAGAGATAAATTTAGGTTCTGAAAAAAAAAGGTAAAGAAATGATAATAATGCCTGCTAGGATATCTAACATAAAGAAATTCTTAAACCCATTAAACGTGACATCTTGCTCATGTAGCAATCTGACTACCACCCACTATTTCTCCACTTATAGCACAACTGGGGTACCCTAGTGCAGGAGAAAACCAATACCAGCATAGTAGACTCATCGAAAGTTACTTGGTTTAACCCCAAATTATCCTTCCACACAACATGTTACTGTCACTCCTGTAGCTTTATCACAAATGCATATATATAAAAAAACCACAAAATTTATAACAAATGCATATAAAAAAAGGTAATGAACAGCAGGGTACCTGCAACTTTCCTTCTTTTGTGAATTATACAACATGAGCATTGGTTCGAATCATGAGATAGCCTTTGGCTCAAGGGGTCTATAGAGAATGGGTGAATTTGTTTATTAGTGAGACCGAGCCTCTAAATGGTCTGCCTACATATATCGTAATATGAATTAGTTAAAATATAGTTCAGGTCTGATTGAACCCCTTATTGGTCTGCCTACCTACATATCTCATCAAGTCAAACATAAGCGACCATTGAAAAACATATGAAAAATCAACAATCATATAAATGAAGTGGAGAAGTTCATTGGGCTAGTCTTCATTTCATTTAGCGACGTTACTGACCTATTTCACAATATTCTATAATAAATGGCAGCTACTGAATAATATATTGAAACATCAGATTGAACTAACCAATAACTAAGCCAATTGATGTTGGAAGATTTACTATTATTGATGTCCGAACTATGAGAGGGAATAAGGGCTCCCCTTCAAATGATCAAGGGTACCCCTTTAATCCAGTTGAACCAAGATTTCGATGAACTGATGACTTCAAATGCTTGCTCTGACAGATTTATGTCAATAAATTTGATGAACTGCATTTTTTGTTAAGAATTGCAAATCATTATCAATCAAAATTATAATACACTACAATAATACATTCAAAAATATATATAAGAGGTAGACATAAAACTTATTGCTCTCAACCATCAAACATAAGGAAAGAACCTGATTGTTACAAAGGTTGTCATCACAGTCCTCGGCAGGATCGATCTGGAATACATAACAAATATTAATGGAAAGCGCCTGATTGTTAGAAACGTTGCACCATATTGTTAAAAATGTTGCCAGAACTGAATGTATGAAAAGCTCATTTCAAGATCAATGCAACTATCTAGTTGAGAATCACGTGAAAAATTTTCATAACTGTCATCAATAGGACCTAGTCACAAAGTAAATAGACTTTGCGATAGAATAAATACAGAGTACAGGCCTTGCCGTGTAATAGAAGCTTCAAATTTATAGGGGTTAGAAACAAACCTCTTGATTGAGATTCGTAAAAAACTCAAGCAGTTTCATCGAATCATCCATGCTAAATCTTCATTAGCTTCTTCAGTTTCACCTTCCTCATCGATGACACCATCAGACAAAGGAAAGGTTCCTCATCAACATACTGATTTGTACCACTTGATTTTTCTTCAGAAGTTATTGATTTCAGAGTCAAATCAGAGTAATATCGCAGTCCTAAACACATTACATTGCACTGTGTGAGAAACAACAGTCACCAATAATTAAAGAAAACCTAAAATCAAAAATCACTTCAACAATTAAAATCTAAACGAAAGCTATCCTTGCGCTGTCCAGAACAGCAGCCTGAAGAGCGAATCGTCGGCATGGAGAAGGGGCGACGACCTGAATTGATTATATATTATACATCCAAATTAAAGTAAGAAAATTTACACTTGAATGGAGTTTGAAAAATGGAAATAAAACTGTATACAACAGAGAAAATAAAACATAAGAACCTAAAATAAAACAACCATACTCAAAATAGTTTTAGACCCTACTTTAGGATAAATAAAGATCCATTGAGAGAGCGAGAGTTCATCCATATTTTAGAGCACGGGTGAAGGGCTATGGGGGTCAATTCCATGATCTGAGACAGTAAATAAAAAGAAATGTTTGATCTACAAATCTCATGACCAAACACTTATAAAATAGCGATAAAATAAACTTTCAAGTCACAAATCATATACTCGAGAAAATATATGCTCATTAACATATGCTTCAGTTTGGAAAAAAAATATTGCCTAGAGCACCTTTGATTTCTTCCCGCGGAACATGTCACCAAGAAAACCAAACAAATAAACCTTTGCTTTCTTCATAGTACCTACCTTACAATAGAAATTGAGCCTGAGTTAATCAATGGACATTAAAAGAATATAAAATATAAAATTTGAAGCAACCACCACAATTCTTCAATGCCTAAAACAAAAGTATATATACTATAATAAAGAAATACAAAATGAAGAGATCATTGTTCTAGAATTCATGTTTCAAAGAGGGATCATCCCAATCTTTAAAAAACAGATCTGTTTATAAGCCACATCCAGTATTGTATGAATTGTTAGTGTGTGAGAGTGACTTTAGTATACACCCAAACCCAAATAGTGTACCTTTGTGCATCAATTGGTAGTGTTTTATGCATCAATTGAAGTAATAGTGTTTTATGCATCAATTGGGCATAATTTACTATCTATGACAGGTGCATGATGAACATCATGGAATGAAGTGTTTACTTCAATCAAAACCATCACTAACTTGTGCAACAGTCTGCGTATGGAATCACTTCCATAATTTACTTCAATCACTCCCATAACTTGTGCAACAGTCTGTGTATAACAGTGATTGTTACTTCAATCACTTCCATAATTTACTATGGAATGAAGTGTTTACTTCAACAGTCTTCGTATAACTTGTGCAATCAAAGAATCGATCATCACTAAAAAGATCAAATGTTTTATGTATATCAATTCCAAAAAAGGAACATTTACATAGTTGTTAGCTTTCGAAAAGCACTATTCAATCAAAACCCAACTCTTTAGTAGTAGGTAACTGTCTAGTAGTCGCTGGATAAGAGCCAAAAGTGTAGCATATCCTGTCCGTGATTATCAATACATCATAAAACTATGTAAGGACACTTAGAAATTACACCCAATGGGGGGATAAGGAGTTTGCTGCTTGAACATCTGATTCTATTTACGTCTGATGCTTGAATATATGTTTGAAAATTGCAGAAAATCAACAAATACCTAACACCTAATAGTCAAAATTATACATATGAACACTAATTTAATAGCAAACTCTACAAAATCCAATGCAAAAGAGTCACATTGCTTAAATTTCTTAAATTGGTTCAACATTAAGTCGTAAGCTTTTTGCTAAACAATCAGTTACAAACATAAACATGACATCAATATTTAAAAAATTTAAAATAAATTCGTATAACGGAATGAGAGAAGCACTTTGCTAACACATATTTGTAGTGAAAAGTAATTTGCTAACACATATTTGTAAAGGGGACATAGGCGAACACAATGAGAGAAGCTCAAACTTCCACAAATACCTAACACCTAACAGCCAAAATTATACATATGAACATTAATTTGATAGCAAACTCTACAAAAACCAATGCAAAAGAGTCACATTGCTTAAATATCTTAAATTGTTTCAACCTTAAGTCGTAAGCTTTTTGTTAAACAATCAGTTACAAACATAAACATGACATCAATATTTACAAAATTAAAATAAAATCGTATAACGGATTGATAGAAGCACTTTGCTAACACATATTTGTAGTAAAAAGCACTTTGCTAACACATATTTGTAAAGGGGACATAAGCAAACACAATGAGAGAAGCTCAAACTTCCACAACCTATAAATTATGCGAATTTAACACCTAATTTAAAGTACTCACAATGTACATGTGTCAATGTTACACTTTTTATTGAACCCCTAATGTACATATCTTTACTGCACTTCTCGCATCTATTGTGACCCCACGTGATATATCAGTAACAAATACACATCAGCACAGAGTGAAATATTAGTTCCCACCCAAAAAAGAACCATATTTTCTTGCAAGACTTTGTATCTCCATCGAGAATAATATTTCAAAATAAAAACTCATGTAGAGGCCCTTGAATAATGAAAATTACAAATTGATAGCATCGGCAATAGTTTTGAGAGCTTATATAGAGTGATACACATAGAAACATTTACCTATCATATTCATATTGTTGTCAATAACGAACGAATACCTTCATAGTAGTAAATTGCCATATCATATGTCAACAAACAAACAACAAAGTTAGTGATTGTATATAAACCAAACAATAAAATGAAAAAAAAACAGGCTAACAAAAGCGTAAACGTTAAACCACTAATTTAATTATAAATCCTCACCACCATTAGCTTCTTATGAAATAAATCATATGTTTCCCCCAAAAGTAACCTACGCGTATTCAAAATCTTACTTGGATATTATGTCAAACAAATATGAAAATGTAAAAGTTTAGATTCATTAAACGTACTAAGCTTTGAATGAGACCTTCAACAACATTAGTTTCAAATCTCATATTCATTCAAATCTATAAAGAATCAAAATAAAATCTCATGTTCCATAAAGTAACAGCATATACACAATAAACATGAAAAAAATTGAACCAAACCCACATTATTAATGTATCTACCCCAAATTATTAATGTATCTATACCCACAAAAAGAAGAGAGACCTAACCTTGAAACCCAAATTTGACATTTCAAAAATCCCAAAAGTACAAAAATCGAATTTACCAGATCTGCAAGGAAGTTAAAAACAAAACCTATGGTTCAAAGTCTTTAATTTCAAACCAAAATGATAGTAACTGGGGCCTTTTGGATCAGAAACTAAACCTAAAATCAAAACCAAAGGTTGACATTTGAAACTTACGTAAGAGGAGAGGCGCCGTGAAGAGATCAGCAGCGATGTGGAGGCAGGCACGCCGAGGGCTGAAGTAGTGGGGGAAGACGGTTGGTGCTTGGGGTAGGGTTTTTTGCTATTGCTGATGAGAGAACGGGTGAGAAGCGGAGAATGAGAGGTTTGTGTGAAAAATGAGAGAGAGTGTAGACAAATTCATGAAGTGGTTGTGACCAAACTACCCCCAATTTTGAATTGAAATGTAAATTTGGCAAGTCAAAAAAGAGGGGGAAATCAAAGATTTGAAGGACAAAATAGGAAGTGCAAGATAAATTCATAAAGATGACATCATAGTTTCAACTTGTGACATACATAAGTTTTCTACTTTATTATATTGATATATATATATCCCCAAATTATCCTACTTATCTCCTAGGATACACTTAACGGTACACGATATAATTATGCTATCTATACACATAATTATATAGGCCTATATGACTACTAGAAATATCCTCGGGATTTATCTCTTTTCCCGAACAAAATTAAATTTAATGGGTTATGGATTTCATTTCCATGAACCCAAGGACTACCTGTTGTCCATACAATTATTTAGAGGTCCCCACCCTAAGTTCTACAATTATCCTATTTTCCCCGACAATACAACTTAAGGGTTATACATTAAAACCCTCACCCTACCCTCCTAAGTTTCCTCAACTTTTGGACCATATAGTCCTAAAAGATCCCTCATGTCATCTCATAAATGATCTCGAATCAATTAGAATTGGAATTCATCCTCTCCAATTCATCTTAAGAAAATTGTCTACTTTCAGTAAGGGTCGAACGATCGACCCATAGCCGTCGATTGATTGATGGCATCGATCGATCATGTCGGGCAGCTTCTTCTCCGAGAAGCTGTTTCAGCCATTAAAGCTTCTCCCAAGCTTTTGTCGTCTCAACCATTGACCTACAACATCAATCAACTACAAATACATATATATAAAGGGTTCTAAACATCCTAGAACCCTAAACCACCAATTAATTTTGATTAATTTCTAAGTTTCTCCAATTTTCATAATTTAGGGGTTTATTTGCTTTATCTCCCGAAAACCCATTTTATCCACGAAAATCCAACCCAAAATCATTAGGGTTTGTTATACCAACAATGATATGAGATATTTATGCTCAAAAATAAATAAAGCAAGTAAACACTTGCCTCGTGGATAAAATTCGATGACCTCAAGCCGAATCCCGCGGAGGTTAGCCGAAATCTGCCCGTTTTCCTCTTTTTCTTCCTCTTCTCTCTCTTCTATCTCTTTTCTTCTTCTCTTTTTCTTTTTCTCCCTCTCCCTCTCTTTGTAAAGCGAGAAAAAGGGTTATACCCCTTAAAATCCAAAAATGACTCATTTACTAAATTACGAGTCACTTTTACCTCGAAAATTACCCGAAACTCAAATTTGACAATCAAAAACTCTTTTTCGACTATCTCAAACATTCGGAGACTCATAGCACAGTCGAAATTTTCATCCGAGGCACTTGACCGCAAATCACTATTCTAACCCATAATAAGTAAATGCGGTATTTTCATTAAAATATTATCTAATGTCGCTTTACCAAGAAGCGACAAATTATTTAAAATACCTCGACATATTTACTTTACCCCAAAAGTAATTTTATCACCTATCGATAATCATCAAATCCACGAAAATCCCCAAATTTACTATTTCGGGAAAATTTCCAAATTCTGATTTATACTCAATAATGGAATTTAATTATCTCCAAAAGGGAAGGTTGTTACATACTCCCACCCTTACAACAGAATTTCGTCCTCGAAATTCAGATACAACCTATACCCCAATTCCTAGGATCACTCCAAATCCTAATACCTCAAAGGGAATGACACTAACCCAATGGTTCCCAACCATATACTATACGATTACCACGATCGTAAAGTGACTCTAATAGCGTCACATTGTACCCATCATCTATAGCGCTTCACGGCATAAACTTCAACTTTACATACCACGCCCATCCTATTTTAGGTGGTATACAAAACCATCTCACTAAGGTGCCCATACACCTTTCTAACCTGTGCACATCTGCACATCCATAGCGAATGTATGACACGTAACACTCTCTCCCAATAAGGATCTCCTTTCCTCGATGTAGTCCTCACATATGGGTCATCCCGACTCGCGAAATCTGATTTTCCCTTACATTGGCGTCACTAACTCTATTGAACTTACATCGTAATAGTACTACGGTCTATGCGTCACCCTACCTATGCGAAACGATAGTCTAAATATGTCCCTAGTTCCCAAGGCCTCTCTCAACTCTCAACAATTGCTTGGTTTCATGCGTGGGACGTCTCGCCAAAGTGAAATCCAAACAAGGAACCCTCCCATTACACTACTCCCTCGCGTTGTCGGTCATTGAGATATAGCGACCCAAGGCACACCAGCGGGACGTCCTAAATCCTACCACGCTAACCTACGAACGTAACCCTACTATTTTATCCTTCCGCCCATACGAAAGGAAGCCTAACTGATCGAAGTGCCCTCTCTCTATAGGAGCACTACGTACATCACACCCAAAACATTCCTCATCAAAGTTTACCTTTTCATTAAGGCCTGACTGAAATCCCCAAGTCAATTTCTCTAAGTCCTGCTTCACCCACCCACTTGTGGTGAAATGACTACTTTAGTGTTTTTCCATATCACAATATTTCCATACTCATACCATCATCATGTGGCTCAAAGTTTATAATGGTTCATCCACACTATATAAGACCTAGCCACAAAACCACATCCTTGCATCCTATAACGTCTCTCCAATGCCGATGCCGATGCCGTTAAGAATCATGTGTGGAGTGTCTCGCAAAGCGAAATCCAAACAAGGAACCCCTCCACACATTAATCCTTAACTTCGTTGGTCATGGAGGTCCGCTATTTTAAGATGCAACCGGTATAAACCTATCCCCTATTCCAATAAAAGGGTGGTTTGAACTCCTATCTCTAACGAAGAGTCACACCGCCAAGCGCTCGCACTACACTTAGGCTCTGCATAAACAATAGTGAGCTTAAACTTACAGCTCAACAAATAAGTCCTGCGGGACTTAAATCATATAGAGAAGGTCGCCATGCACTAATATCATAATAATAGAGCCTCTGCTCATTGAGGGTCCATTTATCCATATCAATAAAGGTGAACTCAAACTGTATCCAGGCGAGATATCGCAACAACAACCGGTTCCCTCCAGGAACCATGGACACGATAGTCTTGCCATCATTATCCTGCTATCGCTCCGAGCATACCATAACATCATATATATATATAGAAACACCCGCCTCTATGGAGAATGCAGGAAAATAAATCTCCGCTACTGCGGAGAACACATAGCCATACATTATATAATGTTATCGATACCTCCACAAAACTCAATTTACACACACGAGTCAAGGGCTAACGAAACACCGTGACTTCAACTAGCCACAACTATTACCAACATCTATTCACTCTAGGCCCCATCCGGGCATCCTAACCTTGTCCTTTATTCCTACCGGGAAAGGACTAACCATGTGGCTCTGCACTCCACCTTACTATTTTCATCACTGGCCTTCCAGACCATGATAAAGTTATCAACACCATCTGACTCTATAACCTCACTCCTTACAATCACCTTACTAATCCTCTTAACTTCTTCACTAAAAAGGAAGCTCCACTATCAGTTTCAACAATCCTATTTCAACAAATCTCCCCGTGTGGATGTCCACCTAGGGACACATAAACATGCCCACATTCTCCATAATACTCTTTATTCACTGTCGGTCTCTGGCGGATCCTTATGTGAATAATTACGAAACGACATTCTTCTCCTTCCTGCTGAATCATGGGGACTCACGATTAGAACTATCCGTAAGATCCCTTTCAAACCCTTATCATCACTGGGAAATTCAACTTTAGTACCACACTCTACTATGATAGTACTATGGTACTCATAACTACTATACTTTAGTAGTCATTGAGATAATCCTTAACAAACACTGCTAAGGAAGTGACCTCTACCACGGTCCTCATTCCCGACTTCTACCAGCTGCCCCAGCTAAGCCCCCACGCCTGCTGTCCTCATCACCGGCCTCCTGGGTCACCCTTTCTCAAACGGCACACGAACCTAGAACGAGCGCGCAAAAGATTTCTATAATCTTCTAACATGGCGGGAGAACGAAATCTCACAAGAGAAATAAGCAATCCTAATCCTGAGGCTCTATAACAAATCAAGAGCAACGCTGAAAGCGTAGTACGTCCGCACAGATTCCTAAGGACACTAGAACCTGATGCTCTGATACCATCTGTGACACCCCACCTAATAAGATACCGGGTGATCACTCCAATATTAAATTAAAACAGAAGTCTCATATGGATCATTCTTAGCATCACTGTCGAAAGTCCATTTAATTACTAATAACCTATTAGGCCGGTGTCAAAATTTTAACTTAACTACTCTTTTTAAACAATTATAAATAAAACATACACACAATTTATGCGTAAATGAAATTGAAAGGAAAATGAAATGAAATAAAATAACCGAACACTCAGTTCAAATTATACAACCATATCGAATGAGGTTCTAAACTAATAAATAAATGCAATTGGACCAATTGCCCGAGTATTTATACAATACCTCCTATCTAGAGTACAAGAATGGAAGCGTCTATCTAGAACCTTCACGCATCCAGAGCTGCTGTAACTGACTTCTGACTCGAAAGAAGGGTCATCCAGGCGTCCCTGTGTCTGGACACACACACACACACACACACACACACACACACACATATATATATATATAATATAACAAGAAAGGAAAAATAGATAAACGGGTCAGAGCCCGAGTTTGAAAATATTTTGCAAGTGCATAAATGCTTTAATTTTTTTTAGAAAAAAATAGTTTTATCTCATATTTAAATTGGTATCGCACACCCATGAGATACCCCTCACTTCTCCTCTAATACTGCACACCTAACGCACCTTAACAACATACCCTAATCAAGCTATCTCTGCCTAACTAGTCTAACTTACCCGTCTACCAAAAACCTATATCGCCCAAGTACTAAGGGCTAAACTTCTCCATATTCTCAACACTGCGCTAAGTATGTGCGTGGGGTGTCTCGCAAAGCGAAATCGAAACAAGGAACCCCCCCGATACACTACTACTTGGCAGGGTTAATGGTAGAGATCAGTTAGGCCCGTAGTACAAAACTAATATATATAGATACATACTATATATTAATTTACATATCATATTGATTTGTATATATATACCTTAAAATATACATCCGGATAATATCTTCCGAATTAAGGTTTACCAATTCAATTTCATCTTTATAATACACATCCGGATCTACCTCCCGGATTGAGGTGTATTCTATACTCATTTTAAAACTTTCCATTTTCCTTTTCATATTCAGGAAATGTATTTAAAAGCCAATTCATTAGCATGAATTTCTTTTCCGTAACATATACTTTTTAAAAGCCAAATTTTATTATCATAAAAATTCTTTTCCGTTTTATATTATCCCATTTCCCTTTTTATACTCAAGAAATGTATTCAAAGCCATTTTCATTATCATAAAAATGCTTTGATAATATATTCTTCCACATCCCTTCTTCCATCCGGGAGTGTTACCGAAGCCAAAACCTTTATCCCATTTCCCTTCTCATATCCAGGAAATGTAAATTAAAGCCAATTTATTATCATAAATTTCTTTAACAAATCTAAGACCGCCCCTCCGGGTTACCCCACTGGACGCGCCCCTAAATGGATATCATCTTCCAGGGCCTATCAAACAAGACAACCTATGAACCTAACAACGTCGGGAAGCGGCCATATGCCTGCGGGACAATCATGACCACACCCAGAATCACCTAACCAGCGCAGTACAAATAATCGCCCATATGGCCTATAGGACTATATCCACCCTGCATTCATTAGCCAGGGGGCATCACCATATGCACGCAACTTCCCTTATGATAGCGATTTAGGGAGGTGTGTAACCATAATTTATTAATTATGAAAAAAATAATTTCTTTTCCATTTTGAAAACTTTCATTTATTCATTTTCAAAACCATTTACATCATATCATATATATATACTTTAATCACATAGTGTGTGTGTGTGTGTATATATATATATATATATATTTATCCTCGAATATATACATACGACCATAATTGCCAACTACATCTAGTGATGACCATTTATCCCAAAGATTCTCTCAAAGAATCATAATCATGCATTCATATTCGCATGATGCCAAACCCAAAATATTTTATTACTTTCATAACTAATGAATTCCTTAATCATCTTTAAGGATTTTAATGGATGTCTCCCATTTATGCCAATTCACTCTAAGTGAATATATATATATATATATATATATATCTACGTCCCCAAATTATCCTAATTATCTCCTAGGATACACTTAACGGTACTCGATATAATTATTCTATTTATACACATAATTATATAGGCCTATATGCCTACTAGAAATATCCTCGGGATTTATCTCTTCTCCCGAACAACCTTAAATTTAATGGGTTATGGATTTTATTTCCATGAATCCAAGGACTACCTCTTGTCCATATAATTATTTAGAGGTCCCCACCCTAAGTTCTACAATTATCCTATTTTCCCTGACAATACAACTTAAGGGTTATAAATTAAACCCCTCACCCTACCCTCCTAAGTTTTCTAAATTTGTGGACCATATAGTCCTAAAAGATCCCTCATGTCATCTCATAAATGACCTCGAATCAATTAGAATTGGAATTCATCCCCTCCAATTCATCTTAAGAAAATTATCTACTTTCAGTAAGGGTCGATCGATCGACCCATAGCCATCGATCGATCGATGGGTTCGATCGATCAAGCCCCCATGATCGATCGATCGATCATGTCGGGCAGCTTCTTCTCCGAGAAGCTGTTTCGGCCGTTAAAGCTTCTCCCAAGCTTTTATCGTTTCAACCAATGACCTACAACATCAATCAACTACAAACACATATATATAAAGGGTTCTAAACATCCTAGAGCCCTAAACCACCAATTAATTTTGATTAATTTTTAAGTTTCTCCAATTTTCATAATTTAGGGGTTTATTTGTTTTATCTCCCGAAAACCCGTTTTATCCATGAAAGCCCAACCCAAAATCATTAGGGTTTGTTATACCAACAATGATATGATATATTTATGCTAAAAAATAAATAAAGCAAGTAAACACTTGCTCGTGGATAAAATCCGACGACCTTGAGCCGAATCCCTCGAAGGTTAACCGGAATCTGCGAGTTTTCCTCTTTTTCTTCCTCTTCGCTCTCTTCTCTCGCTTTTCTTCTTCTTCTTTTCTTTTTATCCATCAACCTCTCTTTATATAGCGAGAAAAAGGGTTATACCCCTTAAAATCCAAAATTTACTCGTTTACTAAATTACGAGTCACTTTTACCTCGAAAATTACCCGAAACTCAATTTCGACAATCGAAAACTCTTTTCCGACTATCTCGAACATTTCAAGACTCATGGCGCAGTCGAAATTTTCATCCGAGGCACTTGACTGCAAATCACTATTCTAACCCATAATAAGTAAATGCGGTATTTTCATTAAAATATTATCTACTGTAGCTTTACTGAGCAGTGACAGATTATTTAAAATATATCGACATGTTTACTTAACCCCAAAAGTAATTTTATAACCTATCGATAATCATCAAATCCACGAAAATCCCCAAAATTACTATTTTAGGAAAATTTCCAAATTCTAATTTATACTCAATAATGGAATTTAATTGTCTCCAAAAAGGCGGGTTGTTACAGAAGACTACCCGCGGTCTCTAGTAATCAGGCCCTTTAGCAAAATTAAATTTAATGAATGAATGCGATGCTCCCGTGTCAAAAAGTATACTACCCTCATGACCATGAATGAGAAACTTACCCTCAACTGCTGGCGGCGCCTGCTGTGCTGGAGGATTGGGAACATCTCGGACGTTATACGTATGCCCGTAGTGCCATTCCCCTACTGCTGTGGGGCAGGTTGAGCTGGTGCTGCTGGCGGCATCTGCCCCTGTTGCCCCTGTTGGGCACCCTGCTGATGACCTTTGCCCCTCTGCGGGCACTCCCTCTTGAAGTGTCCTGGCTGGCGACAGACAAAATAGCATTTTTGACCATCCCCCTGGCATTGGCCTTGTTGGCCCTAACGTGGCTGACCCGGTTGGCTTCCCACATTGTTCCCTTGGCCCTGACGCCCCTAAGGAACCTGCTGCTACTAATTCGGTCCTGGTTAAACCCCTGTCCTCCCGATCGTAACCCACCAGGCCTAAATTTCTTAGCCTGATTCCCCTGCTGACTCCTAGTCTCCTTTTGTGTACCACTCGTGTCACTACTAGTAACTGCCTTCCCCTGCTAGCTTGCCTCCCCTACTCTCTTGCTCCCTTTCGCATAGAAGTTATGATCCTGACAATGTAGAAGGGCAGCATTAATGACATCTGTATACGTCACTAACAATGGATTCCCAATCAAATGCTGCCTAATTCTCCAGGCTAACCCATCCATGAACGTCAACTTCTTTCACTCCTCATCGCTCACCTCATTTAGCACAAATTTTTCCAAACGGGTGAACTCTTCCTCATAGTTTTCCACTGACCAGTCACCCTTCACTAACTCACTGAACTTATTTCTCATCTCAGTCTCTTCCACTGGTGGGAAGTATTTGCTGTCGAACCGCACCCAGAATTCAGATATCGTCATCAAATCCCGCTCCTCAACGGTGGTAACTGACTCCCACCACTGTAAGGATACCCCGACATACGAAAGGTAGCAATCTTCTGTTTCTGCACATCGGTACACTCCAGCATGCGCAGATGGCGCTGAATATTTTTCTTCCAGTCATAAGCCTCTACTACATAGGTGCTACCTCGAAACTCGGGTGGGTGACCCTTATGAAAGGTCTCCCTAACTCGCTGCCAAGACGGTGGCCCTACTGGAGCCTGAGCTACTGGTGCCACTAGAGGTGCTGCCTGGGGCTGTGGAAAATGAGCTTCCATAGCTCGCATCACTGTCTTGACTGCCTCGGCCACTATCACTGCTACCTGAGTAGCGGAGATCAACTCAGGTGGGGGTGGTTATGGCGGTACCTGTGGCTCCTGATGACCCTCCTCGAGATCATCCCTAGCCTCAGCCCTCTCCTCTCTTTGCCTCTTCGGTGGCATATGAATAAAGATCGAATCATATAAGTACACAATTTATACAAAAACAAATAGAAGGAATACAATATCTCACAAGCCGAAAATGAATTAACATTCCTAATAATAGGGCTCTATAACAACCGAAAGCTATGCTGAAACATAGTAAGCAGCACAGATCCTAAGGACACTAGATCCTAATGCTTTGATACCTTCTATGACACCCTCCTAATTAACCTCGGATGATTAGTCCTAAATTAAATTAGAACGGGTTTCTCAGTTGGTTCATTCTTAGCATCACTTTCCTCTTTTAAATTACTAACCACCTAAGTGAGAAAATTAGACTGGTGCCAAGTTTTATCTTTCATTAACTAAAATTAAAGACTTATGCGGAAACATAATAATATAAACAGTCACCATTAACTGAAATCAACCATTCACAATTAATTAACTGACCGAATAAACCATCAGTTCAAAATCCAACAAAAGTAAAGACAAGTAATAAATCTCAACAGGCCTGACATAAGTACTGAAATAAAACTGTGAGCAACATGCTCAAATAACTGATAAGAAGTCTCTACACTGAGAATGAAAAGAACGAGGCACCTATTAAACTCCCGCAACATCCACACATGCTTCAATAACAGATCCCTTGAATGAGTCAAACCTGGCGTCCCTGTGACTGGACACCTAAAAGGTTTTTAAAAGTTTTTATACCAAGGGTTAGTACCCAAAACATTTAGAAAATGATTAACTTGATGAAATAAATATATATGCATTCTCTTCATATTTTAGTTAGTACCTCACTCTCTTGAGAACATCCTCACCCCTTATCTAATGTGCACTACTAACACCTTAATTAATTTACCTAGTTATTTATCCCATGACTAGATAACTAATATCACCCCTTGCAACCAACCCACTCTAACCGAATGTGCCATAATTATGATTTCTATGTTATTATTAACATTAACTTAATTAATCATTTTCCTTTTTAAGATCATAGAACTTTCACACCCATTATATGTATAATACAATTCACGACATGTATTAATTTACCCGTATATAATTATATACGTATAGTTATATTGCAACATTCACAAACATGATGGAATAATAATTAATATTAAACATCCTTCCAAGTGATAACTCACAGGATGTAAATTATCTAAAGCGCTATCCCACTAGGCATATTCACATAACCTAGTTACCCCAAGTCAGAATTGCTCACTAACTTGGATAATACGTAAAAATTGGAGGCGATCACATTCCTTCCCTGAAAGTGAGATGCCCCTCACCCATATAACGAACGCTATGACCTGAGAATATACTCGCCCTACTCCTCGAGGTATGGGATTCATCCACTACGCGCAACCTCCCCCTATAGCACTAGAGTATATGTAGTAATAATATCTAGCCACTAATATTAATGCACACACCATATATATACTATCGCACATCGTATATATATATATATATATATATATATATATATATATATATATATCAAGGTTCTAAAAAACGCAGGGCGTGATTGAGGCGTGGAGGCCAAGCTTTAAGCCTTAGAAGCCTTGGCGGGCCTATGCGTAAAAAGGCGTGAAAAGGCGTTTAGGCCTTCTTAATATATTTTAATATTTTTTAACCATAACAAGGCTATTAAAATACAAAAATTGCACATATCATGAAAATATGTCTGAATATATGCAAATTAAAATACTATTTGATTATTTTGGATGAGATAATGATCAGATTTGTAAACAAATTCTTTGAAAGGCGACATCGTTTCACTAAAGCATTGTTATTTTTAGAAAAAAGTGTGCCTTAAGGGTTTTACCAAGAATAAGGCGTGAAAAGCGTAAGGCGAGGAATTTCTCCCAAGCCTTAAGCTTAGGCGGGTTTTTTTAGAACAGTGATATAAATATATATATATATATATATATATATATATATATATATATATATATATATATATATATATATATATATAAACTATCCCGGCTACACCGTGTACTAAATCCATAACACAAGTCTATTCAGATTATTATGAGTTTATGGCCCAATTCTAGTTATTAATTAATTCGCACATTAATTAATTAAATTACTTTCGGTGTCGCTCCGACCAATATATTCGGACTTTCTCTCGTGGCCCAAAATAAAACAATACCCGAGTCTAAATTTCCGACTCCCAATTATTTAACTTTCACTTTTAAAAAAATTAACGTCTTGGTATCGCTCAACCAATATACCCGGACTAGCCCACTCAATCCGTATTTAATTATTTTGAAATATTATTCCCAAATTTTAATCATGGTGTGACACATATAAATTTCCTCCAAATCCTAATTAATTTTCCTTCATAATTAATTAGATTGCAAATCCTATATTTATTTCTCATTAAATAAGGCATGGAGGAAAATTTAAGTAAATCTCCCTCATAAAAAAACTGGCTGAACTACCAAAATTTGCCGACCATAGATCGATCGATCCCCAACCCTCGATCGATCGATCGAACGATCGCACATGTCATCATTTTTTCCCCTGTCTATTTCAGGCATGGACGAAAAGCTCTAAACCCTAACTTCTTCTACTGTAAAACCCAACTCTTCCCATCAACAATATATACCAAAAACCTCATAAGGGACCCCCATAAAGTCCTCAAACACAATTTAATTTACGTTTCTACTATTTCTCATAAATTAGGGAAAATCCGTTTTAAATCTTTAACCAATTTAAACATCAATTCTTTATCTCAAATTTGTTTCCAATCCATCCGGGTTTACACATCATACCAGATATATATACTAATCTCAGATTATACATGAATTTCTATACAATTTAGAAATCAGAATATTTGTTTACAAAAACCCCTTGTTTGTACCCTTTAAATCCCAAAACGAATTCTGATTTCTCACATCACATAAATATGAATTGAAACACAAATTAATTGTTACAGTAAGTCAACCACTTGACTTGTGATTTGAGGTTGTGAATTCCCAAGGTTGAAGACGAAATCCTTTCTTTTGGCTCTTTCCTTTGACCCCCAATTTTCCTTTAACCGTCTCTTAGGTTTTCATCTCCCATTAAGTGTTTCCTAATTTCAGATCAGTCGTTTGCCTTTTTCTTTTAATTAGGTAATTAGTCTAAATCCCATTTTTGGCCTAATGGGCCAAGCCCAAGTGACCCAAATACCCCGTGTGGGCCCGGATATGCCTTAAATCATCCCGTGACTTATTTACTACCTATGACACCCAACTTTAAATAATAACGGGTGGCCAGCCCGATACTAAATTAAATTAGGAATCTCAGGTGGCTCAGTCTCAGCACCAACCGACTATACAATAATAGATAAGGCTAACTACATATAAGCGAGATGCCAGAATTAAAATAAAACTTACAATGAAAAACAAACCAGCGATGTAATGCCACAAGCAAAGGTAACATGAACACAAGTACCATGATAAAATAAATGCTAGAATAAAATGAAATGAGTACATAGAAGGAAAAATATACCCGAATAAGTTGTCGGGTCATAGACAGTACAATAATCATAAAGAGGGAAAAATGTAAACAACTATAAATAACCCCTAGGTATAAACCCGATACACAACATGAATCCTATCTAGATTTTCAACAAAATAGGAAGCGACTACAATTTAAATCCTGTAAAATTCTACACCTGTTATAGATCCCATGACTCTGGACAGAAAAGCATCTGGTATCCATGCGGTAGGACACCTGTAGTACAATATATACATATAGAAGGAGAGAAATATAAACGGGTCAGAGCCCGAGGTGTAAATATGTTTAGCAAGTGTGTTAACCGTGCATAATAAATATCAGTGCATTATCTCTTAATTAAAGTGGAGTCGCACTCTCGTGAAACCCCAAACTCACCTCTCATCTAACAGCGCGCACCTATTCGCGTCCTGGAATCCTAATTAAGTTACCCCACCCATAAGGACAACCTACCTTACCATAGGCACGACCTATACCCGCAAGACCTGCCATCCTAACATAACCCAAGAATCCTTCCTATTCTAATCACACTTAAATATTTTCACATATATATACCTTAATAGGCTTTCTTGCTTTCGATTTATAACTTGAACAGTTATAAGTCGTATTACTTCACATATTAACATTAAGCTTCAAATTAAGAGTTTATTCTCTAAATAACATGCACATAATTTAATAAGGACAAAACTTCTCTCTACTCTCAACATTGCACTACGTTTCGTGCGTGGGGCGTCTCACAAAGTGAAATCCAAACAAGGAACCATCCCGATGCACTACTCCTTGACAATGTTGATCGTAGAGATCCATTATGTCATCCACACAAATCTATTACTACAACTACTATCTAAGAACATAATTAAAATCTCTAGTAAATCCTTGGGTCGACATAACCGCAATTGTCTCTAAATATGATCCTTCGACCCCAATGAACTAGTACACCAAAATCCCCAAAGATATACATCATCGAAACTCCATATCCTTTTCACCTTTAGGATATACAATTATATATATATATATATATATATATATATATATATATATATATATATATATATATATATATATATATATATATATATATATACAATCATTCATTCTCATAGCCACGTGTACATAACATACATAATGTACAATTGCCATACACATAATATAACCGGCTATAGGATGCCAAAATACTGCACCATGCTATCATCTTCCAGGGAATTACTCATATACCATCCTGGGGATAAGCGGTCGGACTCAATATCACTGACATCGCGACCAACACACGTTCGCGAAGCGATCATAGTTCCTAACCGACAATGAGACTAAACATACCCACCAAGTCTCATTCCAAAAAAAAATCACACAATATCACAATGGACGCTATGACCTGGGGAATATCCACATTCTGCTCCTCGAGCCTGGGTGCTCACCTTCATCGCGCGACTTCCCAATGATAGCATGTGATGGGTATGCTTCACACCATTAGTGTGTATATATATATATATATATATATATATATATATATATATATATATATATATATATATCACATACTGTATATATACATCCATATGATCACATCATATAATTAAACCATCACACACGGTTTAGATATTCACAACATTAGTATACATATATATACATATCTATACAAATATATATCCACATAGCCACATATATATACACACTATCTCTCATCCGTACGTATAAAATCCACAAACTTGGCTACACGTATACATATTCCTCATTACACTAGCTATCACTGCAAGCATATTAACTTAAATCGTTATATAATTACAATCTCTCACTTGAGGCATATTCCTCCATTGCCCCTATGGTATGAGTTGTCTTCCAATATATTCAACATTAAGGTTATCACCCCAGGGTTTAATGTACATAACAATCACTAAACGTCCCATAAATATCCGAATGCACATCGATAAACCAATAATAATCCTGACTATTGGTATACACATAACTAATAGTCTACAAGCCTCAAACTTAAACTTTAATTAAATTTATGGACCCATTATCTTTTGGGATGCCCAATGTTGATCACGCATAGATATATAGTAACTACCCCGACTACCGTCTTGCCCAAATCTTATTCTAGTATTAGAATATTCCCAGTATTCTCAAATTTAGTCTACTATTCCATTTCTCCTGTGAACCCTTAATATTATTGCGTTTACAATATATTCCTTAAGTTAAACATTACTAAGGATACACGACCACTCTCTCTCGTCAGTCCTCAATTATATCTTAAAAAATTCCTATCACTATAAGGATTCAACACAAAAGTCAGCTTAAAATTTCCTGTCGAGCCCTCACCACACTCTCTCAAAGAGTCCTAAAACGCACGTCATATAATCTCACTTATGACCTTTGAATAGAACTCCCGTTCTTAAAGAAATTCCCACATTACACTAATACAACAATATCGAATACGCACATATATTTGTCTCCCAAAATAGGTTGATGTGCCCCCACCATCATATCATATAAAAAACCTTAGAAATATTCAAATCATATTCCTTTCATCAAATTATAATGTTCCAAATCAATAAACCCAAGAGAAAAGGAGTAAAACTCTCCCTAAAAAAAATATTCAAAACTGCCCTGTTTTCGAATCAATTCGGTCCCAACAGCGAATCGATTCGGCCCTAAGGACCTGATGATTCTGCAACATGGCGAATCGATTCGCTAGGGGCGAATCGATTCGGCTATTCAAAAAGCCACGAAATAAGGCTATTTTCTCCAAACCCAAATCTCCAAAAATCCATATATACATTATCCCCAACCATAAATCTTCATACCCAACATATTTCTAACCCTAAGATTCATCATATAACTACCCAACAATTTATATAACCTCAAATGCAAGATTTAATCCATAAAAACCTAGGGTTTGACATATAACCCAAAATTCAATTCTTTTGCCCACAAATTATGAAATAAAATACAAAAATGAATTATTTAGCAATATTAAACACTTGCCTGCGAATTGTAAAGGTTGAATCGTCCATGAGATCGCGTACGGGCCGGAAATCTCCATGCTTTTCCCTCTCTCTTTATTCCTTTCTTCTTTTTTCCTTCTTTCTTTCTCTTTCTCTCTTTCTTTCAAATGAGAATGGCTGATCCGTAAGCCTCTTAAACCTTTAAAACATAAATCCCAGTTTTAAATAGTAATACACACTTTAAATGACTCGTTTACTCCAAGTTGAGTCAAATTAACTTAAAAATATTCCGGAGCCGAAATAAAACCCAATGATAGTCATTTTGACTATCTCGACCCATCCGAAATCAATGGCACATTCAAAATCGACATTCGAAATACTTTATAGCGTCCTTAATTTTTGGACCTCAATTGCCAAATTTTAAAATTCTCCAATTTAAATAAATTTTATTTCTCCCAAAATTTTAATTTCTCTGTTCCAAATTCGTGGGGTGTTACACTACCCCCGGGTACACTTTGTCGACTATCTCGGCCCATTTGGACCCAACCGTAAACTCAGAATTGGCATCCGAATTAATTTATAAAAATTCTTATCTCACACCCAAGTTAGTCTTTACCGACTCCCGGCTAAGATAAGTGCATACCCCATCACTAATACTGGGAATGATGTAAATAAATTATTACTATTCACTTAGTAATAAAATTTCCCTAAATATTAACCATTCACTCCCCGATTAATATTTAAATAAATATTACCATAATTAATTCAATTAAAATTACGACACACAAGTAATTTAGAATTCCCGAATTAATTAAATTTTAAATGCACAAAAATACGGGGTGTTACATCTTGGACTAAACGTATATTAAAAAAAGTTCGAGGGACTATTTTGTATATGCCCCTTAATTCTAAGAGTTTGCAAAGCATGAATGAATCATATATAAAAATTATAAAACCCTCTGTTGAAAGGAGAGAATGACATGTGTCATTTATTTAATACATATAATCAATATAAAATATGTATCACATCATTAATTAGATATATTTATATACCACCTTCACGTGTGTTGCAGGTCTTGACGCAATCAATACAAATAATGGATTAATAATTATTTTATGAGTGAATAATATCTCCATGTATTTCATGGATAATGTAGACATTAATATAATAATGTGGCTTTGACTCTTCTCAAATTCTAATTAAATATAAAAATTTATTAACCTTTATCATTGAGATTTAATCCATATGTTAAGTTAAAATTTCTCCAAACAACGTAATGCCTTTTAGCGCATGTACAAATATTCATTAACGTATATAGTTTTGATCAATTTTCCCATATGGGATTAATTCTCACCACAAGCATTTCACCTTCCAATATTTATTTTTGTTAATAATAACTTCCCGAGTATAAACTATCTACTTACTATAGGCTTTCTAAACCATTCAATAATGGCCAATTTATTTGCAAAATTCACAACATTAACCTTTAAAAAAAAATCTTTTGCGACTCAAGTGTCATAATGATCGATTATCGTGAAACTAGAGAGGGGGAAGGGGGTGTTAATGTTTGACCAGCACCTCAATGAATAAAACAAATCTTAATTACAAAAACATATGTTGAAGCATCCAATTGAGATAATTTGTTTTAATTAATTTTTTAATCATAATATATAACGATCAATATTAAAATTGATCTTAAACTTCCTAAACGATGCTTGAAAGGCTCAGCTAGCTTGTTGCATGGTGTGTACAATATTTTTAATTGATTATATAACCACTATCCATACCTTTTTGCCCCATGGGTAGAAGAACATTTATTGCCCTTCCAATGAACAAAGTTAAAAAAATTAAAATAACCATATTGGTAAAATGCATGTAACAAGCGAAGCAATAAAACCATTGTTAATACAAACAATTCAAAATGAAGTGAAAAAACTCACAAACAGTACTACTCATGCAAAATAGAATAATTCTACAAGGGGGATTTTAAAGTATATTTGCATTCTCTTAATTGAAAAAACTATATTGTTCAATTTTAAACATGAGAGAAATGCGATAGTTTAATTTTAAATTTTGAATTTGAAAGTAGCATGAGAGGGACATATTAATGATAGAGAGGTTCATAAAATATGCTAAATTAAACCATTTGATATCAATAAATAAATAAATACAAAAACTTTTCATAATATGCATTTAAAAAAATCCCCCCTACAAATATGTTTCTACACTGCATTGTTCAGTTGGTAAGCCAATTTTAAGGAGTTTTTTGGAGATTCTCTTACCTTTTACCATTTACTGGGAATGTAGTTCCATTAATAGAGATAGTTTGTTTCTTCAACACAACAACATTATATAGTACTAGGTGTATAGTTTGTTTCTTCTACACAAGAATATTATATAGTATTAGGAATAAACCCGCATGATGCACAGGCGAGACGATTATATACACGTGATTAAAAATGTATGTTTTAGTGTACTATTAAATTATAACAAATTTTTATATCTAATTAGTTTCACCACGTGTGGGTTGTTATTACAAAATATAAAGGAATTTCCACCTAATGATTAAAAAAATTCTACCAATAATTTAAAGGGTCATTTACTATTTGAGGTACGATTCTTTATCATATTTTTTTCTTGGGGTACGTTTGTTTCCGTATTAGTTGGTTGAGTATTATTTTAACAGATTGCACCAACATATGTTTAACAAATGAATCATTTTTTATCAACAACCTAAAATACCCATGATATTTATAAACAAAATCCTAAATCCTCTAACTCACTCTCAGCCACCACAAAATCCTCTAACACACGCTCATCTTTCTCTCTCTTCTCCCTCCCTTCTCTTTTTTGGCCGAAGGCATATTTTTATGTTCATTTTTTTTTCTAAATCAACCAAAAGGTTGATTTCAGTGGTTGGTTTTTAATGGTCGGGTTCTAAATCAACCATAAGATCTTGGTTTATTGTGGTCGGGTTTTTCTAAGCTAGTAGCTCGGAGGGTAGCGCTGGTATGCCCAGTGGTAGACGGCAGCGGGATGGGTTCTCTCGATTACGATTTGGGTTTGGGTGTGTGGTAGATAGGTTGAGGTTTGATTTGGGTTTGGGCATCCTTTTCCCTGTATATTGTCACCCCCAGGAGGTTTCGAGTTTGGGTTCGATTGCTGGAGGTTTGGAGTTTGGGTTTGATGGCCTGAGGTTTGTTTTCGATTTTGTTGGTTGGAATTTTTTTTTAAATGTAGTTTTTTGGGTAGAAATTATTTTATCTTTGAAAAACGATTTTGGGTAGAAATTATTTTCATTTTCATATTTTTTTCTGCTTCAAATTATTTATTTGGTAATTGGGAAAAAAATTTGGATGGAAAACATTTTTTTCTAGAAATGTAGGTTTTTTAACTGAAATCATTTTTATTTCATACTTTTTTCTAGAAAACTTATTTATTTTTGAAATAGTTTTTTTTTAACTAAAATCACTGTTATTTTTTATTTTTATAATGGAATTTATTTATTTTAATTTATGGAAATAGTTTTTTTGGGTGGAAAATATTTTTTTCCCTGAAAATAATTTTTTATACTGAAATCATTTTTAAATCATTTTTATATTATGCTTGTTTAATGTTTTTTTATAATTTAACTCTTTTTAATAAAAAAACACACTTTAATATTTTTTAACAACTTTTTTAATTATGTTTTTTAAATACGGTCTATATATATTTTTAACCGTTTTGAATATTTTAAAAACACGGTTTAATAATTTTTTTAATGTTTATTACAAAAAAGAGAAAACTTTTTAAAAACTCCTATATATATATATATATATATATAACTAAGTCGTTTGACAATTTACACAAAACTTCTAACTGATTATATATTTTTAACTATTTTGAAATATAGTTTATAATATTTTGGATATCATTTTTGGGTTGAAAAACATATTTCTTTTCTTGAAAAATATTTTTTTTTCTAAAAATATATTTTTTTAATCTGAAATGAAGTTTATTTTTTATTTTTTTTGGCTGGAAATAATTTTTTTGTAGTTGGGTATCATTTTTGGGTGGAAAATAAATTTCTGTTATTGAAAATCATTTTTTTATGTAAAACATTTTTTCTTGAATATATATATATATATATATATATATATATATATATATATATATATATATATATATATATATATATATATATATATATATATATATATATATATATATATACTAGCGGAATGCCCGTGCCTGAAGGCACGGCGAAAATTTCCAAAGCATGTAATCATAAAACGACTAAAATTTGATTCCCCAACAAAACAAAGTGTAATGTAAAATAAAAAATTCTAATATCATTTATTTATAAGACTATCCACCTTTCTTAACAAATAACAAATAAGCCAACAACATTCAAATAGTCTTAATTTACACCCCACCCCTCCACCCAACCCCAACCCCCACCCCCACCCCCCGCACACAATCAAAACATAACACTATGTATAATAGTCAAACAAATTGCTAAAAATAAAATCACAAACAAAAAGGAGTTAAACTAAGTCATTACATTATCATCTATTCATCACAACTATCCCACCTAACACTTACAATCAAAGCCTAACTATATATAATATAAACTGTGAATGCACGGGCGAACATTTCTAAAAACATTCGTCTGTAAAGAATTGTATTCATAGAATTTTTTATATAATACTAAAATGTTTACACGATTTAGAAAATTTTGGGTTTATATCCCCTATTTATTGGACTATCCACCTGTTTGAGAAACTAAAACTACTGAGCTATACAATTAGTCTATCTCTGATATTATATAAACCAAATCATTGCTAACAACTTTACCAACAAAATGATGATAAAAATAATACCTAAACACAATAATAAATTTTCAATCTAATAAAAAATATAAATCGTTCGATCAAATAACTCGTGGTATATTTGTAAAGGGGTGGGATGGGGCTCAAAGCTAAACAGGGTCTCAAACTCAGGGATCTAATTGACACTTTCTCCTCGTATTTGTCATAATCTGAAAATTAAACAATAGAAAATAGACATGTTAGTTCAAATCCGTAATAAATATACAAAGATTAACTTAATGTCAAACAATCAGTACCAAACTTAAACGTGATTAACTTAAACCATTGTATCTCAAGATCTGTTAAAGACCATAATTTGCTAGTGTTCTTCCTAGCACTGAAACAAAAATAGTAAAGCAAGATCCAATTCTACTTAAATGTTTTAATAGAAGATTAGAGAACATTACCTGTAAATATCTTTAATTTTAGCTTTTCAATGTGGTCTAAAAACTTTCCCGATTTAAGACATAACATGCAAACCAAAAAATACCACTCTGTATCGGTGAGATCTTGGGGCAATAATGCAATCGAAGGCATTCTAGATTGCAGGCAGGTTTCAAATTACTCAAATCAATGCATGAGAATAAGTGTAGTACAATATACTTTTGCCCTTAAAGAAGTAAAGAAATAAAAAAATGTCATCAAGCAGACATTAGTTCCCAATTGTTACAAATAAGTGTAGTACAATATATCATTAAGAATCTCATTGTAAAGGTAATTAAATTCCAATGGAAATTTAATTAAGAACTTGTATAAACGCTTAAATGCAACCTTAATAGGAAGTAATCAACGGTTATCGTTTAAACAATAGTTATTGGAACCAATATCCACAAAGAAAACAGAGTCGTATTGTCCACACTTGAACCAAACTTGGCATTTGTACTTTTGTCCCAATTTAAACAAAATTGCAAATATGTAATATAATCAAATGCATTATCCAACAACCAAGAACTTAAAGTAATGAAGCAAAAATAGTTTTTTTTACTAAAAAGATAACTCCAACAATGAATCACGTTAATGACCAAGTATAATTCATAATGTTTCAAACAATATAAATGTATAAAGAAATAAACAATGCCCTAGCAACACGTAGGGCACGAACACTGTTTTAGGAAACATGATGCAGACTTCACAGCACACAACATTTGCTTTTCCAATACGCTAAATGCTCGGTATTTCTAAAAAGAACAAATTTTATAAATCTTCTAAGAAATCGTCCAAGAAACCAGATGTACATGGTGATTCTGCAGATTTCCTAGGGATAGATAGGGAACTTCCTACCCCATCTTCGGGTGACAACCTGGTAGTTCATGACGCGGGTGCTTACTGCATGAGCATGGCTTCAACTTACAATCTCAAAATGTGCCCACCTGAATACCAGATTGAAAAAGATGGATCAGCGGCCCAAATCCAGCACGGGGAGACATTTGAAGACCATATGAGATACTTCGAGGGTCTTTAATTTCATTTATTATTGTGCAAACAATCATGATTCTTCCTGCTTGAAATTGATTGTAATGGCCACAGGTTATCTATCTATCTATCTGCCCATGATAATGTTTTGACGCCTAAAATATATCTGGCCAGTTCTGTTAATCATAATATATTCCGTTTAGGATAAGTTGAAGTCCCATGTTAGAGATAAATCGATCAGGAAACTGTAATTTGGGGTGGGGGGGATCAGAAGGTGTTGTTTCATACCAATAGTATAATTATAATCCTCGCACACTAAATATCGTAGTCCACTTTCACAGTCATGTTCGACACCGCGTCCCTGTAAGAACAATTAGTTAAGAAGCTCCCAATGTAAATCAAGGTGCTAAATAAATGGAAAATAAGTAGTGAACTTAGGCTTAAATCACGTTGGGCACCAGTGCTAAATGTAATTAGGATGTTTCAGTTCCACATTTTATAATTGGTCCATTATAGAATGAAGACCAAATATGTAATTAGGCCATGATAGAGTTAAGAGCAATCATTTAAAGCAAGGAAATGTGGTCAACTTAAAATTATTTTAGCACAAAAAAAGAATATGAAAAAATGTCACTAATAGACCTAAAAAAAGTAAGAGTGCTTACCAAACAATCTCATTTAAATCTTCATTGCAGACATTTGTATCAACATGCTTCTGCAGGCACATTTCTCGTTAGTTATTGAACTTCTTAAATTTCAGAGCATGTAAGATAGTAGTTGAAGAAAGATTCTGTGAATAAGTAAAAAAAATACCTGAACGAAGTCCATATAATATGCTCGGTTCAACATTCTTGTTCTTAGCATCCTACGGGATAAAAAGAGCACGTAATCCTATTCTAAAAACAAAACTTAATATTCTGAAAGAATCCTTAACATTTTCAGAATAGGATTAAGGAAACCGTCAAGAACATACTTCAAATACCCATATAAATTGCCGTACAATATTCGGTTTTCGTAGGAACCATCTCTTTCCTGTCTCTCCAGATGTTTGAGTGGCAACCAAAACCTGTGACAGTTGATATAGGGAAGAAAAAAATAGGGTATTTTAGACATCAAACAGAGTACTTTAGGCATCAATCCAAATCAAAACAAATACATATATAATACAAAGTTTAAACTCCATTCTCATATCAAAACTATGAAACATCATAAATAAAACACCATTTCAGACGAACCTAAGATAACGCAATCTAATGAAATGATTAAACGAAATGAATATTCATATTCGAATAAAATGATTAACCGAAATTAATATTCATATTCAAATGAAATGATTAAACGAAATGAATATATATGCAGCATTCATATTCAAACTGTTGTGCATATATGCATACAAATAAATATGAATGTAGTAATCTGAATATATGCAGCATATCTAAAGCATTCAACTGCTGTAGTAAATAGGAATATGAATGGAGTAAACGAAATGAAGTAATCTGAATATGAATATATGCATACAAATGATGTGCATAAAACTGATGTAGTAAATATGAATATATGCAGCATATATGCATACATCTAATGTTTTAGTATTCACTATTTTGGAGGATTAAAAAAAATGGAAAAGATATGGCTATGATAAAAAATTTGTGTCTACAAACTCAGAAGTTTCCATATGTTTCTAATTTGTGTCTACCAATCAAATGTAGCTCTTAAAAAGTCTACATGTTCCACCAACCAAAGCATTACCCCAAAATATCCAAGTTCAAATTGGGAGTATGAGAAGGTGGTTCAAATTAGTAAATTTAACCCCCAAGATAAATTCAAGAAAAATAAAAAGTTAAAGAAAATCACAAAATTTTCCTTGGAACAAAGAGATGAATATGAATAGGTGCAATTACTTAGAACTGTCTCATACATGGCACATTATTCAACCTCCAATTTCGAAAGAATCACCATTCCTACAAACAAATATAATAAGTGCAATTAGATTTACCTTATTCCCATTTTTCTCAAGATGTAGAGGACTATCGAAATAGTCATCAGGGATATATTCAAGAATACGAACATGCCAAGAAAAAGCTAAATTCTTCAAGTTAGCATAGCATGAGGAACCTACAAAAAGATGTAATTTAAAGAAAACACAACATATCATAATAAAAGCATTTTGTTAATAGTAAAAGTGAGTCTCAACCATCAGTACCACTAACATGTAAAACTTCAAATCTAAAACAATCATTTGTTAGCAATTAATAAAATTGTAGTGGACTACTTGTACTCACTTTTTGATCCTAAATTCCCACAGGGTAACAACTATAAAAGAAAAGAAAAAAAGACCAGACCTGTTGAATTTGAAAAAAATGAGATTAAGATAGAAAAGGTAATCTTTAATAATGGAGATCCTCAACTCAAATCAATTTAATAATCACAGAAGAAATTTGGCTCTATTACGGAGGGGGAACAAAAAATTTGTGTTAGGATGGGGGAGCAACAATTTGGCTCTATCAGAGAGGGGAAATATTAATTAAAAAGAATAAGATGCGTACAAATAATATAGATCATAAACTTTGTACATCTATACATAGACATACGATTAGATTGAAAAAGGCACGACATAGACATCTTTAGTTCTTTAGTATACACCGACTTAATACATGTTTCCTATTATGCCTATTCCACATTTCATGTCTCGGAATTGAAGAAACTAACTATCAAGAACCAACATTTGACCTTGATATGTTCAGCTATCAACAAAATAAAAAAAACAGGACCTTAAAAAAGTTACAAATATATGTTAAACCGGATCTCAAATGGCTCAAGAAAAGTACCATTTGTTATACATATGGAAATCACAATATAACTCACAAAAGTTCAATTTCACCAACTTCATCAATCTCTAAGCTCAACACCCACCCACAAATGTACCCACAAAGGAAAACTGCAGAACAAACCAAATTAAACAAATAAAAGACTTTCCATATCAGGGAACCATATAAAATAAAAGGTATGAAAATTTAAACAGAGGCTTGAAAATTGAGACTGCATACTCATTGCCAGTCTTCTGATCAGGGTACATTTGACACTTTAGCAACTAAAGTTTGGGACAACTGCAATTATAAATAATAATTGATTAGTAACTGACAAAATTTCATAAAACAAATAATTATATCCCTACTATTATGGAAACAAATTCGAGCCTTCTAAATGAAATAAAATGATTTACAATATCAGTTCCATTTTATTTGAAGAAAATGGTTTTATGTCCTAACACGAAGATGTTAACTATGACATCTCATCATTGTCAATATAAAAAAATCTAAAATATAAAACTACTAACAATCTATATACCTACAGACTCATTCATCTATATCAAATTAATGGGGAAAAAACTCCAAGGTTGCAGTACAATAAAACTCCATAAAGACAACTAAAAAATACTAATACAATAAAACCCCATAAACCGGTACACAATTAGTACCTACTTAAGAAAATAACATCTACAAATAAAACTAACACATACTTAAGGCCAAATTGTTACCTGGAAATTAAATTACTACATAGTTAACAAATTAACACCTACAAAATTATGCAAGATTAGTACCTACAAATCAAATCATATCTAAACCCATAAAACCATTTGATCTCCCCAAAGTCGTTTTCGATAATGATGAAAACGAAATGGATTTTAAACCCTAAAAAAAGTTTTGAGATCTAAATAAATGCAAACCAAACAGAGAGAAAAACAGAGGCTATACCTGAGATTAAGATCATAAAAAACCGAGTGGTATCAAGAATGGTAGACCATTTATGTGGTGGCTCTAGAATGATGGGTTGCGTCCAAATGGGAGTTGCATCAGAGAGAGAGAGAGAGAGAGAGAGAGAGAGAGAATGAGGTTGTGTCAAGGTTGGCGTGTCCAAATGGTTTCAGAATTGGATTGTTACCAAAATACACAATTTTTGAATTAAAGGGTTGGTTTGATCAGTTAGAAAAAAGGGGGAATCAAAAAATTGAGGGGTAATTGTGTAAAAGTAAGAGATATGGTATGAGAGTGTGGTGTGCACATGGGGGGAAATAATCTCAGCGGTCCATTTCCTGCCTAGTTGGCAACATCCTCACCCCTAATTAAGTTATCATCTTATTGAATAGTAAAAACATTTTACTCCTCATTATATATATATATATATATATATGTGTGTTTTAACTCAAATCAGTTTTAATTTTTAATTTTTTGTTGAAAGTTTGTTTTTTTGGCCAGTTTTTTTTTGAAGTGGATTATTGTTATTCTGGACAGAGATCAATTCTATTGTTGGAATTTTTTTTCTTCGGATTATATTTTCTAGTTGTAATGGGAATTTATATATTTTCTAGGTATAATGGGAACTAGTTGCAAAAGGTTGATGCTTGAAAACTGAAAAAAAAAATTAAATAAAAATAATTTTAAATAAAAAATTCACTTAAATAATTTTTTTATTGTAATATAACAACTAATTTCCAACAATCCCCTAAATGAGTGAAAGTTACACACAATAGGATAAAAAAGTAATAGACATATGGACTGAAAGACATTTAAGAGAGTACATGAAATAAATATATGCATCATGACAAGTAGCTTTGTGCTTTGAACTTGTCCTAGACTAAATTTATCGGATTTACTTGGATCAGCCATGGATGTGATGCCTTGAACTGTCAGCTATTTGTGTAAACCAAGATAATGGAAACCACTTAGTTATTTCTCTACATAGTTTGGTTCTCGCGTTTGTATTTTTTTCCCCCTAAATACCACTTTGTTTTGTGAGTGCTTTAGATAACTGTAGCCTTTCTAATTATCATATAAGCATCCCTTTTACACTCACATAAGTGATTTTTATGAAGAGTATCTTGCAAATACCCCACAAGGACAATCCAAGCTATAAAGATCATTAAAAATATAACTTACCCTAATTAACGAGATAGATGTGCACCATCTCATCATAGGAATAGGAAGAAGTAGATATTTCCTTAATGCTTAGTGAGTGACAAATTTTTTTTGTCCCTTTAAAACTAGACCTTAGGATATTTAGTCAACTAGGGTGAGTTGCTACCATGAAAACTCTTGGTTAAATAAAAAACTTTCGGTCATTCCCTTTGATGAACTTTCCTTACTCGCTCGTCAGCAGATCCACATTTTTTTAATTGGCCTAATGTTATCCATGTAATAGAGATCAATTTGTGCATGGTATTAAACCTACAACATAATAAGTTATGATTTATCATCTTATTCTACGCCCTTTCATTTGATGATTAAGTATCACAATATGTGCATTAAAATGATTCACTAGGAATATCCTCTTTTAGAAACATTGAAGTCATTTTTCTTATTTCTTGTAACACATACAAATTTCAAGTTAAATATCATGTGCACATTTGTGTAGAGGATTTCTGATTGTTAACATATCCAAGTGTGCTGAGTTATCCACTCGAGAATATAATTCTCAAGTGTGCTAAATTATCCACTCGGGGAAATAATTCTTTCAATATCCACTTCGTAGATTCATATGGTTTTTTAATGGTGTCATTATTTGACATAATTCAATACACCTATTTCAACTTATATGATTTGATCCATTATCTCCATTTTGATTTATTTAATAAATCTTGTAAACACACATTCAACACAACTGTGAGTTGGAAATAAAGAATGATATTAAATGCACTTGCACAATCAGTAAATACACATTCAATAGTATCTTTCCTATTTGGATAGGAACCGCCGCCTTAGATATATGCCCCCACATTTCAAAAAATTCACAAGAATGTTCTTGAAATTTCTCAAAACTCATTAGGTTTCATATCAATGGGAAACAAGTTATTAATATAAATTACAAAAATCATTGCCCATCCCCCCCCCCCCCCCCCCCCCCCCCCGCCAGGTTCTAGCATAACCCTGAACTTATCATTGTTAGTGACATTTCATTTCATCTTGAAAACACAGCTGTCTTAGTTTATCCTCTATTCCTCGATGAAAGAGAGATCATAATAAATTCAATGTGTGATTTAATTCTGTCATTTATAAATCAGTCATTAAACTGCTCAATTATGAATATCCAATATGTTATATGGTTTAATGATTAGATTTTACCATCTTTCAAGCTGTCCTTAAATTCTCGGTCTCGAATCTATTCATCAAATCCAATGACTATGATTGTAATCACACTACTCCTTTATGGTCTTAGTTTGTAATTGACATTATTCAACGTACTGTCCAATTTATTGAAGATATAACACATGTTAAGACACAATGCATGTATTCATGCCTCCACACAAAGGAATAGAACTTTAATTGCATGGCGAAAAGATTCCAAATATGGTAATTAGACACTAATTAAAAAGGTGTTGTAACACCCCGTATTTTTGTGCATTTAATATTTAATTAATTCGAGAATTTTAAATTACTTGTGTGTTGTAATTTTAATTGAATTAATTATGGCAATATATATTTAAATATTAATTGGGGAGTGAATGGTTAATGTTTAGGGAAATTTATTTACTAAGTGAATAGTAATAATTTAATTACATCATTTCGGGTATTAATGACGGGGTATGCACTTATCCCAGGCGAGAGTCGGTATAGACTAAATTGGGTTTGTGATAAGGATTTTTATAAATTAATTCGGATACCAATTCTGAGTGCGCGGTTGTGTCCGGATGGGTCGAGATAGTCAGAAAAGAGTACTCGGGGGTAGTAATTGGGTCTGGGGACATTTTTGGGCATAGTCGAGCCCACACGGGGTGATTTGGGCTATTCTAATTAAGCCCATTAGGCTAAAAACGGGATTAAGGGTTTTTAACCTAATTGGGAGATTAAGGAATGGCAGCCAACATAACTCTAAACCTAGGGTTTGAGAGGGAATTTGGGGGAAAGCAAATCAAGAGCAAATTGGAGGTTACTGGAGACAAGTTAAGGGACATCAACAACGGATCAAACCGTACGAGTAACTCCAGGCAAGCGGTTAACTGTTTTTACTCCTAAATTGTGATATCCAATTCATATTTTAGTGATGGGTATACTAAAATCTGTTTTGGGGATAAATGGGTACAAAAAATGAGGTTTTGTTAATGGATTACTTGGCTGAGATTCAAAGTAAGAAATATGTGTATTATATATCCCTAAGTAAAGATAAAATAAAATTTGAATATATTTGATGATTAACATGGAATCTTTATGAGTTCTTGGATGAAACACATGAATCTTGAATGACTTAGGGTTTGAGTGACACCAAGTTATTAAATTAATGGATGTGTTAATTAATGAAGGTAGAGTCGGAAGGTAGACTCGAAAAAGTATTAAATTAATTGATGTTGTGATTAATTAATTTAGAGTCGGATTGTAGACTCGGGAAGGGTTTAAATTAATTAATGTGTAAATTAATTAAATGAGAGTCGTACTACATACTCGGATCGGTATTAAATTAATAGGTGTGTTAATTACTTTAATGAGAGTCGGATTATAGACTCGGGTAGGTATTAAATTAATAGGTGTGATAATTAATTTAATTAGAGTCGAATTATAGACTCGGGGAGGTATTAAATTAATATGTGTGATAATTAATTTAATTAGAGTCGGATTGAAGACTCGGGTAGGTATTAAATTAATGGGTGTAATAATTAATTTAATTAGAGTCGGATTGTAGACTCGGAGAGGTATTAAATTAATAGGTGTGTTAATTAATTTAATTAGAGTCGGATTGTAGACTCAGGGAGGTATTAAATTAATAGGTGTGTTAATTAATTTACTTAGAGTCGAACGATAGACTCGGGTAAAGTATTATATTAATTGAGGTGTGAATTAATTATATTAGAGTCGGACCATAGCTCGGGAAGATGATAAATTATTAAGTGAGAAAACTAATTATGTTGAGTCGGCTAGTGTACGGGATTTTGAGTACACGATAAAGCCGGGCTTCATATTATATATATACGGTGTAGTGATAGTATATATATATATATACGTGTATATATTGTGTGCGATATTAAATATCAGTGACTAGATATTTATTCAATTTATGTACTTTAGTGCTATCAAGGGAGGTTGAGTGATGTGGGTGAATCCCCTAGCTTGAGGACTAGGGCGAGTATATCCCCAGGTCATAGCGTCCGGTATATATGGGTGAGGGATTTATCTCAGTTTCAGGGAAGGAATAAGACCACCTCCACTACGTTTATATTTTGGGCCAAGTTGGTGAGCGATTCCAACTTGGGGAACTAGGTTTTATGAGTACACCTAGTGAGATAGCATTTTAAAGGGAATCATCCGGCGAGGGTATACTCGAAGGGATGGATATACATATGTTATATGTGTGGATTTTGTGGCAAAGGTACGTATATAATGGTAGTAAATATTATATACGGGCAATAATACAGTGTGTGATGTATTTACTTTATATAACTTATGATACGGTTATATGCTACTATTTAAGAGGAATTAATTAAGTTAATTATGAAATAACTTATAATTCAGGAATCATTATACTCGTGTTAGAGTAGTATGGCAAGGGAAGGTTATATCAGGACTAGTTGGACGGGGTAGCACAACTAGGTGGGGTTAAGGTAACCGGTAGGTGTGCACAATAGTGGAGGGGTGATAATGTCCACAAGGGAGTGCGACACTAACTTAAATATGAAGCGCATTCATGCATTTTAAATTACTGCAGTTAATTCACTTGCTAAATATTTTCAAAATGTTTTGGGTTCTAACCCTTGCTATAAAATTATTTTCAAAACCTTTTAGGTGTCCAGCCACAGGGACGCCATGATTGATATTCTATTCCAGGGACACAGAGCTGCGACATATGTGGATGCTAGCAGGAGTTTGGATTAGACGCATCATTCATTCATTCCTAGAGTAGGAATCTTGTATCAGTTTCAGTGTTATTTAGGGCTTGTCACCCAGACTTCTTGGTATAACTTTCAGGTGTAATTTATTCAGGTGTTGAATATTTGTAATGGATTATTTCTTTGGTGGCCGGTGATTTACTCGGCATGTTGTGTATATATGATTCAGTTTATTTTCATTCAGTTGTGTGAATGGTTTATATTTTAATTCCGCATGTACTATTTTGTTTAATCAAAAAGTTAAAATTGGCACCAACTTTTGGAATACTAGATGGTTAGTAAGTTTTAAAAAGTTTTTGACAGTGATGCTAAGGATGATCCAACTGGGATTCCTGTTTTAATTTGGTATAGGACTGATCATCCGGTATTTTATTAGGCGGGGTGTCACAGATGGTATCAGAGCATCAGGTTCTAGTGTCCTTAGGATCTGTGCGACTTTTCATGTTTCGGCTTAGCAATCTTTGATAGAGAGCCCTATTATAGGATTGTTGTATTCTCATACGTATGCGCATATACATTCTTTTGGGAAATTTATATTAGAGGGTGAACTCATATAAAATTCGATTCTCATTCCAGATGACGCCCAGGAGAGAGAGAGAGCAGCTAGGGCAGCGGGGGGAGATGAGACGGTGGAGGCTCGTTAGGAGCAAGAGCTACTGCAGCAACGGCCAAAGATGATTTTGGTAGCATAGGTAACTGAAATAGTGGCACAGACAGTTGAAGCGACGGTGGTCGCAACGGTAGGGTACTTTCCACGGGATCCGCCACAAGTGTTAGTGGCGCCGGATGTTCAGACTCATACGGGGTCTTCGGGGTGGAAATAAGAAAGAGAGATTGTTTTTAGTGGGAACCCACCGGAGTTGCGAAAGGGTTCATATGTAATGCTAGCGTGTCAAGGAAGAGAGATATCTAGTGTCACCTATGCATGGGAGATTGCGATGAGGTGCGGAAGCAAATGCTAACCACTTTTAGTTTAGTGGGAGCAGCGCTACAGTGGTGGGAGTCGATCACAAGAGTTGAGGAAAGGGACACACTAGCCATTGAAGAGTTTTGGGTGCAGTTCGACCGCAAGTGTTTTCCTCCAGCTATTGAGACTGAAACGAGGAGAAAATTTTATGAGGTGACTCAAAGGGGACCGTTCAGTGGCCGATTACGAGGAAGAATTCACTCGTTGGCAAAATTTTGTACCGGATGAGGTAAGCAAGGAAAAGAGAAAGAAAGAAAACTTTATGGACGGGTTAGTCTGGAGAATCAAACAACCTTTAATTGATAATTCCGCATTAGTAGATTATACTAATGTCGTTAACGCAGCACTTCGTCACTGTCGGGAATATCGCTTCCACGTAAAAGGAAGCGGGAGGGGAGTGGAAACTAGCCAGTCGGATAAGGCAGGAGGGAACAATACCAGTGGGGTATCCCAGCAGCAGACTTGGGGGAGATCAGGGGCAGGATTTTTGGCAAGGAAATCATGCCAAACGATTTAGAATTGGAGGCTATCGGCAGGATGGCCAGGAATTCCAACAAGGTCGACATGGAAGGGACTAGTGGCAAGGTGAATGTATTACCTGGTGTTTCATCGATGGGGAAAGAGAGACACTTGAAGAGAGATTTTCTTAAGCGAGGCAGGGGGAAACTACAGGACGAGGTCCTGGGTGTACAGCCAGTAAAGCAAGTCATGCTTGCATTCGGGCAGGCAGAAGCTGCTTCGGAACCCGAGAACCAGCCGTTGCAGCTGGAGTATAGAGGTAATTATTTTTACCCTAGGGGCATGGGGTATTTTTTTGAGGGACAAAGAGGATGTCACATTATAAGGCTTATTTTTCACTAGAGTTCGCAGGTGAGTCGAACTTAGTGGGTGCGTTGGCGGTAGCAGCATAGTATGTGGATAAACTTTTCATAGGGTAGCGGAGTTACTTGGTGTTCTTCACGGGAGAGTGGAGGTGTACACTGAGTGATTGTTTGAATTTTGCGAAGAGTTACTACTTTCGAGAATTATGGGAGTAGGGTTGATAATATTTTCTAAATATCGGTTGGATAGCGATGGAATTTAACTATTGTGGATAGTGGTGTTAAGTTTTGGTGTTCACGACACCAGGATATGTTTGGTACTAGGTATCACCTAAGAGGGCATATAGCCTATATATATGTGTGTACATATGTTGTATTGCATGATGCGATAGGCACATAGTGAGGTCTTGTGCTCTCGCATTTTATCCTGGTAAGTGGGGATATTTACTGAAGTGAATCAGGGTGGTTAGATTTATTTTCAAGCAAAGAGAGATAGCTCGGGGTTTATTTTGCACAAGGACTAGTGATAGTAAGGGCACGGTATTTTATGTTGTCTTTGGTAGCATGAGGGTAAGCATATACACTTTTGTGTTGAGAGACAAGTATTTATGGGGAGATGTTTGGACGTTAGCACATGGGTTGGGTACCCGGACAGTAGATATATATGTAAATATATATTTATATATGTGATATGTCTATGGGTTCGAAGTTATATTACGGATTACGACTAGCATAGTCAGGTAACTTTCGTGCGGTAGAGCGCGGAGATAGGGTGTATGGGCACCCGGGTTAATTAAGGAAAATTTTGTGCGGTTAAGCATGGGTAGAGGGTATATGGGGACCCTAAGTAACCTAAATGCATACTTGTGAAACGTATGGCTATAAGCGGATGAGATAGATATAGCGGGCTTGGAGGCATATGACTAGAGAGTAATATGCAAAGATTGAAACACTACAATCATCTTAATTTCGAGGACAAAATTCCTATGTAAGGGGGGGAGTATGTAACACCCCGTATTTTTGTGCATTTAATATTTAATTAATTCGAGAATTTTAAATTACTTGTGTGTTGTAATTTTAATTGAATTAATTATGGCAATATATATATTTAAATATTAATTGGGGAGTGAATGGTTAATGTTTAGGGGAATTTATTTACTAAGTGAATAGTAATAATTTAATTACGTCATTTCGGGTTTTAATGACGGGGTATGCACTTATCCCAGGCGGGAGTCGGTATAGACTAAATTGGGTGTGTGATAAGGATTTTTATAAATTAATTCGGATGCCAATTCTGAGTGCGCGGTTCTGTCCGGATGGGTCGAGATAGTCAGAAAAGAGTACACGGGGGTAGTAATTGGGTCTCGGGACATTTTTGGGCATAGCCGGGCCCACACGGGGTGATTTGGGCTATTCTAATTAAGCCCATTAGGCTAAAAACGGGATTAAGGGTTTTTAACTTAATTGGGAGATTAAGTAATGGCAGCCAACATAACTCTAAACCTAGGGTTTGAGAGGGGATTTGGGGGAAAGCAAATCAAGAGCAAATTAGAGGTTATTGGAGACAAGTTAAGGGACATCAACAACGGATCAGACCCTACGAGTAACTCCAGGAAAGTGGTTAACTCTTTTTACTCCTAAATTGTGATATCCAATTCATATTTTAGTGATGTGTATACTAAAATCCGTTTTGGGGATAAATGGGTACAAAAAATGGGGTTTTGTTAATAAATTACTTGGCTGAGATTCAAAGTAAGAAATAGGTGTATTATATATCCCTAAGTAAAGATAAAATAAAATTTGAATATATTTGATGATTAACATGGAATCTTTATGAGTTATTGGATGAAGAACATGAATCTTGAATGACTTAGGGTTTGATTGATGAACACAAGATGTCAATCTGCCAGAATTTTTTATGCAACTTTAAACGTATACGATTTGAGTTGCACTTCGAAATAGAGTGTTAACCACACATTCCTGGAAAGGTATTTATCTTAGCTATCCAATGAACTTGGAATCGGGTCAATTGGAGTTCTGTAGAGGGAGTAATCTACATTTTACTACAGGGTGTTTCATCTGTCAACATAGTAATCTGCCAGAATTTTGGCGTGAATTTAAATGTGTGCGATTTGAATTTTACTTCGAATTAGAGTGTTAACCATACATTCTTGGAAAGGTATTCCTCTTAGCTATCCAATGAACTTGGAATCAAGTCAATCGGAGTTCTGTAGAGGGAGAAATCAAAATTTTACTAGAGGGTGTTTAATCTGCCAGAAAATTTGAGATTTTTCTTTTTAAGCCTCAAATGTCTAAAATTTATCGGGGAAGTGGTTGGGACCTTGATGAAATATATTGATGCAATAATGATATGGAATTAGGTCTATTATTGAGTGTTGGACTTTAATTTTGTGAGAGAGTTAAAGTGGAGATTCATAGGCTTGATTGTGACGTACTCTAATTCGAGATGATAAGAATATAAGCGAGCTTAAGTTCGTTAGGTCAGTGGGTTAACAAGGGTAACTACTGAATTGATATAACAAGGGGTAACTAGGACCCTTAGAGTTGTATGAATAGTTGAATTAATACGAATGTGAAATAAATTTGTAAAGAAAAACAAGTACGGTGAATATTAGAGAGAAATATATTACGTATAAGTAAGAATAATTGGGTTGTGTAAATACCTATTGTTTTATAGGATTACTTAGGTTGTGAATGCCTATTGTGTGTTTCCTTGTGATAGGAACATAGACTCAAGAAATATTAAGTTATGGGCCAAGTGAACGAGTCCGGGGATAATGGTTGAGTGACACCAAGTTATTAAATTAATGGATGTGTAAATTAATGAAGGTAGAGTCGGAAGGTAGACTCGAAAAAGTATTAAATTAATTGATGTTGTGATTAATTAATTTAGAGTCGGATTGTAGACTCGGGAAGGGTATAAATTAATTAATGTGTAAATTAATTAAATGAGAGTTGTACTACATACTCGGATCGGTATTAAATTAATAGGTGTGTTAATTAATTTAATTAGAGTCAAATTATAGACTCGGGTAGGTATTAAATTAATAGGTGTGATAATTAATTTAATTAGAGTCGAATCGTAGACTCGGGGAGGTATTAAATTAATAGGTGTGATAATTAATTTAATTAGAGTCGGATTGTAGACTCAAGTAGGTATTAAATTAATGGGTGTAATAATTAATTTAATTAGAGTCAGATTGTAGACTCGGGGAGGTATTAAATTAATAGGCGTGTTAATTAATTTAATTAGAGTCGGATTGTAGACTCGGGGAGGTATTAAATTAATAGGTGTGTTAATTAATTTACTTAGAGTCGGACGATAGACTCGGGGAAAGTATTATATTAATTGAGGTGTGAATTAATCATATTAGAGTCAGACCATAGACTCGGGAAGATGATAAATTATTAAGTGAGAAAACTAATTATGTTGAGTAGGCTAGTGTACGAGATTTTGAGTACACGATAAAGCCGAGCTTCATATTATATATATACGGTGTAGTGATAGTATATATATACGTGTATATATTGTGTGTGATATTAAATATCAGTGACTAGATATTTATTCAATTTATGTACTTTAGTGATATCAAGGGAGGTTGCGTGATGTGGGTGAATCCCCTAGCTTGAGGAGTAGGGCGAGTATATCCCCAGGTCATAGCGTCCGGTATATATGGGTGAGGGATTTATCTCACTTTCAGGGAAGGAATATGACCACCTCCACTACGTTTATATTTTGGGCCAAGTTGGTGAGCGATTCCAACTTGGGGAACTAGGTTTTATGAGTACACCTAGTGAGATAGCATTTTAGAGGGAATTATCCGACGAGGGTATACTCGAAGGGATGGATATACGTATGTTATATGTGTGGATTTTGTGGCAAAGGTACGTATATAATGGTAATAAATATTATATACGGGTAATAATACAGTGTGTGATGTATTTACTTTATATAACTTGTGATACGGTTATATTCTACTATTTAAGAGGAATTAATTAAGTTAATTATGAAATAACTTATAATTCAGGAATCATTATACTCGAGTTAGAGTAGTATGGAAAGGGAAGGTTATACCAGGAATAGTTGGACGGGGTAGCACAACTAGGTGGGGTTAAGGTAACCGGTAGGTGTGCACAATAGTGGAGGGGTGAGATTGTCCACAAGGGAGTGCGACACTAACTTAAATATGAAGCGCATTCATGCATTTTAAATTACTGCAGTTAATTCACTTGCTAAATATTTTCAAAATGTTTTGGGTTCTAACCCTTTCTATAAAATTATTTTCAAAAACTTTTAGGTGTCCAGCCACAGGGACGCCAGGATTGATATTCTATTCCAGGGACACGGAGCTGCGGCATATGTGGATGCTAGCAGGAGTTTGGATTAGACGCATCATTCATTCATTCCTAGAGTAGGAATCTTGTATCAGTTTCAGTTTTATTTAGGGCTTGTCACCCAGACTTCTCGGTATAACTTTCAGGTGTTGAATATTTGTAATGGATTATTTCTTTCGTGGCCGGTGATTTACTCGGCAAGTTGTGTATATATGATTCAGTTTATTTTCATTCAGTTGTGTGAATGGTTTATATTTTAATTCTGCATGTACTATTTTGTTTAATCAAAAAGTTAAAATTGGCACCAACTTTTGGAATACTAGGTGGTTAGTAAGTTTTAAAAAGTTTTCGACAGTGATGCTAAGGATGATCCAACTAGGATTCCTGTTTTAATTTGGTATAGGACTGATCACCCGGTATTTTATTAGGCGGGGTGTCACAGGTGCATAGAGTGCAATGTCCAATAGTTAAAATTTATAATTCACTCATTTTAAATCACAAAATATTATCACATCACATATTTATTTTAGTGACTATATAAAATTATCCATTTATGATAATATGCACAATTTGTAAAAAAACGTAATTCCTAAATATAATGCAGTCATATGAAATTCAAACATGAAAACATGTTAGTAGACATTGTGTAAACTTATTTCATGTCACATACATTGTCATTTATGTAATGAATATACCTACTTATTTATTTAACATATTTAACCCATTTAAACAAGTCGAGTGGCATATTAAAGACGCGTCAAAAAATAATAAAACTCATACCTCAAAATTTTTTTATGCATCATATGCCATCTTACATCACTATACACCAATAATTCAAATGGCATGCATCATATGCCATCTTACATCACTATACACCAATAATTCAAATTACATTACTACTCCATGTAGGACATTGTTTGGAAGTGAATATATATATAATAAAGGAGGAGGGCTTTTTTTGTCTCCCCCAACTGACGGCTGAGATCGAAAGATAGTAAGTTTAGTCTTTATCAACTCACGGTTGAGATTGCATCTAATGGTTTTTGATCTCTCCAAACTAACGCTTGAGATATGTCCCAAACGTAGCTGTCCAATTTTACACTTTATCCTCACGCCTCTAAATATGTACTATCTTTCACCCACTCATATTGATTAACCTCGAGCCTCTCACCCACTACCTGTTAGACACTTATGCTGCCAAACTCTTCAATCTTGCACCGACTCCCTATTACCTTTTTCTTTCTCAAGTCTACCTCACACAACCACTCAAAGGGAGTATTCTTGAATTCACTCCCCTGTCATCCTCACAACCCCTGTCGTCCCCACAACCCGTAGTCACCACATCCCCCGGTCACCACACCATCAAAACAGTCGAGGTCTTGAAGCCCCTCCCCTGTCATCCTCACAACACCTGTCGTCCCCACAACCCCTGGTCACCACACCATAAAAACAGCCGGAGAAGGAAATACTGACTGATCAAAACTCCTGTCATTTGAAGAGAGAGAGATACTGACCGATCAAAATTGGGATCGTCCCCACAACCACCCCTGTCGTCCCCCCTTCCCCAACTACTGATCATTTGAAGAGAGAGAGAGATGCTGATCAAACATGGGATTTAGGATTATTTTTTTAGAGGGTATTTATGTGTTTAAAGATCTTTTAAAATTTCCTTTCTCTTAACTATTTTTTGTAGGTCCGGTTGTGATCTCATGGAGAATTCCATTTCTCTACGAATTTTTTTGTTATTTTTAGATCTGTGTTTGAAAAATGAGGTAAAATTTACGGCATATTTTTTCTTCTGTGTGACATGTATTAGAACACATGTCCACTTGGTTTTGGTGGGTCACTGAAGCAAACCACAATTATGTCATCTAAGGCTTTCTGTTGCCGGAGTCTTGGTGTTTCCATCTCATACCCCTTGGTTTCAGAGGGTCACTGAGGGCTTTCCACTATTATCTTACGTTTTGGGGCATTTATGTTTTAAAAACATACCCCTGGTTTCTTACGTTTTCCATCTCATACCCCTGATTTCTTATGTTTTCCATATGGTGGGAGATTACTGTTTCTTCCCCCGCTCAATTCGGTGCCTTTGAATCTGTGTGTTGTTGGTTTTAAAACTTTGCTTCATTATTTTTATGCTTCACAGATACTCTCTTTTTATTTTGTTTAGACATTGGGAGCTTTGTAATATTATGATTGTTTACTAGGGGAATTAGTGTTAGAGTTTATACTGGTGAAGCTTTACTTTTTTTCCTGTTTTCTTAATGTTTTTTTGTTCTTTTCATGTAATTATTTAATGTTAAAGTGTCTTTTCATTTTTCTAATACACGTGTTGCTTTAATACGAAATAAATTACTTCTATGATTTTTTTGGCTCTATCATTTTGTGTTGTAGATCCGATTTTTGCTTCTTTAGTAGATAAATCAAGAAGAATGAGGTACTAGCTGTATATCAAACACTTTGGTTTCGTTTTCGTATTAGTGGGTGACTATTTTTTTTTGCGCACTTCAGGCCATAGTTGGAGCATTGGTATTGCTGAGTTTTTGATTGTTTATAACTACAGAATTTTAAATTAGATTGAAGTATTATTTTATTTGACAGAAAAGTTTGAAGTATTATTGATTTAGTTGAACATTGTTTTTTTTAATACAGAGCAGTACTTTTTTATAACAAATGAGAAAAAGTGATGTTTATGTGGATTAATGACAATTATCTCCAGTTTTTTGTCCAAGTAGAAAGCCAGAAGCTATTAACCTAAATGGAAGAAACATAGCAACAATATGCGATGAATTTTTATTGATTAAGAAGAAGACAATGATGGTTTAAAATATGTTTCTCAGGCCACGGTGTATGGATTCTCAAAACATGTGTTTTTCCCATGCTTTATGAGTAGACCTAACACGTAGCTCTGTAAAGTCCCACCACTCTCCTTTTTCTTTTCTTTAATTCTAGATAATCTTGCTGGTGTGCGAGCCCTAATGACAATCTTAAACTCTCTCAACATTTGTTTTGTTTAAATGGTGTAACCATTTTTCTGAAAATACCCAAAATAATATCAAACGCAACCGTTGGTTTACATATCTAATTTATGGTAGATTTTTTAATCCAAATGGTCTTATAGCTAAAGTTTGTCTCATAACTTCATAACCGAAATGCCATATAGTTAAAGTAAGCATAATAATTAAAATAAAGGCATATTTTTAGTTATAGAAAAATATTATGAGTGTACATTAAGAAGGCAAAAAGTAAGGCCTGATATTTAAATTTGAAAAATTAGATATAAATTGAACTTTTACAGGATTGAAGGGTGATTTTACCGACAGTTCTAAAAATTTATCAACAGGGTTGTTTTTATATAGCCATTTTAAATAGAAGAATCAAAGTTCTGTGAATTTGATTCTTGACACTTACTTCATACAGTTTTAGTTATGTTTCTAACTTTTATATGACATGAGATGGATAAATATGTACTACACGGTATATACACAAAAGTATGCACTACATGGTATACATACAAAAAAAAAATAGAATAGCTTGACACGTGATCGTAATAAAGATTTTTGCTCAATTATTTGCAACGTGCAATGCCGTTAATTTTTAAACACATAATAAAAAGTGTCATTCACATAACTAAAATACAATAGTTATTTTTTTTAAAATAATAATTATCAATGAAATAATTTAAGAACAAAAATTCTATAATACAATTGTAAATTGGGTGGTTCGTAATCCTAAAATATTCTTGATGACTTATTCTATATTGTCGTCAACTCTCGAACGACTTTATATAGGAGCGATTAGATAGCGCATCGTTGTCACGATGCATGCTTTTTCATTAACATCATGTGCAATGTCATTATGACACATGAAAATTAGATGACACAATGTTGACACTTCATATGCTTCGAAAAAAATTTAAAATCGTGCCATCAGTATGGGTACAGCTTGAGATGATTAACAATATTTATATTTGCATAATTGAAGACACATTTAAAACATAAAATATAATACGAACAAATTTATTGTCATGTCGCCGGCACGGGTACAAAATATCAAGGGAACAAATTTATCGCGTGCCACCGGCACAAGTATAAAACATCACGGGAACAAATTTATCACCCTGCCATCGGCACGGGCACACCCTAGTGTATATATATATATATATATATATATGCACACACATAGAGACAAAATTATTTATAGGATCCGTTTCATCATCCAATATCTTGGAGAACTCATATAATTAATCGCCACTCACTATAATGATAATAACATTTCAAGAAAGGAAATTTAATGTTATGCATTTACGGAATCTTTGACATTAACTTAATTCTCATAAATTACGTAATTAAATAATCAAAGCAAATTGAGTGTCCACTGATCAAATAATATTTATCCATTATTTTTGTATATACTACACATGATTAAAATAGGGATAGCAACATACACTGCTCAAACCATATTAATAGTAATGCAATTGTTGTAAATATAGGGGACATAGAAATGATTTAGAGGGAGAGATCTTTTTATTTCTTTGTTATGTAAATACTCAAATGGTATTACCGCTATCTATAGTAAAAAGTAAGGCATCCAAAAGTCCTTTATTCATTATGGAATACAAGTGGACATCCACTATTTGTACATTTGCAACACGCCCCCTTAAACGTACACTTTTTCCACCATTCAATGATTGTTGCCTCATGAAAACATTACTAAGTAAACACACAATGGGTAAAAAATTGTACAACTTATGTCATCATTGAATCGAAGTTAGATGCGCTTAATTTTGCCTCGTTAAAACCTTTAACAGGAAAACCCAATGAGAAAAGTCTTAATTAAAAGAAAAGAGTAAACCGCGCATATATCCAAAACAACATGTTCTTAAATTCTCCCCTTAATAAAATGCTTCCCCAATTGTATACTCCCCATGATTATGGCATTTCTTTGATGATTGAGTGGGGGCATTCCTATCTCATACACAACCTTTTGAAATGTTATTTTAACTTCGTGAATAGATTTGGTATGTTTTTACATCAATCTCATTTTCTTCTGAAGCTTGACTTTCATAAAACTTTAGTGAATAAGGATGAACATGTCACTTTATTATATTTGTTTACCTATAATTAATTCCATAACTCTTTTGGAGTTCATCTATGTAGAAAGATCAAAATGTGATAGTCATATCTCATTTGATGTAACCACTTTGAATTTGAGTTGTACATATATCATTTCCTTCATAATCAGTGGTAGTAACATGTGTTACTGGGGGTAAGTCATAAGTTGTTTCATTGTTGGTTTTGACTACCACAAAATAACCTACATTTACATAACTAACTAGATACAAATGGTTAGATATGCAAATATCATATAATATGATTGATATTAGTCCTATGCATTTCAAACCAATGGTAATTTTTATTGCAAATATTAACTACAATTATTATGTTTGGTATTGTGTTATGTATAACAATATACTGATAAAATAAAAATAATGCAATAACAACATGCTAATATAGTAGTTATGGACCAAATATATATTTGTCATCCTATTTCGGATGATATGGATATTATAATTTCCAAATACCACAGACCATGGGTATACAAAATGGCGTTCTTAGTATATGCTAAAGTATTGTAGAACTTTTCAATCCCTTTAATTTTTGGATCGATGTTTGGACAAAATTAATCTCGATCTGCATGACGAGACAATAATTAATTACCCCCAGGTCATTCATTTAGAATTCCTTATGTGGATAGTTTGCATTTCAGTTGAGTCTTTTAGGATCACACCCTTTTAAGGATAATTTTATAGTGGCACATCGGCATATATGATTATTTCCATACCCTTCCTTAGATAAGTATTTGCTGAAACGATTGTACATATATCCATCTGAATTGTCTGATATATAATAAACATCTTAGTGTATTTGAGTATGTTCTCCTTATCATTGCTTTGGGAAAATAAATTCCTTTTGGGATTTTTAAAAGTATTATTTATGTAAGTTTTGTATAAATAAACAGTTATAATATTCAAGAATCTCATACATAATCTATTTGAAAAAACTGCTAAGCTAGTCAGGTATCTTAAAAGTATTTACAATCGTAACGGGATAGTATGTTCATATATAATTAATTTCATTTTTTCCAGGAAACCTTATACAATAGGATGTGCACTTTTAGTGTGTTTTAACACTTGACATTCTTATAAACACCTATTCATAACCTTCAAGGTTAACGTCTCATGGTTTTTTTACTATAGATTTAAATAAACCACATTTATTTAGAGACTCAAATTATGCCATCATGCCATTTCCTCATTTTTTGCTAATATATTCGTTATTGACATTTATTTATAGTACGTGGATTTGTATAATTTCCTTTTGATTTTTGTGTAGCTAAAACATATATAATTTTATCATGACAACCTACCTATTTTAATACTGGGTGGCCAATCATCTACTAAAATAAAACAGGAATCTCATTTTGGTTTATTATCAGCATCACTGTCGAAATCACAATATAATATAAATAATACGAATAAAACCATAAAATTAAAAATGAATGAATAAGTCATCATGTATAAATAAATAACAAGAGCGAACCGAATAAACCATTGGTCCCGAAAAAAAATCCACAGTATTGAACTGAATAATAAAACTGAGTATAGAATTATAAATGTTTGATAGTAGTATGAAAGCCTATCCATCTATGAGAAATACGCTCAAAACTGGAACTGAAATGACTGATCCTATCTAAATGAAATAAGTTGAGGCGACTAAACAAATATATAGCATCCACAACTATTGCTCGGTAAGAATGAATCTACCCCTACGGTCTCGAATACTACTCGTGCACATCTAAGGAATAAAAAAGAAAGACAAGGAAAACACAAAATCTTGCGGGTCAAAGCCCGAAAAGTAGATAATTGTTTTAAATCGATTAAAACAGTAGTGTATTTCTTTCAAAATTAACCGGTCAAAGTCACTTGAGATAAAACTCACCTTTCAACTATAGTGCCCACCTGATGTGTTCATTTTATTTATCCTAATTAAACAACATGGTCTAACTAGGATATATAACCTTTATCTAAGACCAATCCTGGTAATAGACACTATTAGTTAAGTATAACAACCTTCTTTATGTGTACGTTCATAAAGAATATTGTGGTGTCACACTTAATATAAATAAAAAAATCATGTAATGCGCATAACATCGCTACGCTCGTGCTATATATATATATATATATATATATATATATATATATATATATATATATAAAGAACTATATACATATAATGTCATCCCTAGAGCTGAGACCTCATGGATGCAACCCTTGTGTGCTATCCATCTCTAAGCATCATGCCTCACACCGAGCCACCAGGGTGGAATCTCATCACTAATCCCAAATGAAAACATATACAGTGGAGGCAATCATAGACATTCAACTTGGGTTGAAACCATTCCACATCGCACCCAACCGGACTCGAAACCAAAATCTATCCTTACACATGGATAGTGATCATGCAAAAGTCCTATGATCTGGGGAATCAATCCAATACCTAGTGATCAACACCCGAATGGAAATCCCACTATGTGCAACCTCCTATGATAGAACTATCGAGTAGGTATGTTTAAATGAAATAGGTACCATCCATACATACGTATACTTACACGTCACTATTTATATATAATAAGTACCTAACTGATTCATAAATTCCACAACGTACGGTTCACCAATGCTGAAGTTCATTCCCAACTTCCCGATTACTATTTCAAATTCACTCACTTGGATCCTCGATTATTCACACTCGAACCCATCTACCATTAGCCTATCACACATACCAAAAGAAAGCCCAAGTAAAAATCACCAATTTAAAAGTTCGGTATCGCACACCTTTCCGTAGAAAATTCATAACAAAAAAAAATATGAAACCGATGTGCATGCCTTTGTAATTCGATTCTGTATAACCTTATCCAACCTCCCAAAGCGATCTGGTTTACTCCCCTAGCGAAACAGTTCATTTTTTGAACATCTTATTCCTTAGGTTTTCTCATCGAAAACCCTCAAATGGAGGCTTCTACCCAATCCAAAAACAAAAATTAAACCTTACATCACTACCCTAAAATTTCAGTGGTATTTTAATAAAAAAAAACTAAATCCCAAATCAAACCATAGGATTTCAAATCAAACTTCCAATTAATTCGACACAAAAATTTTACCCACATTAATTATCAAGATCTAATCATTATATACAAGTTCTACATGTTCATCCATTTAAATCCCATAATATATTTCAATTTTAAGGCATGATTGATATGCATTAATGATTCATTCACAAACCCTAATCTTTTATCATTTAAATCTCTATAGAAATTAAGAAAGTTTCAATCTTTAACATCGTAATTTTCATATTTCTACCTCTAATCACGAAATAAATAACTACTATAAAATTGCGACATATATCAAGTATATACTTACCTTGGTTGATTATAATCTAAAGTCTCCTACGAATTTGATAACTTGTTGAGTCCTCTTTATTATCCTCTCCAAGTTCCCTCTTTTTTATTATTCTTTTTCTCTTCTCTAGGGCTCTCTCTCTCAATCCCTATTGTACTTTATGAAAGGTGGGTTGCCATCCACTTTCCCAACCTATTAAATATCCCTCTAATTTAACTAATCCCGTTTTTCTTCTTAGCCTTAAGTGTAAAATGACCCTCCTACCCTTATACGATCTTGTTAGGTCTATAAGGCTACCTAAACCCAACTATGTTACCCAAGTACTTATTCTAATACTCTTTTGACCCTTACCAAATCACCGATGCAATCGAAAAGGTCATCCAAATCACCCACCTCCAAATATGCTAACATTTAATTAACTGGCCCTGGAACGTGCGTACCCTATGCGTCGTCCATAAATTATACCAATCCGCCGATGTAACACCTTATCGACATTTAACAATAAACCGTCACTGTCACGCATATGCGACATTTAATAAATCACATAACTATTTACTTATGACACCTAAGTAGATAATAATTATAATAAATATTAATCCTTTATCTCGCTAACTAATATTTTCTAAAATCTAATATAATTATTCCTAATTAAATTAATAAAATAAATCACACAAAAATTAATTAATAATGGAAGTACGGGGTAATACATTTTCACCCTACAACCGAATTCTGTCCTCGAAGTTTGAACGTAACTTCCATAAGGCTCTGAATACTTTTCCCGCATGTCATCATCACTCCCCATGTCAATTAGAAACATTATTGTGTCCCCACTATACACGAACTAACGGTACCACATTTGACCAAAACTTCACTTACTACGGCCCAACATTGTGACATGTTTCTCCTCGTCAAAATTTCCATCTACAAGACACTTTCCTCTAATGATATATTTCGATAAACGACGTCATTCATGAGACACCTCCTTGATGACGAGACACAAAACATAACATGAATTCACTGGAAATACATCGGTTAGATGATCCTACACGCAGTTGGCCCTGCCCTCTCGATAATGGGGAAAGGCCCCACATACCTAGGCGCTAACTTACCTTCTTCCCAAATTCAATCATTCCATTCATAAGAGATACCCGCAGCAACACCATAATACTCATGCCAAGCTTTAAAAATCCCTGGCTCGTAACGGTGTAACTCTTTTGATGATCCTGAGCTACCTGAATATGGCTCTCGATCAACTCAATCATTATCGACGTATCCTAAATTATGTACATATCAAGAAGCCTATTGCCCCTCACCTCTAACTAACCAGAGGTCAGATGCTAAGGTCTCCCATACAAAGCCTCGAAATGCACCATAACAATACAAGTTAATATACGCAACTCTACCAATAGTAAATAATGATCCCAACTATCCTTAAAGTCCCGAGTACACATCCTCAGTATATCCTCCAACATATGATTTACCCTTACCATCTACCCATCGGTCTGTGGGTGAAACACCATGCTCAAACATAACTCCACCCCCCATCACCTCCTAAAAAAATTTCTAGTGGTTGGACACAAAGATCTTATCCCAATCTGAAACAATGTTGAGATGCACCTCATGAAATTTCACTATCTCTATAATGAAAAATTTGGCATACCGCCCTATTGTGTAATCCACCTAAACTAGTTAGAATGGCTCCAGATTGGTCCACCGATTCCAATAACCCAGATGGAATCATGACCCCTTTAGGACATCGAAAACTCCAAAATAAAATCCAGCGATATACACTCTCATTCCCACACTGAAATATCCAGTGCCTATATACTCCAAGATGGTCACCTATGGTCAGCCTTCACCATCTGAAAAGTGGTGCACCTAAGATAACTCTACTATGTCTCGCTTCACAATGGGCAACCATTACTAGTTCCTCAACACCTGATACATCTTATCTCATCCAGGATGCACCAAAAACTGTGACCCGTGCACATCCTCTATATCCGCGCATTATAGGTTCTTATATCTGGGATAATCAACCTCCTAAAGAAACATGCACTGACTAAGTATGACTTTGCTCCATTGCCAATAATTATTGTATCCTCTTATGATAAGGGGGATCCACTACATGTTCCTTCACAACCTTAAAGTTTATGTCATATCTAATGATCGTCACGGCCATATAGGCCTATAATGCCCCTTTCTCTTAAAGAAGTTCATCCCACTTTGACTTCCAAACTGTTGCCAACTGCCGTGGAAGCATATGGCTCAATTTGCATGCCATAAAATTAGCCATTTCTGGATGATACTAAATATCAAACTAACTAGGGCACCCATACACCCTATACCATGTGCACACATGCACAATTATCACTTGTGCAACTCAAATGCATCTCAAAAATCAACCACACATATCATGCATGACCGTGTAGTAAAGGAATACTCAATTACCCTAAAATCACAACTCCACTCTTCTTGATATTGCCCTACTTATTCCATTAGTGGTGTAAACATCCTTGAGTGCTCTCAATACTGCACTCTTTGGCCCTGCTAGCCTCAAAATAATAGCTCACTACTCGATGCATTACATATTTACACATGTAATGTATAATGTATAAAGACAACGTCTTAGAGCCCATTGTCTCTCAACTCCTGACACTTTCTAAGCCTCATGCGTGGGACGTCTTGAAAGTGAAGTCCAAATAAGAACCCCTCGATACACTATCGCTTAGCTCTGTCGGTTATCGAGATCAGTTATCCCAAGACACAATACTGGGACATCTCAAAGTAATGTAATCCTAGAGATAAAATCCTGCACCAAAAGTTTCTAAATCTAAACTCTCGACTCCAGCATCTCTAAAGGAGTCATGCAATATGGTGCATACACTATCGCCTAGTCCCTCACGCTAAGTCAGTCACAAATTCAATCCCCTGACTTGGCGATAACACTGTTATCTCCTGAATTATATCAGTAAAGACCCTAAACAAAGGGATTTACTCTAGCAAGACAATTATTCTCTCTGAGGTCTCCTCTCCAATATAATATACACGCGTGATCCTTCCTCACTAGGATGAGGAATGTCAGCAAGAACCATATCCTGCGCTGGAATAACGATTATGACAACCTTACTATAATAGTCTACCATCCCTTGACACATCGCTAACCAGTTTATACCCAGGATAACATCATACTCGTACTAGAAATTTCCTTCATAATAAAAACATAGGATGATGCTTCAACAAGAAAAGGTAAAATTCAAATTTTAAACTTCTTTTAAAATAAACCGAATTTTAATTTCATTCAAAATTAAAATTAAATTGACATAAACAATTATATGGAATTTTAATTAAACAAAAATTTAATTGAAATTCAAGTTAAATTTATGCCAAACAAACTTACGCACATATTTAGTCCAATTTAATGTCCCAACTTATATTAAATTAAATTAATGTTAACCAAATATTAATTAGCACCAAATTAAACAAGTGTGATTAAAACAAAATTTTATCTTGATTTACCTAAGAATGCATCAAAGTGATTTTCAAATAAATTAAACACAATCACACTACGCGGCAATGTACGAGGAAAACCCAAAATGGGAAAAACCTCGGATGGCCCTGGCCTAACAAATCCTCTAGGTACGGTATGTTTATAAAGACAACGACAAGAAGACTTACAACACTTGACTCAACTCCTTCAAGCCCCAACGCTTCCTTTGCTCTCAACATATACCTTGTTGATAACTCCGAAGTCCACCGAGGTCTTGGAGTCCACTAATAGAGGCACAACCCATCGTCAACCACACATGGTGACTTTCACCATATAAGAAAGCCGTAGCAAACTTTTCTCCTTTTTGGGGTAGAGAAGAACCCAAACTGTCTTCTTTAAGGGTAGAAAAGTAAAACCGGTGCCAAACACTCTCCAAGCACACACACACACACACACACACACACACACACACACACACACACACACACACACATATATATATATATATATATATATATATATATATATATATACAAACATATGGGAACTTGGATTTAAACACAAACAAATATTTAGGTGCACAAGACTTGATCTTTTTCTAAAGATAAATCATTTTTACGAACACCAAGGGAACTTTTTCTTGGAAAAATGAATCTCTAAAAAACAACACTCTAAGAGATGGAAAAAGTTCTATAAAAAAAAGTCGCTTCCCGCACTAGTTTTATCATAGTGGGAAAGTGGAATAACCTGACAAAAATTAACTGTTCCAACTGAAATCTAGTTCGAACGACTTCTTGATGTCGTTCGGACGAGATTTTAGACTACATTACTAATGATAAAATATAGGAGATCTCGTTAGAAGTTCGTTCGAACGACATCTCAGAAAAACTAAAAATTACTTTTAACCACAAAAACATTAATAAAAAGTTCTAAAATGATTTTCTGAGAAAAATGAAAAATCGTTATTAAAAATCGTTTACACCCAAATAAAATATCCAAGGTCCTAAAATATATATAATTTGCATTCATACCTTTGGAGACCTTGGAAAGATATAATCTTGATGACGCGAAACCTGGCACTTGATACCCGATAATAATGAAACTTTAAATTCTAGCCACTACGTCTTGAACACTTTGAACATCATAGGCTTGATAGGAACAAAGTTCTATCCTATTACTCAAATGGTTTTGTCCGAAATTAAGCCAAAACTACATATGGACTCAATTGGAAATTTATGTCCTTACAAATCTCCCCCTTTGTCTATTCCGGGCCAAAATCCAATCAAAAATCCTAAAGGGGCGTCAAGCTCTTCTAGACAAAACATCCCACCCAAAATAAAATAAAAATACAAACCTATGACTCGACCCAAGGATAAACTACTTTGCCTCTTTAAAAATAACGTTAAAAAGAATTTTTGGCACACTTAAGCACACCATCAAACTCATAGGGTAACAATATTAAATGCAATGTAAATAAATTTAAATGAATACACCCCCTAAATTAATTCTCCAACTTTATCTACCAATCTCTACCTAAGAAGATTGCACAAATCTCCGTATGTTAGATCTCCCAAACTAAAGGTTTAGATACCATTTTCGTATGAGAGAAATCTTTTGGGGAAATTTTCTTCGTAATAAAAACATAAGATGATGGTTCAACAAGAAAACGTAAAATCCAAATTTTAAACTTCTTTTAAAATAAATTGAATTTTAATTTCTTTCAAAATTAATATTAAATTAACATAAACAATTATATGCAATTTTACATAAACAAAAATTTAATTCCAATTCAAGTGAAGTTTATGCCAAACAAACTTAAGAATATATTTAGTCCAATTAAATGTCCCAACTTGAATTAAATTATATTAAAGTTGCCTAAATATTAATTAGCACCAAATTAAACAGGTGTGATTAAAACCAAATCTTATCTTGATTTACCTAAGCATGCATCTAAGTGATTTGTAAGATAAATTAAACACAATCACACTAAGCAACAATGTACGAGGAAAACCCACAATGGAAAAAACCTCGGATGACCCTGACCTAACAAATTCACTACGTACGATATGTTTACGAAGATAACGACAAGAAGACTTCCAACACTTGACTCGACTCCTTTAAGCCCCAACACTTCCTTCTCTCTTAAACCTCTGCCTTGTAGACAACTCTTGAGTCCACCGGAATCTTGGAGTCCACCAATGGAGGCACAACCCACCCTCAACCACACATGGGTCCTTTCGCCATGTGAGAAAGCCGCAACAAATGTTTCTCCTTTTTAGGGTAGAGAAGAACCAAAACTTTCTTCTTTCTGGGTATAGAAGTAAAAAAAATGCCAAACACTCTCCATGAAAAGATACATGTATATGGGAACTTGGATTTAAACAGAAATAAATATTTGGGTGTACAAGACTTGGTTTTGTTCTAAAGATATAGCATTTTTACAAACACCACGGGAACTTTTTCTTGGAATAATTAAGCTCTCAAAAAAACTCTATAAGAGAAGGAAAACGTTTGTTTCCCCGAACTAGTTTTATCATGTAAAAGGTTAGTGGGAAAGGTACAAAAAGTGGAAAAAACTGACAAAAATTAACTGTTCCTGTTGAAATCTCGTTCGAAGGACTTTGATTGAACGAGATTTCAGACAACATTACTAACGATAAAATAGAGGAGATCTCGTTAGAAGTTTGTTCGAACGAGTGGAAATCTCGTTCGAACTAGATGTCCAGTTCGTTCTAACGACATCTCAGAAAAACTAAAAAATTACTTTTAAGCTCAAAAGTTTTAATAAAAGGTTATAAAATTATTTTCTGAGAAAAATGAAAATTGTTATAAAAGATTGTTTACACCTAAATAAATATCCAAGGTCCTAAAATATATATAATTTGCATTCATACCTTTGGAGACCTTGAAAAGATATAATGTTGATGATGCGAAATATGGCACCTGAAACCCGATAATGATGAAACTTTAAATTCTGGCCTCTACGTCTTCAACCCTTCAAACGTCATAGGCCTTATAGGAACAAATTTCAATCCTATGACTCAAATGGTTTTGTGCAAAATTAAGCCAAAACTAAGTATGGACTCAGTTGGAAATTTTTGTCCTTACAAATCTCCCCCTTTGGCTATTCCAGAACAAAACCAAACTAAAAATCCTAAAGGGCCATCAAGCTCATCTAGACACAACATCCCACCCAAAAACAAAATAAAAATACAGACGCTATGACTTGGCCCAAGGACAAACCGCTTTGCCTCTTTAAAGATGCCGCTAAAAAAAATTCCTGCACACTTAATCACAACATTAAACGCATAGGGAATATAACAATATTAAATGAAATGTAAATAAATTTAAATAAATACTCCCTCTACATTAATTCTCCCCATTCATCTACTAATGTCTACCTAAGAAGATTTTATAACTCCCCTAAGTTAGATCACCCAAACTAATGGTTTAGATACCATTTCTCTCCCTTTTTGTTCAGAAATAGACAAAGTTTTAGAATCATAAAACATAACTTATTTCTACCCCAATTAAAGCAAATACTCCCCCTAAACTAGACAAGCGATATGAATAAGGAAAAACAAGTTAAACATGCAATGGTGAATAAGTTGATTAGAACATTTAAGCATATGGGCAACAATGAATTGAAACTAATCCATAAAAATATTAATGGACACCAACTATGATGCGATAACAAAAAGATACCCCTTAAAATATACTTCACTAAGCATGGTACATCAAACACCATAAATCTCAACAAGATAGATACCAAATGTGAATTCAAAGCGTGCATGGACTAGCTAGCAAGGCAAAGACTGAAAACAAATAAAATACCATATACACACACACAAAAGATATTAAGCAAGCACAAGAACATATATATAGATATAAACAACACAAATGACACAACAAAAAATGAGCTTTCCACACTCTTATGGCATAACTTTGTCATATGGAAACGAGAGTGAAGGGGTGTGAACTAGCAACTCTTAAATTGTAACCCAATCACTTAAACATGTTCATGGAGTTCCAATTGATTAAAAACTTTATTGAACATATATAAAGCCTCATGTGATATAAGGATTGAACTCAAAGAACAAAACAAGCACAATTCATACAAGCCTAGCATATTAACGATTCTTCAAACCAATAGAGTTATGACAAAAATAGTGCAACTAGGATACAAGGCATTGCTCAAAATCGTTGATATTCCATCCAAACTCCCTCAAATGTACTATTATTTTTTTCTTTTCTTTTGAAAGAAAGTATTAATCTAAACAAACTAGGCCTTGGCTATATTTTTCTTTTAATGTCATATTTTTCTTTTAAGCCTATGGTCCATGTATTTCCTTTAGCCCCATTGCAAACGATGGCTTAATCGCAAAGGATTGTTATTCCTTTCATAGTGCTTCCCCGTGCCCTAGCATATATAATTTTTTTTAAACACAATAGTCTCACGTGCAACAGAATAACATACACAAATCCTCCATAGTCACAAAACAAGTAGATGACTAAATTGGTAGGAGAACATCACACATTGCTCAAATATTCATGTGAAGTTAAAATCCAAAGAGCTCGTGCATGGGTGCAAAAGAGGCATAAAAAAAATAAGAATCCTTTTAGCAATTCAAATTCAAACTACTTCATGTAAACATGATAAAGAACAATTTAAGAATTGAAATACACAACCAGAAGTTCTATCCACATGGAAGCCGAACGATAGGATTCAAACACAACTATATGCCACATAAAGTGTGTCAAACTAAAATATGCAAAAAAAATCTTTTTGAGTTTTTCAATTTTTTACCAAACAAAAAAAAAATTAACTCAAAGGACAAAAAAAAAATCATTTTGTATTTTTCATTAAGCCCAAATAACTCATACAAGTAAAATACAAATGATAAACAAAATATTTTTGTATTTTCATTAATACCAAACAAAATGAAAAAGATAAATACAAAAGATAAACAAGTCATAATTCTAGCAAAGCATATATGATGACGAATGGACTAGAAAATGACAAACAAGCATACAACTATCAAGAATATATGACATGTCGCACAAAAGATAGAGTATGCAAACTTGAAAGGCATTGTTCATAGGATATAGAAAGTGAAGAGTCGTGAACAAATACGTTAGAACAATAAAAAATTGAAAATTTTGAAAAATGCATATATACCAAAAAAAATCCTAAAAATTTGGATCACACAATATTTTAGTGTAACGTGCTCTGATACCAATCTGTTGAGGCAATATCATTCATAATAAAAACATAGGATGATGGTTCTGCAAGAAAATGTAATATTTAAATTTTAAACTTCTTTTAAAACAAACTGAAATTTAATTTCTTTCAAAATAAAAATTAAGTTAAGATAAAAAAATTATATGGAATTTTACTTGAACAAAGATTTAATTCTAATCCAAGTGAAGTTTATGCCAAACAAGCTTTAGAATATATTTAGTCCAATTAAATGTCTCAACTTGAACTAAATTAAATTAAAGTTATCTAAATATTAATTAGCACCAAATTAAAAAAGTGTGATTAAAACCAAATTTTATCTTGATTTACCTAAGCATGCATCTAAGTGATTTGCAAGACAAATTAAACACCACACTCCGTGAAAATATATGAGGAAAACCCATAATATAAAAAACCTCGGACGATCCTAGGCTAACAAATCCACTAGGTATGGTATGTTTACAAAGACAACGATAAGAAGACTTACAACACTCGAATCGACTCATTCAAGCCCCATTGATTCCTTCCCTCCTCAACCTCTTCCTTGTACATAACTTTAGAGTCCACCAGAATCTTAGAGTCCACCAATGGAGGCACAACCCACTGTCAACCACACATGGTGCCTTTCAACATGTGAGAAAGCCGCAACAAGGTTTTCTCCATTTTGGGGTAGAGAAGAACCCAAACTGTCTTCTTTGTGGGTAGAAAAGTAAAACCGGTGCCAAACACTCTCCAAGAAAAGATATATATATATATATATATATATAGGAACTTATATTTAAACACAAACAAATATTTGGTTGTACAAGACTTGATTTTGTTCTAAAGATAAAGCATTTTTAGAAACACCAAGGGAACTTTTTCTTGGAAGAATTAAGCTCTAAAAAAAACTCTCTAAGGGAAGGAAAAAGTTCTGTAAAAAAATTTGTTTCCGAACTAGTTTTGTAATGTAAAAGGTTAGTGGGATGGTGGGAAAGTGAAAAAATCGCAAAAATTAACTGATCTCGCTAAAATCTCGTTCGAACGATTTCTTGATGTCATTCGAACACATTCGAACGAGATTTCAGAAGACATTACTAACGATAAGACAGAGGAGATCTCGTTAGAAGTTCGTTCGAACGACTGGCAAACTTGTTCGAATGAGATGCCCAGTTTGTCCGAACAACATCTCTGAAAAACTAAAACTTACTTTTAAGCCCAAAAACTTTAATAAAAAGTTCTAAAAAGATTTTCTGAGAAAAATGAAAAATCGTTATAAAAAATTCTTTACACCTAAATAGAATATCCAAGATCATAAAATACATATAATTTGCGTTGATACCTTTGGAGACCTTGGAAAGATATATTGTTGATCAAGCGAAACATGGAACTTGAAACCCATCAGTAATGAAACTTAAAATTTTGGCCGCTACGTCTTCAATACTTCAACTGTCATAGGCTTGATAGAACAAACTTATATCCTATGACTCAAAGGGTTTTGTTCGAAGTTAAGCCAAAACTACATATGGACTCAATTGGAAATTTGTGTCCTTACACATACTCACTAACACGAGCAGATCCATTACTAATCATAACCTTCCAATGACCATAACTACGCATATATATGGAACGAATGGGAGCCTGCTACACCATGACATATATACGATCACATTGAAATTGAAATAATGTGAGAATGTGATGGGAGAATCTAGTGCAAAAAAAAGAAAGTGACATACTTAGGTCAAACAAAACCCACCCAAAGTGCTCATGAAATAAATGATACCTTCAATCGCTAGTGGCACTGGCTGTAAAGCTTATCTACGAACATTATACACATGCCCAAGCTATAACTGCCCATACGGGGGTGAAAATGCTAAAATTGTTGCTGGGCCTGGAAGTTGTTGTACCTATTGGCCCTGTTGGGCACCCTACTCCTGACCCCTAGCCCAGCTCAGACATACACTCATGTGGATCTACTCCTCACATATGAAACATATCCCGATGAAGTATGTTGACCTCCGGCCCTAGTGAGGGTACCCCTATCTCTAGACCTACTGGCCCTGATATCCGTAGCCTTACTGGTCTCTAATTTGATTCCCCTGTCCCTAGTGTCCCCGAGGAGCATATTGCTAGACCTACTTGTAACTACCATTACCCAACCCAAATCTCTTAGTCGAGTCCCCCTACTGAGAACCTTCATCATGTTGCGAACTCTTCTATAGTGGAATCTTATTAGCATTGTCCTTAGTCTTGACTTATTAGATCGACTCTCATATCCTCTCCGTTCCCCTCTGGTAAAAGCGATGAGCTTGGAAGTGAAGCAATGCATCATTAATGACATCAATATAAGTCCTTAACGTCGTGTTCCCATATAAATACTAGTGGATCTGGCAAGTTATTCCATCCATAAACTTGAGACTCTTCATTTCATTAGTGTTCACCTCATCTGGCACAAAGTTTCACAAGCAGGTGAACTCCTCCTCATACTTGGCCACAGTCCATACCTCATTCGAGACATCTAGAAACCTTCTCGTCATATCTGTCTACATTGCTGATGAAAAGAACTTGTTTTTAAATTGCACTAAAACTCTAGACTAGTCATAAAAGCCCTTTAATCTAGCATGGTAACTGACTCCCACCACTGAAGAGCTGCCCCAAATCGCTTAAAAGTACCTAGCACATACTTTTGAGTGTTGTTACACTCAGCAGCATGTAGATTCCTCTAGATGTCCTTCTTTTATTGGCTTGTTACTACTACATTTGTACTACCCTAAAACTTCGACGGATGGCCTTTATGAAAATCCTCCCTGACTCACTCCTACACTGACTGCACTAGGTGAGTCTACACTGCTGCTGCCACTGATGGTTGTGGATGTGTCTGGTAAAATATTATACTAGGGTAATTATTGAGTCATTAACCTCCTATGATATAATAACTACGACCTCTGTTGTGGCCATAGTCCTCTATAGTGTCCCATGGCTCCGACTGAGCCACCTCATCTACAGTCCTCCCCATTACACGAGTTGGTCTACCTCTCCTTGTATTTTGGATCTAAAACAAAACTTAAGTTGTATGATATTCACTTCATATATAAATAATATCACAAGAACGTAAAATCACAATATGAATCAACAATCCTAAGAAAAGGGCACCAGATAAAAGAAAACGCAATGCTGATGATGTATCAAGTTTGCACAGATCCTATGGACATTAGAACCTAATGCTCTAATACCAACAATGACAACTCTCCGCTTCTAATCCTGGGTGGTCAATCCTATACTAAAATAAAATACGAATCCCAATATGACTGATTCTCCATAACACCGTCAAAATCACAATATATTATAAATAATATGAATAAAACCATACAATTATAAATGAATGAATAAGTCACCACGCAAAAATAAATAATAAGAGTGATCCAAATAAGCCATCGATCACCAAATAAAATATAACAGTACAGAACTGAATAATAAAACTGAGTACAAAAATATAAATGTCTGACAGTAATATGAAAGTCTATCCATCTATGGGCAACACACACAAAACTTAAATTAGAATGGAAAATCCTATATAGAGGAAATAAGTTAAGGTTTCTATAAACAAATATGTAGAATCCACAACTACTGAATGTAAAGAATGAATCTATCCCCACTGTTTCGGCTCATACTGCTCCACACCTAAGTATAAAAATAAAGACAAGGGGAAATCAAAAGTCTGCGGGTCAAATTTTGAAAAGTAAAAATATTTTGCAAGTACATAATTGTTTTAAATCGATTAAAACAGTAGTGAATTCCTTTCATAATTAACCGATCGCACCCACTTGAGATAAATATCACCTCTCAACTATAGTGTGCACCTCACATGTTCATTTTATTTATCCTAATCAAACTATATAGTCTAACGAGGATATATAACTGCTATCTAAGCCCAATACCATTAATACCCTATATTATAGCTAAGTATGACTACCTTCCCTAGGTATACATTCATAAACAATTTATAACGACACACTTGATATAAATAAATAATCACGTAATGATCATAACATAGCAACACTCATGCTATAAATAGATATATACATTATATCATATAAACATACATGCATATACATATATATATATATATATATATATATATATATATATATATATATATACACACACGCATATAACCGAATCCCAAGAGCTAAGACCTCGTAGAGGCATCCCTCGTGTGCTATCTGGCTCTAGGCATCACACCTCACACCGAGCCATTGAGTTATAATCTCACCACCAATCCCAAACAAAAACACTTACAACAAAGGTAGTCTTAGACATACATCCGGGTCATAACCATACCACATCATCCCTAATCGGACTCATAACCAAAACCTATCCTAAAACATGGATTGAGCTCATGCAATAGTCATATGACCTAGGGAATCAATCCAATACCCATTGGTCAATTCTAGAATCGACCACCCACTACGCACAACCTCCTACAATAGAAATACCGAATAGGTATGTTTAAATAAAACAGGTACCATGAAGATATACATATACTTACATGTCACTATGTATATATAATAACTACCTAACTCATACGCATATTCCATAGCGTGCAGTTCACCAATCACGAAGTTCAATCCCAACCTCCCAATTAATTTCTCAAATTCATTCACTTGGATCCTCGGTTCTCCACACTCGAACCCATCTACCATTGGATTATCATACATACCAAAAGAAATCCCAATCCAAAGCCACCAATTTAAAATTTCGGTATCGCTTACCTTTTAGTATAAAATTAAAAAAAAATTCAAATAATATAAGAAAAATATGAAACTGTCACCTAGACCCTCATAATTCGATTCTACACTACCTTATCCTACTTTTAAAAGCGAACCAATTTGGTATTTTGAACAACTTCTTCCTCAAGTTTTCTCCTCCGAAACCCTCCAATGGAGGTTTCTACCCAATCCAAAAATAAAAATTTAATTTTACAACATTACCCTAACATTCTAAAGGTATTTTAACAAAAACTAACGTCAAATCCTAAATCAAACCCTAGGATTTTAAATCAAACTTCCAATTAATTCAACATACAATTTTTCTCTAAATTAATTATTAAGATCTAATCTTTAATTACAAGTTCTATATGTTCATACATTTAAATTCCATAATATATTTCAATTTTAAGGCATGATTGATCTCTATTAATGAATCATTCACAAACCCTAATCTTTTATCATTTAAATCATTATATCAGTCAAGAAAGTTTCAATCTTTAACATCGTAATTTTCATATTTTTATCTCTAATCATGAAATAAATAACGACTATCATATTGAAACATATATTAAGTATCTAATTGCCTTGGTGAATTATACTACAAAGTCTCCTACAAATTTGATAACTTACTCAGTCCTCTTTCTTCTGCTCTCGAAGTTTCCTCTTTTGTCTTCTTCCTTTTCTCTTCTCTAGGGCTATCTCTCTCAGTCCCTACTGTAAATTATGAAAGGTGGGTTTCCATCCACTTTCCCAACCTATTAAATATCCCTCTAATTTACCTAATCCCATTTTTATTCTTAGCCTTAAGTGTAAAACTACCCTCCTACCTTTAAACGAGCCCGTTATGTCTAAAAAACCTTAGAACCCAAATATAACACCTAAGTACATACTTTAGAGTCCCATATCATCGTTTCACTTGAAAAGGTCATCCGAGTCACCTAACTCCAAATACGCTAGCATCTTATTAACTAGATTCGACACGTGTTCACCCAACGCGTCATCGATAAATTATACAGATACGCCGATATAACACCCTATCAAAATATAGAAATAAACTATCGATATCACTCATACACGACATAAAATAAATCACATGACTTTTTACTTATCAGGCGCAAGTAAATAATAATTATAATAAATATTAATCCTTTATCTCGCCAATAAATATATTCTAAAATCCAATTAAATTAATAAAATAAAGCATCCAAAACTAAATTAATAATGAAAGTACGAGGTATTACTTATATCGTCGATGATCATCTTTGTTCAAACCACTTTTCTATTATATATGTATAAAAGATAGAGATGTCATTGATATTACTTCTAGGAGTTGTGTCTTCTCAATGAAAACAACTCTCTTGGGGTTTTAGAGAAAGTGGATCTTTTGTTCATAACCTCTTCTTGAGTGTCATGTATAATCTCTCATGGAGTTTTAATTGGGCGTGCTTTTATTTTACCTCCATTATTAAGGAGTTAAGTACTTAGGACCTATAGGTTTGCCATGCTTCTGGTGTGCAGTAAAATTATTTTGTACCGAATTTATTTTGCCCTTTTGGAACAATGATTTTGGCAAGCACATTTGCAACTAGTCCATGTTAGTACATCTAACATTTCAAGTTTTGTAATCATTTTATGTTGCAATAATATTATTCATTTCATTTTTGCATTTATCGATATGGGGGATTAGATGAGAAAAAGTGTAAGTATTGCACGATAATTCTCGTCGTGCCTTAGGAATGAACTGTTCTTTAAGAATAATTTGTAATTTACGTAAGTATTGTCCTACTCCGACAATCGAGAAAAGTGTCCCATCAATATGAAATTTATCTAAATAGGAGATAAACACTATATTTGTCAATGGTTTATATAAAGGGTGAATCATAAACTCCATATATGCACCCTTATGATAACTATAAAGAGTTCTCACCGTATAATATAAAAAAAGTTGAACCATGAATCTTCAAGCTTATGACAAAGTGTGATTTTACAATAATAAATATTGTATAGCATAAGCCCATGAATAATGAAATAATGTTTTTCCAGTGTAAGCTTCTCACTTTCAACAATAGAAATAATGTAAAATCATTGTCCATTATTTATTTCAATATGATACCCATGTATTATAATGCCCATAAAGCGAAGATAATTTCATTAAGAAAATCTTTTATATAACTCATCACATATGAATGGGTTGGTACCACATAGAGACATCACATAGGTTCTTTAGAAGCGTTAGTTTAAACTGTGGTTAAAACCTTTACTATTTTTATTTTTTTATTTTATTTTGAAAAGTTTCATTTTATTAAAAAGTTGAGGAGAAATAGCCTCTCCTAATGGCTCTTACATGCGCTAATGAAAATCTAAATAAAAACTAAAATTTGCGAATTCTAGAGTGAGAAAATAAATTTAAAAGACGATTTTTCCTATGGCTTTTTTATCCTTCGTATGCAAGCTTCTTCTATCGCACTCATCTCTTCACGACTTAAGCCAAAATTCTTTATATTAGATACCAAGTGTGAAAAAACTTTTGGTTTTTCTGAAATGTGTAAGATGTTTCTTGTCTGCTAGACAAAAGTCATGTAATACCCCATATTTTTGTATACTATTTATTAATTGGGGAATAAATAATGAATGGTAAAAATTCTTAAATTATGCAATATTAGATTCAGGGTAAGCATAAAATAATTAAATGAGTCATGAGGTATTACCATGTGTTTTGGGTAGTATCATTGGGATTGGAACCTGGAGCATCATAAAGGCTCGAATATGTATTTTTATCATCTTAATTTATCCCCAAGGGTAAGTATACCCTTAGGCTAATGGGTAGTATTTTGGGCCAATTTGGGCGCCCAAAAATAGGCAATACTGCAAAAATTAGAGTTTTTAATAAAATTATGACTCTTTACTTAGTAATAATACATTAAATAAAAAGGACCCGAGAAACCATATTAACTTTGAAGAATGAAAGAAAGCTAGGAGATGAGAAATTCAAAGGATTCAAGGGCGGATTCTTCATTCTTCATACTTAAGGCAAGAAATCACTTACAATGTCACTAGATAATCTGTAATTAATTTAGAATTCATCTTTTCCTTTATTATTATTGGGATTAAAACACATGTTTAGGGCTGAATTCATTTGTCTTAATCTTAATATTAATGTAGTCTAATTAGGATTAGTTACTAATTAACCTTGTGTACAAAGTTGAGGTTTTGATGTACAAATTTGTAATTGATGATGATTAATAATTGGAAACCATGTTTGAACTCATGATTTAGGATTAAATCTCATTTGTAAGATGAATATATATGTTAATTTGAAGATTTATTCTACAATTGAAGGAGAATTTAAATCCATTCTTATTTTTGATAAAAAATAGGGTTTAAAATATTAAACCTTTAAATTATTATTTTAGATTTGATATAATGATTTTAAATTTTTTGAATAATGTTCCCACAAATAGAATCATTTATGCTATTGTTGGGTTGCTATTTAAAAGCTTCGGAACTTGTTAATAGGGGTTTGGGGGGAAGAAATTCCATAAGGGAGATAAGGGATTTACTATCTGAAGCAGTCGATCGATCAACAGTCAATGTTGATCGATCGATCGATGCTCTTAGTTGGCCTAGGTTAGGACTTTTTCTTGTTCGATTGGTTTTCATACATAGTTTCAGTTTGGGGCTTTATTAGTGGTGATTTAATGTTATACTTAGGTGAGAGACTTGTTTTTTATTGGGATTGAGATTATAGGTGTGAATGTGAAAACCTCCGTGCATTTAAATCCCTCTAGTGTTAGGATCCGGTTAGACGAGGAGGACACGTGTGTAAGTGTTAACTATAACAACCCTCTCTTTTGAGAACCTATTTTATATTTATTTGCTAGGTATAGTAATTAGATATAAATGCTGGTATATGGAGTAAGTATTAACTTAGTGAAGAAAAAGTTAATATTTACTATGAGGGTGCATATTTACCGTATGTGTAGGTGAATATTGCTATGTTGTGTTTTATTGTGTCATATGATTTAAAATGACATTTGGCTTAAAATGAAACCGGAACCTGAAATGAATTATAAAATTTCCACATTATAAATTGGAGGCCGTAGTTAGTTCCGGAAGGTGCGAGATAGTCAAATTGTGTGCCATATTGTATTTTGAGATTTTGGGCACTTTTGACTTGTTTTAGTTTTAATGTGTAGTTGTGTATTTATCTATCGCGGTAATTATTATTTTTATTTGGTAATTATGTATTAAGGCACGTTTTATGTCTTGATTAAGTTACTATTCCCTTAATTGTATCCTTAAGCCTAGAGAGACAGAGAGAGAGAGAAGAAAACCTAAGGAGAAAAGATAGATAGATTGAAGATTTGGTGATTGTTCTTGCATCCATCTCCACCAAAGTTGAAATTTGCAACCTTGAGGCAAGTAATCTACTTGCTATTATGTGATTAAAGTGGAATAATTGGTATTGATAGTTGTGGTTTATTTATGGTTTAAGAAAGTTAGGTTTTTAATAGAATGTATGGGCTATAAGTCTTTGGAGATTGATTTGAATTGATTTTGGTGTGATTGAGTGGTTGTTGGATGTAATTAAATTCTATTGGTACTAATAAATGAGTAGGGTTTTTGGTTGTTGGAGATAATGGGATCCTAGGTCTGATATGATCGGTCGACCACGGTCCCAAGACCGGTCGATCGGGCCTTTGGGGGAGGGCACACTGCTTTCCTACCAAAGGCTAAATTTTGGGCACGGTCGACCGCGGTCCGTGACCGGTCGACCGGCCCCCTCTTCCCAGGCTTTCTGCTTTTCTACGTAGGCTAAATTTTGAGACGCGGTCGACTGCGGTTTAAGGACCGATCGACCAGTCCCCTGTTTCTCACTCTTAAAACTTTTTTTTTCTTTCAATAATTAGGGACTAGGAACCTTCTTGTATGAAGTAAGCATAGGGTTCTGGAGTCTGAGTTGAGTTTGGTCGCTACCCTAGAGTTGAATGGGTTCACTTGGGGTTAATTCCATGGGTACTAAAAGTGATGTTTAGGCATCACTTCTTGTTCTTATGGTAATCATATATAAACCGGGCCCTGACCCATTCATTTTCCATGTTGTGCATGTTATTGTATCCGCTCAGGTGTTCCCACGCAAGGATGCCCTCTGTGACATTTTTATTCTTATGCTTTTGACGAGCTGTATGATTTTGTGGCCTATTACAGGATGTTGTGTTAGACACGTTCATTTCTTGAATTCTAGATATGATCGGGTCTTTTCATTCGGGCTTATGTGGCCCAAATTTTGTAATTGTTAATGGATGTAATATGTATATCATGGAGTTCTAGTATGTTGGATGTAACTATTGAGCGACAGCTTATTCGGTCCTTTTATCATGTGTCGATTTAGTATGAATAAATGTTCTTTTGAAATTCCACTTTTATCGGATTGGGTTGTTTAATTTATTTATTTTTCTTAACCTTTAATTAAATCTTGAAATTTGACAACCCGTTTTTTGATTTATTGTGTGGTTTTCCCGTATACTTATTTTGTTGTTGTGATGCTGAGGATGATTTCCATCCATGATTCCGTTATTTTAGAGTGTCAGGCTGGCCACCCCTTACTTCGGATGGAAGGTTGTCACAGATGGTATCAGAGCATCAAATTCTAGAGTCTTTGGGATCCTTGTGGACTTGTCATACTCTACCGTAGCGTTCTTTGATATAGAGCCAAGTGTCAGGACTATTTTGGCGCTTATGTGTATGATCTTTTGGCAAAAATAGATTGTTTTATATTGTATTTTAACTCTATTGTTTCTCCATCTCAGATACCACCGAAAGAGGTCGCCCAGCGAGACGAAATAGGAGTGTGGAAGAGGAAGTTGGTCCTCCACCGTCGCCACAAGGAACATTTAATGCTGCGGATGTGGCGAACATAGTGGCTCAAGAGGTTAATACGGCCATGACAGCAGTGGCCCAACAAATGCCACAAGCTCAATAGTGAGCGCCCGATATCCAAGCTCTTACGGGACCTTCTCCGTGGGAGAGAGCTACGGAGTCTTTTCTAAAGGGTCAACCCTCGGAATTTGACGTAGGCTCGGATGTCATAAAGGCGAATCAGTGGAAGAAAGCCTAAAATTCCATTTACGTATGTGGAATGTAGCGAGGAAAAGAAACAAGTCCTTTCTACCTTTAAACTTGTTGGAGCCGTATTACATTGGTGGGATTCTATGACTACACCCGAACAGAAAAACACTATGACGATTTTTGAATTTTGGGTTTTGTTTGATCAAAAGTAATTTCCTCCCGCCATTCAAGGGGAGATGATAAGGAGGTTGCAAGACCTTGTGCAAGGGGAGAGGTCGGTGGCGAAATATGAAGAGGACTTCACACAATTGGCACATTTTGTACCGGATGAAGTGACTCCCGAGGAAAGGAAAGTTTCAAAGTTTATGAGAGGCTTGAATTGGAGAATTCGACAACACTTGCTAGGTAATTCGGCATTGCAAACTTTTGGTGAGGTAATGAATGCGTCTTTATTACATTGTCAAGAACATAGATTATTTGCGCAAAGTGGCAAGAAAGCCACCGTGATGGGGAAAATGGGGAAGCCTGGAGGTAGTGGGAGCAGAGGAGGAGTATTTCCATCGTCCCAATCTTCAGGTATTAAGCAGAAGGAAAGAGATTTCCAGCAGGGGGACTTGTCAAAGAGGCAACGTTCTAGTGGGTTCAATTTAGGGAGCCCAAATACTAGGCATGGTTAGGGTGCCCCACAACAACAAGCAGGTCATGGTGGTCAGGGAGGTAGAGGACAGTAGGGCCAAGGTGCAAATCAGTTTAGAAATAATTATGGTCGAAATGCCAAAAATATGATGGGTCAGTGTTTCCAATGTGGTGAAGCGGGTCATTATAAGAAGGAGTGTCCTCAGATGATTGGAGGACAGTTTCCTAGAGCTTCACAACATCCTTACGTTTAGTTTCCTCCGCAGGTACCCAACCCCGTTGTTCCTCCACAGCAGGGTCAGTTGCAGTATGGGAGGGTTTATCATGTTCAGAATGTTATGCTTCCTCCGGCTCCGTCGGTACCGCCAGCCATTGAGGGTAAGTACCTTATTCAAGGACACATGGGTCTCATTTTATTTGATACGGGTGCGACACATTCATTCATTTCTAGAAGCTTTGCACTGACCACAGAATTGATAAAATCTGCTGAGAGTACTTTTACTAGTGTCGAGTCCTCTATGGGTGATGGTTCACTCATTTTTCTTATTTGTAAAAATATGGGAATTACACCTGGTAATTTATGTTTTGAGACTGATTTACTCGTCCTTGACATGGTCGGGCATGATGTGATTTTGGGCATGGATTGGCTTATAAAGTATCACACTATAGTTAATTGTTACGGGAAGAGTATAGTCTTCGTCGTTCCGGGACAAGAAATGTTCTTGGTAGTTTTGCCTTGTTTAGAGGGAAGTACTAGTACTTATCTGTATTGTATTGCAGAGGAGACTTCTAAGGATGTAGTTGTTCCCTTGGATTCTATTCCGGTTGTGAGAGATTTAAAGGATGTTTTTCGGGAAATATCAGGCTTGCCTCCTAGCCGAGAGATTGAGTTTGTGATCGATTTAGCTCCAGGAATGAGGCCTATTGCGAGGGCTCCATATAGAATGGTTCCTATTGAAATGGGGGAGCTAAGAGATCAAATTCAACAGTTGTTGGATCAAGGATTTATTAGGCATAGTATGTGGCCTTGGGGTGCTCCAGTGTTGTTTGTGAAGAAAAGGGATGGTTCTCTCCGATTTTGTGTTGACTATAGAGAATTGAATAGGGTCACCATTAAGAATAAATAGCCTTTGCCTCGTATCGATGACTTATTTGATCAACTTCGAGGAGCGTCGTACTTCTCAAAGATTTGAGGATGGGGTATCATCAGTTGAGGATACATGAGGAGGATGTATCTAAGACTGCTTTTCTTACAAGGTACGGGTCCTATGAATTTTTGGTTATGCCCTTTGGATTAACTAATGCCCCCACTGTATTTATGGACCTCATGAATAGAGTAATTTGGGATTTCCTGGACCAATTTTTTATTGTGTTTATTGATGACATCTTACAAGGTACGGGATTTCCTGGACCAATTATTTACGGGAAGAGTATTTTGCGACATGAGGTTGGTTCTACAAAGATTGAGGGATCATCAATTATATGCCAAGTTCGAGAAATGTGATTTTTTGTTACAGGAGGTACAATTTCTGGGTTATGTGGTGACATCCTAGGGTATATCGGTGGATACGGGTAAGGTGGTTACGGTGAGGGAGTGGGGTCAGCCCACGACACCTACCGAGGTTCATAGTTTAACGGGTTATTACCGTCGGTTCATCAAGGGTTTCTCTAAAATCTCTAGCCCTTTGAAGAATTTGACCCGGAAGGGAGTGAGATTTGTTTGGGATAATTCTTGCCAGGCTACATTTGATGAGCTCAAAGATAAGTTGAATTCGGCTCCAGTCCTTGCGTTTCCTAAACTGGGATTGGAATATCTAGTCATCACCGATGCATCTCTTCAAGGATTAGGAGGTGTACTTCAGCAAGAAGGGCGGGCTATCGCTTATGCTTCTCGCAATCTAAAACCCCATAAAATAAACTATCTGGTGCATGACTTAGAGCTTGCCGCAGTTGTCTTTGCCTTGAAGATATGGAGACATTATCTTTTAGGGGAGAAGTTCAGTCTTTTCATGGACCATAAATCGCTATAATATTTATTTTCACAGAAAGATTTGAATATGCATTAGCGCCGATGGTTAGAGTTCGTGAAAGATTATCAATTTGATATTCGTTATCATCTGGGCAAGGAGAATGTTATAGCGGATGCCTTGAGTAGGAAGTCCGAGAGAGAGTTAGCTAATGTATGGAAAGCTAAGTGGAAGGAACTCAGTCAGCAGGATGCGATGGTGAGGGCATTCATGTCGGTGATGACCGTTACCCCTACCGTCGTAGCTAGAGTTGTAGAAGCCCAAGGAAGGGATAAGGGCTGTCAAGACCATATTCGACGATTACTGTCCGAGGGAACAGAGTCCTACTCGATTAGTTCTGAGGGTGGATTACGCTTCCATGGAAGACTCATTGTTCCTGAGGAGGGGGATTTGAGAAGGGCGGTGATGGCTGAATCTAACGGGTCTAAATTTACAGTACATCCCAGTGGGGACAAGATGTATCAAGATATGCGCAGTCAGTTTTGGTGGCCAGGTATGAAGAAGGATATTTTTGAGTTCGTATCCCAATGCACTACTTGTCAGATGGTCAAGATCGATCATCAGCGACCGACAGGTTTGTTGCAACCGTTAGAGATTCCGGTATGGAAATGGGAAAGTATATCGATGGATTTTATTATGGGCTTGACAAAGTCACAGAGTGGGGGTGATTCTATTTGGGTGATTGTCGACCGTTTGACTAAGTCAGCACACTTCCTACCCATACGGACGGATTATGACACTGCTCGATATGCCCAATTGTTCATTGAGGTGGTGGTTAGACTCTAAGGGGTTCCTTTGAATATAGTTTTCGATCGAGACAAGATCTTTGTTTCCCACTTTTGGCAAAGTTTATAAGAGGCTATGGGGACCGAGTTGAAGTTGAGCACATCTTACCATCCTCAAATAGATGGCCAAACCGAAAGGGTAAACCAAATGTTACAGGATATGCTTCGAATGTGCATGCTTGACTTCAAAGGTAGTTGGGAACAATATCTCCCATTGGTCGAGTTCGCTTATAACAACTCGTACCAATTTACGATTGGAATGGCACCTTATGAAGCTTTGTATGGAAGGCCTTGTAGATCTCCCGCTTGTTGGTTGGAAGTGGGTGATAATAAATTTCTTGGACCTGAAATGATCCAAGATACCTCGTTTAAGATTGAACTCATTAGAAATCAAATTCAGATAGCCCAAGATAGTCAATAGAGCTATGCCGATGCGGGTAGAAGGCACATGGAGTTAGAAATTAGAGACCAAGTTTTAGTTAGAGTGTCACCTATGAAAGGCATCAAGCGTTTCAGGAAAAAGGGGAAACTTGCGCCACGTTTTGTTGGACCTTTCCCAATTATTGCCAAGGTGGGTCCAGTGGAATACCAACTTGCTTTACCGGATCCATTACAACAAATTCATGATGTATTTCATGTTTCCTCTCTAAAGAAGTACAAGAGGTGCGATGGTGCGCTTTTGCATATTCCTTTTGAGGATATTGACTTGCAACCCGATATTTCATATGAAGAACAACCAGTTGCTATTTTGGAGCATGGGGAGCGTAGATTGAGATAACGAGTGTTGCCCTTGGTGTGGGTTCAATGGAGTCACCATAACGCCAAGGAATCGACATGGGAACGCGAGGATGATATGCGGGAAAAGTATTCGCATCTCTTTATACAAGGTACGCCTGAATTTTGCGGATAAAATTCTCTCATAAGGGGGGGAGTATGTAACAACCCTCGCTTTTGAGAACCTATTTTATATTTATTTGCTAGGTATAGTAATTAGATATAAAATGCTAGTATATGGAGTAAGTATTAATTTAGTGAAGAAAAGTTAATATTTACTATGAGGGTGCATATTTACCGTATGTGTAGGTGAATATTTCTATGTTGTGTTTATTGTGTCATATGATTTAAAATGACATTTGGCTTAAAATGAAACCGGAACCTGAAATGAATTATAAAATTTCCAAATGATAAATTGGAGGCCGTAGTTAGTTCCGGAAGGTGCGAGATAGTCAAATTGTGTGCCATATTGTATTTTGAGATTTTGGGCACTTTTGACTGGTTTTAGTTTTAATGTGTAGTTGTGTATTTATCTATCACGATAATTATTATTTTTATTTGGTAATTATGTATTAAGGCACGTTTTATGTCTTGATTAAGTCACTATTCCCTTAATTGTATCCTTAAGCCTAGAGAGAGAGAGAGAGAGAAGAAAACCTAAGGAGAAAAGATAGAGAGATTGAATATTTGGTGATTGTTCTTGCATCCATATCCACCAAAGTTGAAATTTGCAACCTTGAGTCAAGTAATCTACTTGCTATTATGTGATTTAAGTGGAACAATTGGTATTGATAGTTGTGGTTTATTTATGGTTTAAGAAAGTTAGGTTTTTAATTGAATGTATGGGATATAAGTCTTTGGAGATTGATTTGAATTGATTTTGGTGTGATTGAGTGGTTGTTGGATGTAATTAAATTCTATTGGTACCAATAAATGAGTAAGAATTTTGGTTGTTGGAAGATAATGGGATCCTAGGTCTGATATGACCGGTCGACCGCAGTCCCAGGACCGGTCGACCGGGCCTTCGGGGGAGGGCGAACTGATTTCCTACCAAAGGCTAAATTTTGGTCACGGTCGACCGTGGTCCGTGATTGGTCGACCGGCCCCCTCTTCCCAAGCTTTCTACTTTTCTACGTAGGCTAAATTTTGAGACGCGGTCGACCGCGGTTTGAGGACCGATCGACCGATCCCCTGTTTCTCACTCTTAAAACTTTATTTTTCTTTCTAAGTTTCTTTCTATAATTAAGGACTAGGAACCTTCTTGTACGAAGTAAACATAGGGTTCTAGAGTCTTAGTTGAGTTTGGTCGCTACACTAGAGTTGAATGCGTTCACTTGGGGTTTATTCCATGGGTACTAAAATTGATGTTTAGGCATCACTTCTCTTTTAGTAATTCATTAGGGACTTTGCTGTATAAGCCCATATTTGAAGATTTTTGGAGCCCCATTGAGGTACATAAAACCTTGCGACTCATGTGATTTTTTGGAGATTAAATGTGGAATAGTTCAGTATTTAAAAGTTGGTGAATATTAATGAGATTATTCAAGTCTAATGGTTCCAAACAAAATGAAACATACATGTGATCAATGAAAATGATAATGTGATTAAAGTTGTAAATGTTAATTTACTTAAACACAGCTCTCTAAATGCTATCATAAAGGAAGCTCGCGCATGAAGTGATGTCCCCTAGCTAGTGAATGCAGGCTGACTATAGTTCTCGGCCATATGCGGGATTTGTATATGTCTTTCTGCGCTACTGAGGTAATTCTGGGTGTGGTTATGACTCACTCGCAGGTATAAGGCCACTTCCCGACGTGCGTTAGGTGCCCAGGTTGTCTTGTCTAAATAGGCCCTGGAAGATGATAGTCATTTAGGGGCGCGCCCAGTGGGGAAACTCAGAGGGGCGGTCTTAGAATCGTTATATGTATAAGAATATAATCTTTCTAACTCAAGGGGGACTTGAGATATGCAAATTGCCATAAGACAATATAATGGTAATTATATTCCCGTTAAGGAATGGAAAAGGAAAAGATATGAGGAGTAAAGATGTTTAATTTAGTTCTCTTAAATAAGTTAACATTGTTAGAATCATTCGAATTACCATATTATTCTTGTTGCTTAGGTTGTTAGAATTGCATCTACATCATTCATGATAATCTGTCCATATCTATCATGCTTCTTGTTCTTCTGGTAATCATATATAAACAGGTCCCTGACCTGTTCATTTTCCATGTTGTGTATGTTATTGTATCCGCTCAGGTGCTCCTCCGCAAGGACGCCCGTTGTGACATTTCTATTCCCATGCTTTTGACGAGCTGTATGATTTTGCGAACTATTATAGGATGGTGTGTTAGACACCTTCATTTCTTGAATTCTAGATATGATCGGGTCTTTTCATCCGGGCTTATGTGGCCCAACTTTTGTAATTGTTAATGGATGTAATATGTATATCATGGAGTTGTAGTACGTTAGATGTAACTGTTGACCGACAGCTTATTCGGTCCTTTTATCGTGTGTCGATTTAGTATGAATATATGTTCTTTTGAAATTCCACTTTTATCGGATTGGGTTGTTTAATTTATTTATTTTTCTTAACCTTTAATTAAATCTTGAAATTTGACAACCCGTTTTCTGATTTATTGGGTGGTTTTCCCATATACTTATTTTGTTGTTGTGATGCTGAGGATTATTTCCATCCATGATTCCGTTACTTTGGAGTGTCGGGCTAACCACCCCTTACTTCGGATGGCGGGTTGTCACATTAACCTATGGTCATGTTCGTGCTTTGAGCTTTGAGAGTATTTAACTTAAGTGTCTGGGTGTTTAATGCAACACCCCGCCTAATGAAATACCGGGTGGCCAGTCCCATACCAAATTAAAACAGAATATACAGTTGGCTCATTCTTGGCATCACTGTCGAAAAACATTTACAACTCACCCAATACTCAATTAAGCTGGTGTTAAAAACTTTTCAAATTTTAATTCAACAAAATCCATTTCCAGTTTAAGAATAACACAACACATTTTACAACACTGATAACCAAGTAGATAACACAAAAGAATTTAAATGCAATTAGAATAAACATTCCCAAATAATATTAATCCATTACAGTAATCCCAAAAATATCAAATGTATTAAAATGACACGAATACCATAGTATTTGACCCCGATAGAAAAGAGATAACTGAATCCTTTGGGCGACATGCCCTACTAAGAGAATACTGTGAATCAAATGATGATAGGCGTCTAAGCAAAACTCCATAGCTCCATAGCTCATCGTAACCCGCTAAGGTTGGCGTCCCTCTTGCTGGACACCTGATATATAAAATACAATAGAAAAGAAAATATGCAAGGAAACGGGTCAGAGCCCAATTGTGTAAATGATTTTTAAAACATCAAGTATTTAACAAGTGCAATAAAGCATTTATTATGTACATGTTAGATCCAACTCTCACTTGCCATTCTCACCTCTCAACTAGTGTGCACACTTAATGTTTCCTATTAACCTCCTAGTTAATGGTTCCTCTTTTCTAGTCTCCATATTATAATTCCATTCCCATATCATAACCCCGTATGTCCCATACCATACGTTATATAATCATTCTTATACATTTTTCATTTATATGAATCGTTGCTCATTAACATGAATCATTTCTCATTAATATGAATTAAGCTTTTCAATTCTATAAGAATAAACATTCATTAACTTAATTCCATTCTTTTCTCAATTCACCTTTATCTACAATTATCACACAGTAGATGACTTAACCACAATATAATCATTCAATCATTTAATTAATTATATATATATATATTCATATATAATACGGCACCATGAGTCACAGCTGCGGTGCAATGAATTACTCTGCTATCATGTCCCAATATCGTTGGTCGCCGAAAAGGGGACAAAAGGTTCGGTGAGGATACCTCGAACCATTAACAACAACACAATCATTGGAGGCGAACATAGTTCTCATACCTATGGGTCACACACATACCTACGTACCCATAGTCAGCGGACTTATCAACTCCCCAATAAGTCTTTCATAGACCTATGTTCTAGAGCGACAAATCAAAGATCCCATGGATTCATCAGGATATGACTGGCCTCACGATCAAACCTCCCACCGATAGCAAGTAAGTTAGGTATGTCATACACATAATCATTAATCAATAAAATAGGTATTATCATACCTATAGTATACTAATAACAAGGTACTCACATTAACCTTAGATTATTCCCTTACGTACCATTATATCTCTTTAAATCCCACGTATTAAAATGTCATATATTTACTTCATAATTTAATTATCCTCGCATCCTATAACATCTCTCCACTCCCGACGTCGTTAAGGTTCATGCGCGGAGCGTCTCGCAAAGCGAAATCCAAATAAGGAACCCCTCCAATACACTACTACTTAACTTTGTGGATCGAGGAGGTTCGTTAACTTCAAATATGCGATCGGAATAACCTCATCCCCTCTTTCAACCAAATGTGTTCCAAACTCCCATCTCTATCCAGGAGCCATACCACTATGCTCTTGAACTACACTCAGCCCTTGCGAAATCAATAATGAGCTTAAACTCATTCCTTGATGTTTAAATTGTAACCCTAAGGCTACCCAGGTGTTATATTAAATCTCCCTTACTTGAACTATCCTTAATCCTCATACAAACAGATTAGAATCCAACACATGAATCTAGCAACCGAAATCTCTCTAACTTCAATTATCATATTTCTAATCAATTAAATCTCAATCAAATTAATTCAAATCTTAACTAGGGCTTACTGATCTTCTCTAAGTCCCATAATATCCAATTAATAATCACCGAAGATCTACAAAAGTTTTGGGATAAGAACCAACATTAAAAAGAAACAACATCATGAATTCTCATATTTTAAATACTCAGAAAAATCAGATCCAAAAATTATTCAAATCATCAATCCGACTTCAGATTTGGATTCTACACGAAAAATTGAGTCAGGTATGTGTTTTGAGTTTTTCTTAATTCTCATCCAAATGCACTCAAAAAGAAGATCTAAACCTTCCAAATTGACTCTTCTCATTCCACTCGTTTTTGCCTCTTTTTCGAGAAAATTATCAACATATTATCTTCAAGAACACTAAATTATTTTCAGAATTTCTTCCACAGATTAATGAATATTTATTGGATTCTTAACTACCTGCAACATGAGTTTAATTCCTATATATTTTTAGATTCCAAAAATCCATTAACAACTATATCCTTTCATCTTCCAAGCATGAAAATCATCTCTTTTTATAACTATCCTAACATGGACAATATACGAACTTAAATTGCAAATATCAAACACTTGCCTCTAATGAAGATCTGACCCTTTGGAGTTGAATAACACAGGTGGTGATGGTGGTGGTGACCTTTGACCTTTGGTTCTCCTCCTTCCCAAGAAAACTTCTTTTTCTTTCCAAGCAACCTTCCACTCTCTCTAAGAAGATGACTTTTCAATTTTTTGTAGAAGGGATGAAATGAACCTACATACACTAATCTCCAAATACTTATAAGAAGACAAAACCCGAAATCACTATTCACCCCCTTGTAAAAATAACCAAAATGCCCTTTTGGGTTGTCTTTTCATTTCCAAATGACCCGAGACTCAAAATTAACATCCAAATAGACTTTTCTGACTATTTTGAACCTTTCGGTCACAACGATGCAGTCAAAATGACTATAAGGTTGATAGAAAATAAATTTCCTTTTTAATTTAATAAATTAGTCCCAACACGTCCCATACCGCGTCTGACTAAAAATTCAAATTATCGAATTTATATCATACCGTCATATCAATGACATCACATTCATATATTACCTAAATATCTTTAAGTAATATTCAGAATCATCCATTTTAATATCCACAATTCGGATAAAACCCAAATGAATTAATTTATAATAAGATCCAATTAATCCATTAATTTAAAATATAACCCATTTTAAAAGTCATTAAAATTACGGGGTATTACATACTTCCCCCCTTATAACAGAATTTCATCTCGAAATTCAGAAAAATGAACCATACTGATAAGGTCAACTCCGAGTATAAATCTCACATCGCAAGAAATCTAAGTAGTACCGCCCATACAGTACATTAACGAAAATCTCCATCGATGTTACACTAAGTCTCACCATATAGTTCCAACTGAATCAAATTTAAATTATAACCAATCTTCCCTATACCGTCCTCGTGACAAAGTTTGGCAAAAATAATCCTCACTTATTAAACAAATAAATCCTGAAGTCACAACTACTTACTGTTTCACAATTTTGAAAACTACTACAATCCAATCATCGAGGGCGCCCATACACCCTATCGTACAACTTTCTTTATAATAGCAAAGGTTATAAACTCATATCCTAAAGACCTATCTTATTTCTACTCCCAGCGGTTATTAGTTTCATGAGTGGAGTATCTCGCAAGCGAAATCCAAACAAGGAACCCCCCGATACACTACTTCCTAAAGTAGTCGGTCATCGAAACTCCTCAGGTCGTTAGTCAATAGTTTATAACCTCTCTACAGGTTTTATTAATTTGAATAAAGTCTACTCATCTACTGTCTTATAAAAGACAAGATTCTAGCTATAGTAGTAGTACATACGCTCTCCTATACCACAAGTCAATGCATGCCGATATTCATATCATGCTCGGACATGCCCAAAGTAAGTAATTCCGCGATAAAAATCAAACCCACGTGATGACATGAAAATATAAGTATCCTACACCCGTCGGTGAGTCTACGTAAATAACAGTGCTATTGTCAAAGTTTAGCAACCCATTTTTCCATATAATATTAATCGCTACAAAAATCAATATACTCCTTATAATTCCTTAGATAGAGAACATACCCTCATTCGTGGGTGAATCCCACTATTATAACTTTGCTCCGATAAGTCAAGAAAAATTTTACCCCAAATTTTCAGTTCTAGTTAACCACAATCCACTATATGCCCAAGCCTTTGAATATATTACCTTCGTTAGGTAACACACACAATTCCCGCATTTCAAGAACTTCTACTGATGTCTCTCCTCAATTTTCCATAATTGGGGTGACCTCGACTACGGTCATCATACTCGAACATACTTCATAACCTCCTAAGTACGATCTCCGCTATCCATCTAATGTCCCTCATCTGCCATACTTCTTTGTTCGATCACTCCCGAACGTAAATAAGAATCACTGATATATACGGAATCTTAGCAAAGAGATCAACAATCCTAAACATACGGCTTTATATCAAAGAACGCTAAGCTGGAAACACAGTAAGACGTACAGATCCTAAAGGACACTAGAACCTGATGCTCTGATACCACCTATAATACCCCGCCTAATTAAATACCGGGTGGCCAGTCCCATACCAAATTAAAACAGAATATACAGTTGGCTCATTCTTATCATCACTGTCGAAAACATTTACAACTCACCCAATACTCAATTAAGCTGGTGTTAAAAACTTTTCAAATTTTAATTCAACAAAATTCATTTCCAGTTTAAGAATAACACAACACATTTTACAACACTGATAACCAAGTAGATAACACAAAAGAATTTAAATGCAATTGGAATAAACATTCACAAATATTATTAATCCATTACAGTAATCCCATCAATATCAAATGTATTAAAATGACCCGAATACCATAGTATTTGACCCCGATAGAAAAGACATAACTGAATCCTTTGGGCGACATGCCCTACTAAGAGAATACTGTGAATCAAATGATGATAGGCATCTAAGCAAAACTCCATAGCTCCATAGCTCATCATAATCCGCTAAGGTTGGCGTCCCTGTTGCTGGACACTTGATATAGAATATACAATAGAAAAGATAATATGCAAGGAAACGGGTCAGAGCCCGATTGTGTAAATAATTTTTAAAACAACAAGTATTTAACAAGTGCAATAAAGCATTTATTATGTACATGTTAGATCCAACTCTCACTTGCTATTCTCACCTCTCAACTAGAGTACACACTTAGCGTTTCCTATTAATCTCCTAGTTAATGGTTCCTCTTTTCTAGTCTCCATATTATAATTCCATTCCCATATCATAACCCCGTATGTCCCATACCATACGTTATATAATCATTCTTATACATTTTTCATTTATATGAATCGTTTATCATTAACATGAATCATTTCTCATTAATATGAATTAAGCTTTTCAATTCTATAAGAATAAACATTCATTAACTTAATTCCATTCTTTTCTCAATTCGCCTTTATCTACAATTATCACACAGTAGATAACTTAACCACAATATAATCATTCAATCATTTAATTCATTATATATATATATATATATATATATATATATATATATATATATATATATATATATATATATATATATATTCATATATCATACGGCACCCCGAGTCACAGCTGCGGTGCAATGCATTACTCTGCTATCATGTCCCAATATCGCTGGTCGCCGAAAAGGGGACAAAAGGTTCGGTGAGGATACCTCGAACCATTAACAACAACACAATCATTGGAGGCGAACATAGTTCTCATACCCATGGGTCATGCACATACCTACGTACCCATAGTCAGCGGACTTATCAACTCCCCGATAAGTCTTTCATAGACCTATGTTCTAGAGCGACAAATCAAAGATCCCATGGATTTATCAGGATATGACTGCCCTCACACGCAAACCTCCCACCGATAGCAAGTAAGCTAGGTATGTCATACACATAATCATTAATCAATCAAATAGGTATTATCATACCTATAGTATACAAACAACAAGGTACTCACATTAACCTTAGATTAATCCCTTACGTAGCATTATATCTCTTTAAATCCCACGTATTAAAATGTCATATCTTTACTTCATAATTTAATTATCCTCGCATCCTATAATATCTCTCCACTCCCGACGTTGTTAAGGTTCATGCGCGGAGCGTCTCGCAAAGCGAAATCCAAACAAGGAACCCCTCTAATACACTACTACTTAACTTTGTCGATCGAGGAGATTCGTCAACTTCAAATATGCGATCGGAATAACCTCATCCCCTCTTTCAACCAAATGTGTTCTAAACTCCCATCTCTATCCAGGAGTCATACCACTACGCTCTTGTACTACACTCAGCCCTTACGAAATCAATAATGAGCTTAAACTCAGTCCTTGATGTTTAAATTGTAACCCTAAGGCTACCCAGGTATTATATTAAATCTCCCCTACATGAACTATCCTTAATCCTCATACAAACATATTAGAATCCAACACATGAATCTAGCAACCGAAATCTCTTTAACTTTAATTATCATAATTCTAATCAATTAAATCTCAATCAAATTAATTCAAATCTTAACTAGGGCTTACTGATATTCTCTAAGTCCCATAATATCCAATTAATAATCACCGAAGATCTACAAAAGTTTTGGGATAAGAACCAACATTAAAAAGAAACAACATCATGAATTCTTATATTTTAAATACTCAGAAAACTCAGATCCAAAAATTATTCAAATCATCAATCCGACTTCAGATTTGGATTCTACACGAAAAATTGAGTCAGGTATGTGTTTTGAGTTTTTCTTAAATCTCATCCAAATGCACTCAAAAAGAAGATCTAAACCTTCCAAATTGTCTCTTCTCATTCCACTCGTTTTTGCCTCTTTTTCGAGAAAATTATCAACATATTATCTTCAAGAACACTAAATTATTTTCAGAATTTCTTCCACAGATTGATGAATATTTATTGGATTACTAACTACCTACAACATGAGTTAATTCCTATATATTTTTAGATTCCAAAAAATCCATTAACAACTATATCCTTTCATCTTCTAAGCATGAAAATCATCTCTTTTTATAACAATCATAACATGGACAATATATGCACTTAAATTGCAAATATCAAACACTTGCCTCTAATGAAGATCTGACCCTTTGGAGTTAAATAACACAGGTGGTGATGGTGGTGGTGACCTTTGACCTTTGGTTCTCCTCCTTCCCAAGCAAACTTCTTTTTCTTTCCAAGAAACCTTCCACTCTCTCTAAGAAGATGAATTTCAATTTTTTGTAGAAGAGATGAAATGAACCTACATACACTAATCTCCAAATACTTATAATAAGACAAAACCCGAAATCACTATTCATCCCCCTTGTAAAAATAACCAAAATGCCCTTTTGGGTTGTCTTTTCATTTCCAAATGACCCCAGACTCAAAATTAACAACCAAATAGACTTTTCTGACTATTTCGAACCTTCCAGATGCAACGACGCAGTCGAAATGACCATAAGGTCGATAGAAAATGAATTTCCTTTTTAATTTAATAAATTAGTCCCGACACGTCCCATACCGCGTCTGACTAAAAATTCAAATTACCAAATTTATATCATACCGTCATATCAATGACATCACATTCATATATTACCTAAATATCTTTAAGTAATATTCAGAATCATCCATTTTAATATCCACAATTCAGATAAAACCCAAATGAATTAATTTATAATAAGATCCAATTAATCCATTAATTTAAAATATAACCCATTTTAAAGGTCACTAAAATTACGGGGTATTACAGTTAATTCCGGTCTTCAGTAATTATAATTCATACAAATAATATTATGAGAAAATCAGGAGACTTATATAAAGGTTACGAGGCAATGTGTGTGTGGGTGTGTATGTGTGTGTGTACTAGTAGTCATATCTTAGAGATGTAATAAACTAAGAGTTAAATTTAGTATGGTTAAGGGTTGATAAACCTAATAACGTATCGAATAATACTATGTTTAAAGATTTAGTTAATTTCGGGTATGCTAGAGTGTACGTGGTACCCCAACTTAGTTGTATATCTTGCGCTTGGTTTTGAGAGATAGTAGACCTAATTTAACTGACAATTCAGCTTTTGGGGATTTCGATCTTCTGGGTAGATTTAAGTGAATGCAATATCCAATATATATATATATTATGTTGATTATGTGAACATACCTTTACTCGTGGTGAATCTAGGGGTTATGGGTTACATTCGAGATTGGGATCGTGTTTCGCGCACTTGTCTGAGATGTGCCAAATGTAGCGGAGGTCATTATGTTAGATCTTACCATCAACGATCATTGCTTAGTGACGAGATAAGGCATGATGGCTTGATCCATTGATAGGGTTTGGGTATGGGGCCATTGGTGGTGTTACTACGTAATGATTGCCCCATTGTTTATTAGTGTGTGTTTGGATTCCTATGGACTTATCGATATAGGTATGAGATGGGCACCGAAGGTAGTGGCCTTCTTGTGGTGTAATAAATAATGAGAAGAATTTAATATAGTCCAATATGGACAATTGATAATGAACCCTATGTCTTGTTAACTACATTATGTGATTTACTTGTGTCTCCTTATGGGTGACATTATAAGGGTTAGTAATTGGGTTATCTTCTTACACACATAGTTAGTTACATTCCTATTGCATGATAGATAGTTATTGCTTGTCCTTTATGACAGTTCAGAGATGAACTTGCATAATTTAAACATGTTAAAACATGGATATTATTAATTTTATGATATCGTGAGTATGCTAATAAAAATATATCTGTGGGCCGTGGGGGTGTAATCCTCATGTGGTAGTTAGTAGGGTTCCATGATTGTTGTTCGTTAGGTGATAATAGTTATTAGTCTATAGATAAATACTTTTAGTATAGTTATGCCTTGGGTTGGTACATGCAGTTAGTAATCCACTTATATAAGAGGTGAGGTACTTATTACACATGAGAGCTGACGCGTGGCATGTATTGTAAATCAGTCGCACGCTTATTTACTGTTGATATTGGAGTTATTTCTTGAAACTTTATAACTCTAACCTAAATTTATAAATGTTTTCCCCCACACGTATTATTATTATTGCATACAACTTTAGTAGGGTCGAGCAGTTAGACTTGTAGTCTTGGAGATCTAGTTATCATTTGTTGAAATGCAGTATTATTTCATTCAAATTGTCATTGTATTCAAGAGTTTTATTCAAAGACACTTTTGATTTTATTTCTTTTACTTCATTCTGAAAAATTGTAATAAGAGAATTTATATAGTGAAATCATTTATTGGAGTTTCAAATTGTTCTCAGTTCAATTGTTATATTGTCATCCTTTGTTGGGATTTTATTGTGGATGTTTTTTTATTTATTCTTGTTTTTTCTATATTGTGATACTGATAATGATATAAATTATTTTAGCTCTCCCTATGTTTCGTGTTTGGCTTGATCAACTGGGCGTGGAAAATATTGGATATTATAATTGGTATCAGAGCTTCCAGGTTCTAGTGTCCTTAGGATTTATGATTGTGTTCGTTTTATTTTTCGCTGAGCGATCTTTGATGTGTTATATCCTTTTATAGGTTTTTGTAATCTAGTATCACAATGACAAGTGTTAGCATCATTCATAACAGTTTGAGCGTTCGCGAGACTTGGGGCGTATTCGAGCGTTGAGATACATGATAATAAATAACATTGTGAGTTAGTGATCAAGTATAGGACAAGTGGTTGAACAACGATGTTCTCGAGCACTATAAGGATGATTATGTGAAGTTATCGTGTTTGGGGGGTTCTGTCTTCTACTTGGAGACTTTTGCAGGCACAAGTTAGTGAATGTGTTTCAAGTTAAGTTTATTTTTTAAGACATGAAGGAGTTTGAGTTTTGAGGAGCATATTGAAGGTTTGGTTTCTGCTTATGGTAGTATGGATTGTGATGGAAATTTAGGCTAGTAAAATGATCTTACGAGATTTTGTGCACCTAAAAGAGAGGGCAATCCATTGCTGCATTTTACCAAACTATGAGGATTTGATGGTTAATTTATGTTTGGTTAATTACCATTAGAGAGTGGAATTGTGTTATGCTCAATTTCAAGCAAGGTAAATTTATATCCTAAACCTGTATGACATTTAACGTGATGGGAAAGTGAGAAATTTTAACCTAAGAGATGGGTCACTACATGGTTTTGGAATATGGGATAAATTTATGTAGGTACGAAATGTAAATACAACTAAGTTGGTAGAAATTGAAGAAGAAAATATTTATGATTTGGAACTTACTCAATTAAATATTTTTATGAGAGTGGTTTTTGCCTATATGTAATGGGCGTGTTTATTTTGGGCACAATAGTTATGCAAAAGTTAAGAACGAGTAAGTTCAAAAGGTCTAATAGGAAGATCATGTTTTGATTAAGGTTTATAATTGCGAATGAAAGGCCGATGGTAAACGAAAATGAGAGTTACGAAATAACGAGTTGTGCTGAGAGAGAGATCCTAAGAAGAATTGTGATTTCATTTTTTTATGACTTGTAGTGCACGACCATGTGGTTGGTAGGCGCCAAAATGTGGATTATAGGTATAGTAGTGTAGAACCAAGGATGGTTCGATTGAGGTTTACAGATTTTATGTTGTCGGAGTTACTACCGTCATGGTGGGTTATAACCATGGATTTTGCGTGATTTGGTAAGTAACACCTTGTCGAGCATAAGTGAAACAATGTGTGGATTTCAACTGGATATTGACGTAGATCTTTGATTAAGGATAAAATGAAGATAGGTATTAATAATATCTATATGTTGTGTAGTGACGTACCTTATTCGGGCTTAGAGGTTTTTTCGAGCATTATGTCTTTGTATGTGGATTAACTGTTGATGTATTCCCATGGATTATATGGAAGTGAGAGACGTCATTCCATATGGAAGTGACTATATGATTTATTGCGTATGGGTATATTATAAGTATATTCTCCCCTATATTTTAGATAGTGGTGGGTAAATGAGCATCCCCTATGTCGTTATTACATATTTGTGAGTTACGAGAGGCCCTGATGGTTGATAGGTATCGTAAAAGTCCTATGTATTTTTTAGTTATTCTCGGGCAGTGGCAACACCCTACTATGGATTTTCATAGTGAATGTGATGATGATAATGAGTTTTACTTATGGAATGAGTACACATATTAGATAAGATTTTTAGTTTGGAGTAGTTATATGGGTTATTTGTTAGTGGTGGTATACTTTCTAGGATGGCTATGTGAGATGGTTATCGGATGATGGATTTGTGACACCCCGCCTAATTAAATACTGAGCGATCACTCCTTTATTAAATTAAAATCAAGGTGAACAGTTGGATCATTCTTAGCATCACTGTCATAAAAATAACTTTTCGAAATTTAACACCATATTTAATTAAGCTAAGTGTCAAAACCATTTTTTTTAAACATTACTTTCCAAATTTTATTTTGAAAATAAATATTTAATTATCTACAACAATTCAATATTTAAAGAATCACACCACAATAATCCTGGAACATATAATCCAATTAATTTAAACATTCAACAACTAAATCCCAGCATTCAAAACTTAAAGTAAAACATACATGCTGAATAAATCCCAAAATAACAGTACTAGAAATAACTTAAATACAAATGTCCAAATAAAACAGATAAATAGTGGAAAGGGCGACACATGCCCAATAAGGAGAATGATAGAAGTGGAATCAAGTAAATGAAATCGTCTAAGCAAGTGGCCTGCAACTCCCACCTAAGTTGCAGCACGTTCCTTCTAAGGGATCCTAAACAAGACGCCCCTGTGGCTGGGCACCTGTAATATATACATATATATATAAGAGAGAAAGAGGAATAGAAACGGGTCAGATCCCGATAGTGTATATGATTTAAAAATTCGTTTAGCAAGTATTTAAATTGATACAGGCCAATGCAACAACATATTATTGCGACACTCTCTTGAGAAATTCTCACCTCTCTTCTAATGTGCACTCCTATCGCACTAACCTTCCCAATGGTTTATCTCATCATATATCACACTATCTTTCCCCAAGGATTTAACCTATCTTAGGTGACTCTCAAGATTTAAGATTTAACAACATCATGGTTGAAGAGGATAATTTCATTTAGTACAAAACACTCATTTTAACTTTATTGATTCATAAAGTTTTTCAATATCATATTATACTTTTCAAAACAAGTATTTCCAGTTTGAGTCATTATACATGTCTTACTTACCATAACACAGTAGGCAGTTTCCCAAATGTCAGAAGTTCATATATATATTAAATACTCGTATAATATATATATTCTAAACGCACCCCACATAAAAATTATGGTGTGGGCATACTCTGCTATCCAATCCCCGTATCAATCGTACTAAAGGTAATACAAGTTCGGAATCACTCTCGAACTGTACAAATACATACACAAACAATATTGAGGCGAAGCATAGTTTCCAAGTCCAAGAGGTCAGTACATACCCTCACGTCTCTTAGGACCGTGACTACCGATTCGATAGCCTATACCTAGGATTTCTATCTTCTAGGGTACGAGTCAATATCCCCCATGAAGTCTCATTCGAGATATGACCGTCACAGCGCCGTAACCTCAGGGATAGCAAGTAGCGCGGGCATGATTTTCACAAGTATATAATATATGCATACACAATCATATAAATATACTACTTTTATCATATCAATTTAGGTTTATCCCATAACTAATATTCACAACATTTATCCTTATTTTCCCATTATTAGTTATCACGTATAATGGTTCATTTCTCACTTTAATTCGACGGGTTTCTCCAACTTACTACATAGCCCTCATGGACTCTATCCTTCCAAAGGTACAATTCAATAGGTATTCATTTAAGTTCCAACGTAACCCTCTTACGTGTCTCTCCCCTTTAATATATACTTACATTGTACCTTATGTAAAATATCCCAAAAATATAGATTTCGCCTTACATTAAAGGTCTCTTATTCATTAATGAATCCTACTGGTCATCATTAACTCCCAAATAATTTTAGCAAGGATGTCTAGGGAGTTTTCTTCATTTCGAATCAATTCAACAATTTTAAAAGGGCAACTTAAGTCTGCCAGGAGGGGTCTATCGATCGAGGTTAGGGGCTCGATCGATCGAGCATTCGATCGATCGATGATCAAGGCTCGATCGATCGATCAAGCAGGTGTGGCGAATCCTGCAGTTTTGCAGTTACGAGTTTTCTCACAAAACATCATCCAAATCCTAACTTTCCATACCCAAACGTCCAGAAAATTATACTACTAATTATATAAATCCATTCCTTACAACTTTTACGTAAAGCATGCAAATTTCCATTAATAAGCATGGATTAACAAGCCCCAAATTCATATAAAACCTCAAGAACCCTAGAATTTCATTAACATAGTCCTAATCCATCTTTTCCAAAATTTTATTCATCTACAACATCATAAATTCGTGATTTATTCCTCTACATGACAAAAGGTTTCCAGAATTTTCATTTAAGCCATAACTACATGAAATTTTCTAACTCAATATGAATCATCCTAATCATTCCTAAACCAATATGAAAGATGCATCAACCAAGTAAGCAAGATAAACACTTGCCTGGGATTTTCAGAAGTCTGGTTTGGTGCCGAAATTGGTGTGGTTGCATTCGCCGTCTCGCGATCTACGCGTTGGCGCTGGCGGCGGTGCAAACGGGTGAGTTTTGAGCCTTGGACTGCCTTGAGAGCTCTCTCCTCTCTTCTCTAATGGCCGTTCTATAGTTTTGAGTTTTCTAACCCTAGATGATAACCTAGACACCTGATATAACCCCTTTAATTTTCGTGGGTTTAATTACCCAAAAATGTGAAATGTCCAAAATGTCCTCCCGGGTAATAATTCGGCCTAAAAATGACCCGAGACCCAAACTAAACCCCCGGGTACACTTTTCTTACTATCTCGAGCCTTTCGGACGCGTTGGGGCACTCAAAATGACCATATGAACAACTTATAAAATATTTACTTTCATTAATCAACATTTATTTCCGATGCGACACAGGCGCATCCCGACTTAAATTTCCATAATTGTCATTTTATTCACACGTGATAATACTATAAAAATAAATCTCATATATTTCTATACTCATCCAGTAACATTCAACAAATAACAAATTTCCAATAATTACTAACTCTCGTCACGCTTGTAAATATTTAAAACAACATTCCGGATTAAAATTAATTTAATTATCTCAATTAAATTTAATTAATACCTAAATTTAAATGCCATGAAAATACGGGGTATTACATACTTCCCCCCTAATAACGGAATTTCGTCCCGAAATTCGAAAAATACGGTCTATCAGGTAGCACAGATCTGGATATCCTTTTCCGTACACAAACTATTTACATCGTAAGGCGCTCAATCACTATAGTCCTTTTCTCATAGCAACCCTATTTTACATTCTCATTGGAGACACTTCACATAGTGCCCCCAATTGACAACATTCGCATAGGTCATGCCTATACGTTATAAATATCCATTACCTCCTATCATTAGGAGGATTCCCACTCGGAGAAGACCATACTAACATTTGACCACTCTTGTTTGCCTAAAACAGTCGTGGAATTTTACCATAGTTATCGGATATTTTCTCAACCGATCCAAAAATTCTGATTATCTACTCTCCTCTAAACTTACGGAAGAAGAATAGTCGAGGTTCTTCCATAACAAAACCTTAATAAGCACCTTGTACGCGATAAACAGGTACGAGTGCTTCTACCGAGCATTCTTGAAATCATCGTACCAATATTCCAAAATCTCCTTCACGTGGCTCCACAAATCTTTAATCACCGTACGCCCATTCCCCAGCTACGGGTGATACATCCTACTCGAAACGAAGCCTTATCTCCGCTGGTTTCTAAAATCCCATATCAAAGGTGGGATTCACCAATCTCATCCTGATTTAGAAATTTATACTGTGCCGGATCATGCACTGGCGCGATCCTTCCTTTCAAAGGAAGTCTGGGGCATACTAGTTAATATTGTAAGTCAGCCCAAAGGAGTATCAATCACCTCCTTCTCGGCGACTTTATTCACATGTTCGGGATGAACCTTTGATCTTGTTTTGAGGATGGCAACCCGTCCAAGAACTGTACCTACTTTACTGACCTCTTTCAATTTCAGCAATTGTAGATAAACACAAAATTTCTTGGTGTATGCCGGAGGTTCCACCCGTGCTCTTATCTTCACAAAGCGTACTTCTGGACCTCTTATACCGTACTAACATCATCACTCTTTATATGTGTGAGTCGCTCTCACATTTGATTACTAACAATTTCTGCTCCGAGTGTTCTTTATAATCATTTCATTCTGCTCCATTCAAGGAATACTCTTCTTAAATGGCTTCCCACAGTCTTCCAATTCAAATTTGGGTGTGCTATTCTAATTGCACACCTATGTATGGATTATCGCCCTCATGTGGCGTTTAATCCACTATATCACTTCCACTTCGTTCTGTTAGCCCCACAAACACATTTTCCACACGTCCATTGCCACGCCCTTCATCTAGGACGAGTTTTAACATCAGTTAACCAGGATGTCTACACACCCTATAAACCGGGCATACTAGCGTAAGCATCACATACGCTCCATACTAATAAAAAAATTCTTTGTTTTCCCTAGTGCTTGCAGCGTGATTACAACACTTTAATCACCCTAAAAATCAAAATTTTAAATCTTCCTTATTATCATTCCGCCCCCTTAACTCGTGGTCACAAAGCAAAACTTTCCATGCTTTCTTACCACACAACCGGCTCTAATGGCTTTAAGACAAAATTCAACTTCCAATTTACATACATAATTACTTGATCCCATTTCGATTGGGGTACCGAACTCATGGAATAGTGACCAAATGTCTCCCTATTTCCAACCTTATGCTAAGTTTCATGCGTGGGATGTCTCACAAAGCGAAATCCAAACAAGGAACCCCCCCCCCCCCCCCGATACACTACTACCTAGCATTACTGGTTATCGAAATCCATTAGGTCCTCCGTTCATAGCATATACCCCTTTATTCCGTCCCTTGGCAGAAAAGTTATAATTTCTCCCGTAATTATGCTTAAAGAATGTTTCACTAATTGTACTATTGTTCAGTATAGGGTGGTGGTAATGGCATTCCATAAACCTCGATTACATACAATCGGAATTCTCGAGATTCCTTTCCCTAATAATAGGGGTATAAATATTAACTCCCAAATATCTAAAGGATAAATATAACAATGCACTTTTCCTATCACTAAGTCCGGAGTGCTAAACATAATACTGAGTCAAATATTTTCGCTCAACGGTAAATCTCGATACATACGGAATTTTACTGACAAAGTCTATACATACATTGGCATCGAATATCTCGAGCCCACTATCTCCTCCAAAGTCTCTAGGATAGATAATATAAGTGCAAGTCCCACCTCCTTATAGGTAAAGCCTCGCCAAAACAAAGATAAAACATGATGTGCTAGTGCTATCACTCCAATAGCCTTGCAATAAATGCTCATTATCGTACTAACCATTTCTATAACATTTTATCAAAGATAATACCATACTCGTATATCTCATCACTACGACGAGTAACCTCAATAAGATACGTAACACTGTTAACATATACTCATTCGTCCTCCGCGGATAGCACAAAAGAGAAATGAAAATCCCGCTACACTGGGGAAAATTATTCATATAATAATAAGGTTTATAATTTTATGCATTTAACTCGTCGCACATGAAATTCTAACAGTGAGCAAAATATAGTGACTCGTTCGTGTCACATAAACACGCCTCATCCTCTGAGAATACAACTTATACTTCTAACTTATACTGAATTTAATTAAAACCTGAATTGCATTTAGAAACTCACGAACGAATGGAATCGAATCCAGGAGGATCACAATCTCCTTATAGGTATCCTACTTTATATAAAAATATAGGCGAAAGATCCCCCTTCTGGGCGAGGCATCGCCACTTAAACATTTCTTGCCCCGGAATGGTAAGGACAATACTCTCACCAAAGTAATCTATCATGGCTCTATAAGCTGCGAGCCAATCCATACCTATAATAATGTCGTGCTCATGCATATCTAAGACTAACATGTCTGCTGGTAATACAAGCTACCAATATCCGTCCCCACACTCCGGCATATAAAAATATAAGTGAACCATTTCCCAGTGATGAGTCCACATATGTCATAGTGCTCTCTGCTGTGGCTAATAGCCCTAAGGCCTTTGCAAAATGGGTAGCTATAAAATAGTGCGTTGCCCCAGTATCAAACAAAACTCGACTCATAGTATCATGGATAGAAAACATACCCTCAATCGCGGGTGGTGCCTGCGGAGCTGCTGCCTGGGGGACGTTATAGACACGTCCGCACTGTAGCTGTCTCTGCTGGACTGAGGTTGTTGGAAAGGGTGGTGGAGCTGGCTTCTGTGGTTTATTACTAGCACATTCCTGTCGTGGGGCCCTATTATTCTCTGGGCAATCCTGACACCTATGGCCATTTCTGCCACATTGGAAGCACCTCCCTCGAAACTTCTTCACTTCATTACGTTGTTGACTAGTCTTGCTTTTTCCCTGGTCTTACTGGCCTTGATGGGAAATTTGTGGAAAAACTTTGTCACGGTGAGGACAATCCCTCCACATGTGACCCGGCTGTACATATTAATAGAAGAGTCCTGAAAGTTCTCTCTGGTTGGGTTGAAGTTCCTTTCCAGGCTGATCTGGGCAAGTTCGACGTTCATGACCGTCCATTCCGCATTTAAAACACCTCTTCGTGACTTCACTCGGCCCCCGGCTTTGTTGACCCTGACGCTTTTGGGTTTCTCTACACAATTTGTTACCTTTGTGGCTTTTACGGCCTTGAAGAGATTGTTGTTGCGATTTTTGCATCTTCACACACTTGTTATTTCCAGTCATAACAGACTGACTATACTCTCTAGATCTTTTCCCCCCCATAAGCTGCGTGTTGCGTTCTTGATACTGTAAGACTGCAGTGGTAACTGCCTGTGCCACAATACCTGCTAACTCGGCGGTTGATATTCTCTCTGGAGATACCTGAGGTGTAAGTCGATCTTGCTCGTTAACTCCCCTAACCGCCTTAGTTAGTTCTTCTTGACGGTCCATCTGAAAGTTTAAATAAATTTTGATGAGTTCATCATTCGCATAAACAAATCGCAGAAGCACGAATTCCCAATGTATAGAGATGAACACAACATTCCTAGTATTAGGGCTCTATATCAAAAATGCTAAGCTGAAAGCGAAATAAGCCGTACAGATCCTAAGGACACTAGAACCTGATGCTCTGATACCACCTGTGACACCCCACCTAATTAAATATCAGACGATCACTCCTTTATTAAATTAAAATCAAGGTGAACAGTTGGATCATTCTTAGCATCACTGTTGTAAAAATAACTTTTTTAAATTTAACAACCAATTTAATTAAGCTAAGTGTCAAAACCATTTTTTTTTAAACATTACTTTCCAAATTTTATTTTGAAAATAAATATTTAATTATCTACAACAATTCAATATTTAAAGAATCACACCACAATAATCCTGGAACATATAATCCAATTAATTTAAACATTCAACAACTAAATCCTAGCATTCAAAACTTAAAGTAAAACATACATGCTGAACAAATCCCAAAATAAGAGTACTAGAAATAACTTAAATACAAATGTCCCAATAAAATAGATAAATAGTGGAATGGGCGACACATGCCCAATAAGGAGAATGATAGAAGTGGAATCAAGTAAATGAAATCGTCTAAGCAAGTGGCCTACAACTCCCACCTAAGCTGCAGCACGTTCCTTCTAAGGGAGCCTAAGCAAGACGCCCCTATGGTTGGGCACCTGTAATATATACATATATATACAAGAGAGAAAGAGGAATAGAAACGGGTCAGAGCCTGATAGTGTATATGATTTAAAAATTCGTTTAGCAAGTATTTAAATTGATACAGGCTAATGCAACAACATATTAGTACGACACTCTCTTGAGAAATTCTCACCTCTCTTCTAATGTGCACTCCTATCGCACTAACCTTCCCAATGGTTTATCTCATCATATATCACACTATCTTTCCCCAAGGATTTAACTTATCTTAGGTGACTTTCAAGATTTAAGATTTAACAACATCATGGTTTAAGAGGATAATTTCATTTAGTACAAAACGCTCATTTTAACTTTATTGATTCATAATGTTTTTCAATATCATATTATAATTTTCAAAATAAGTATTTCCAATTTGAGTCATTATACATGTCTTACTTACCATAACACAGTAGGCAGTTTCCCAAATGTCAGAAGTTCATATATAACTATTAAATACTCGTATAATATATATATTCTAAACGCACCCCACATAAAAATTATGGTGTGGGCATACTCTGCTATCAAATCCCGTATCAATCGTACAAATGGGAATACAAGTTCGGAATCACTCTCGAACTGTATAAATACATACACAAACAATATTGAGGCGAAGCATAGTTTTCAAGTCCAAGAGTTCAGTACATACCCTCACGTCTCTTAGGACCGTGACTACCGATTCGATAGCCTGTACCGAGGATTTCTATCTTTTAGGGTACGATTCAATATCCCCCATGAAGTCCCATTCGAGATATGACCGTCCCAGCGCCGTAACCTCAGGGATAGCAAGTAGCGCGGGCGTGATTTTCACAAGTATATAATATATGCATACACAATCATATAAATATACTACTTTTATCATATCAATTTAGGTTTATCCCATAACCCATATTCACAACATTTATCCTTATTTTCCCATTATTATTTATCACGTATAATGGTTCGTTTCTCTCTTTAATTCGAAGGGTTTCTCCAACTTACTACGTATCCCTCATGGACTCTATCCTTCCAAAGGTACAATTCAGTAGGTATTCATTTATGTTCCAACGTAACCCTCTTACGTGTCTCTCCCCTTTAATATATACTTACATTGTCCCTTATGTAAAATATCCCAAAAATATAGATTTCGCCTTACATTAAAGGTCTCTTATTCATTAATGAATCCTACTGGTCATCATTAACTCCCAAATTATTTTAGCAAGGATGTCTAAGGAGTTTTCTTCATTTCGAAACAATTCAACAATTTTAAAAGGGGAACTTAAGTCTTCCAGGAAGGGTCGATCGATCGAGGTTAGGGGCTCGATCGATCGAGCCTTCGATCGATCAAAGCTCAAGGCTCGATCGATCGATCAAGCAGGTATGGCGAATCCTGCAGTTTTGCAGTTACGGGTCTTCTCACAAAACTTCATCCAAATCCTAATTTTCCATACCCAAACGTCCAGAAAATTATACTACTAATTATATAAATCCATTCCATACAACTTTTACGTAAAGCATGCAAATTTCCATTAATAAGCATGGATTAACAAGCTCCAAATTCATATAAAACCTCAAGAACCCTAGAATTTCATTAACATAGTCCTAATCCATCTTTTCCAGAATTTTATTCATCTACAACATCATAAATTCATGATTTATTCCTCTACATGACAAAAGGTTTCCAGAATTTTCATTTAAGCCATAACTACATGAAATTTCCCAACTCAAATCGGATTTTTCATCCATATGAATCATCCTAATCATTCATAAACCAATATGAAAGATTCATCAACGAAATAAGAAAGATAAACACTTGCCTAGGATTTTCAGAAGTCTAGTTTGGTGATGAAATTGGTGTGGTTGCGTTCCACGTCTCGTGATCTACGCGTTGGCGGTGGCGGCGGTGCAAATGGGTGAGTTTTGAGCCTTGGAATGCCTTGAGAGCTCTCTCCTCTCTTCTCCAATTTCCGTTCTAGAGTTTTGAGTTTTATAACCCTAGATGATAACCTAGACACCTGATATAACCACTTTAATTTTCGTGGGTTTAATTACCCAAAAATGTGAAATGTCCCAAATCCCCTCCCGGGGTACTAATTTGGCCTAAAAATTCTCCGAGACCCAAACTAAACCCCCGGGTAAACTTTTATGACTATCTCGACCCTTATGGACGCGTTGGCGCACTCAAAACGACCATACGAACAACTTATAAAATATGTACTTTTATTAATCAACATTTATTCCCGACGCGACACAGGCGCGTCTCGACTTAAATTTCCATAATTGTCATTTTATTCACATGTGACAATACTATAAAAATAAATCTCATATATTTCTATAATCATCCAGTAACATTCAATAAATAACAAATTTCCAATAATTACTAACTCTCGTCACGCTAGTAAATATTTAAAACAACATTCCGGATTAAAATTAATTTAATTATCTCAATTAAATTTAATTAATCCCTAAATTTAAAATCCATGAAAATACGAGGTATTACAGGATTTTTGTTTATGCATGGGGATACACATAATAATAATCATTTCTATTGTTAACGGTTGCATTATTTATAGAATCTTGTGGCTAGAAATGGCCTCGATTACATAATGTTGGGTAAGGTCATGTATGGTGTTGACATAGTGACATTTTCAGGGAAACTGGAATTAGTAGACCTTTGTTAGAATGGTTAAATCTTTATAGATTTGTGAGTTTTTAAATACTCTATTGTCTTTAAAGGTGGGAACAGTGTGCCCTATCAAATTTTGGAGGAAACATGGATAAATTATTTTATCGATTAATTTAAGGGGGTATGTATCACTCTTAGAAAGGGTGAAACGTTTGTTTGGAATAGACATAGATGGAATTTACTTTGTGGAGAATATTGATATCAACATATAGTGCATTATTTTATGTGTTTTCTTGGGCTAACAAATCTTGATAACTCACTAAAATAGCCAATAGTGAATCGAGATGTTTCCTTATTTCAATTTCGCTTGTGAGACGTCCCAGGCATGAAGCTTAGTAAGGGTTGGGAGTTGAGAGACCTTTGGGCTCTAGGGTGTGTGGTTGAATATGTGTTATGTAACTTTTGTGGGGATGATAACGCATCGAGATATGAGATATTTCAATGTTTAGGACGAACAGGGTTAAGGAGTGCAACGTCGAGAGAACGGAGGGATGTTCACTCCATAGTTATTAAAGCATTAGAGTATGCCTTTATACCTATGTCTTATATTTGTAGTTGAGCTTTTTATGTATATATGTGTCATTCGTATGTGATGTTTGTGAGTGTGTACACGTGGTATAGGGTGTATGGGCACCTTAGTCATCACATACTATGTTAGATGTGTGTGAGCCTTCTTATTTTAGCTCATTGGATGGGGGTACGAGATAGTTGTATATAAGCCTGTGATATTTGTGTGATTTACATTTTGACTTTATGCTTTACTAAATTTCAAGGAAGAAATTCTTGTACTAGTCGGGAAGATTGTAACACCTCGTATTTTTGTGTATTATTTACTAATTGAGGAAGAAATGATAAATGGGATAAACCTTTACTTTTGTAATCGCTAAAAATAAAAATGCTTAAATTAGATGATAATTAAAATTTTCACACGGTATAATTTTTGTAAAGTGTGTTCAGAATAATTAATTTTTGATATTAATTATGGGATATTGGATTAGGTGTACGCATAAAATAATTAAGCGATTTACGAAATATTATTGTTTGTTCTGGGTAGCATCACTGGGATTGGACTCTCCAGTGTCAAAAGTCCCAAATATGTGTTTTAGCATCTTAAGTTAGGTCCCGGGGTAGATACACCCTTAGGTTAAGTCTTGGAATATTTCAAGTCATATTTTGGGCCAACTTTGGTGCTAGAAAATAGGCCTATTATGGAGCTGTAAAAATGAGAGTTCTTAAAAAGATTTTGACCCATTAATTAGTGATAATATATTAACTAAAAAATACCCTATCAATCATATTACCTTAGGTGAATTAGATAAAGATTGGAGAGGAGAAAATCAAAGGATTATAGGGGGGTTCTTCTTTCCTTACACCTAAGGCAATAAATCTCTTGTAATATCACTAGATAATTGAAATTAATTTTGAATTCATATTTTCCTGAGGCCGATGGATAGACGGGACAGGCAACTAAAATGTTAGAGAATGCAAGGAATGCGTATTCCAAATTTTAGGGTAATTAGGAGTAATAATTACCACTGGTAGAGTTGAGTGTGATTACTCATAGCATATTTTTATTTTTGAGCTGCCTTTTGAGGCTTGATACTAATATATTATCAGCAACCATTTTGTTGGTTATAAGTGGGGAATGACAATCTTCTCGGTCCCAACGTGATTCGGGGCCCGTCGGTAAGGATTGAGTTAGTCTACATCATTTTTGTATACTTCAGGAACATAGTGAGAGTATGTCACCATGAACCGAAGTTTTGAAGTTTGACATGAGTGGTCAGGCATTTTTGTGGGTGTATCCCATGACAGGAGTTACATGTTTTGGAAACAAAGGAAAATTGGCACCTATGGAAGTGGGGCCCTTTCCAACAGTGAGATAATAGATCTAGTGGGGTGTATTCTAGACTTTTGAGCGTTGTTAGAGGATTCAAGATAGTTTTTTGATGTCATTATATAAGAAAGACCTTAAGCATAAGGGAATACATCGGTATGTAAGAGTTTAAATGGACTTGTCGCTAATCTTGGGTTGTAGTGAGTAAAAAAAAATGGTACCACTGCCATGTCTAAAGTGGAAACACCAAAATATTATTACGGGTCAATTTTGAATACGTTTGAATAATTATGAATTTAATTATTTTTGGTATTTTTAAATTACACGTGTGCAGTAATTTTATTAAAATGAAATATTGTGTACATAATAAATATTAATTGGGTGGGTTTAAGATTAATATTTATGTGGTAAATTAACTAAGTGTGTTTATGGTAAATAAAATACGGTGAATTGTTAGTACGTCATAGTGAGTGAGAACGATGGGATTTTTTACGATATCTCAATAGGAGATTTTTAGTAGATTATTTTAAGATTGAGACATGAAACTTATGTAGATTGACTCGGATGGAAATTTTGAGTTCACGGTTGGTTTCGAATGGGCAGAATTGACTCGGGGTTGTGTTTGGGTTCCGAAGGCTTTTTAGACTAGTTCAGACTCATGTAGGAGTATTTGGGTCATCTTAAAATATCCTAACAACGTAATTTCTGGATTGGTGGGTCAAAATATAATGTTATATGGGTGAGGCAACCCTACTATTAGTTGCAAACCCTAAAAGAGAGAATGAATAAATGAGAAAGCAAGGATAAGCCGAGACAGGCTAATTTGGAAGGAAACGCAAGAGATTTTAGCATCAAACTCATCACACACAAAGGAGATAAGACCCTATAATCATTCTAAGGAAAGTAATTAACTGGTTTTAAATTAAATTGAGGTGATTCATGTTCATATCATGGTAGGTGTAGAACAAAATCATTTTGGGAAAGGTTTTTTAATTAAAAGGGGGTTTGGGGTGAAATTGATATCATATTTAGGTTAGATCAATAATTGCTGATATAATACCAATTAATATCAGAGGAATCATAATCATCTAATATATTTAGAGGTTGAATATGTTTATTTGAGGATTTTGAAACAAAATCAATGGTTATTATGGAATGTTCTACTTATAAACCCAATTCATTAATTTAATTGATGATATTAGATAAATATTTTGTATTTGGATGATTTTACTGTTATATCCATATAGGATTCATTATCGTAGGTTATATATGTTTTAATGGAGGTGTTGTGTCGTATCGAAAGGTTTGGGTCAAAATTGGCGAAGAAGGTTCGTTGAGCAGGGGTAGAGAACCGGTTCGAATGTATAGCCGAATCGGTTCAAATTTCTAAGTGAACCAATTCGCAATCTGTCCATACCGATTTGGATTTCTGACAGGTTCAATAATGGTTGTTTTATTAATGGGTGATTTTCAGAGGGCTAAAATGAAATTGATAAACATGTAAAATAAGAGATATTTATTAGGGTGATTTAGAACGATTATATCACTAAAGCATGAGTGGGTAATTAAAGTTGGATTTGAAAAATTGAGAGAAATAATTGGCGAGTAATTTGAGTAATGAATTAAGTGGGGTGAATTAATAAATATTTTATGTACGTGTTGGTTGGATAAGTCCGAGTTTTTTGGCATAGTGATGCTATTTTATTTAATTAGTAAATGAGAATTAAAAACCTTTAAGAGTTGATAGTGTTGACTCGGGATAGTAGGCTAGTGCTTTAATTGATAGGCATGCTTTAGTCAAAATTTTATTGCTATATATAAGGGTATAGAGATAGTATATATACGAATATGAATAATATTTTTGTGTATGATATTTATGTGAAACATACCCCTCTAGTGCTATCATTGGAGGATGCGCGATGTGGGTCATCTTCCCTAGCAAAACACAGTAAGTTAAGTATGAACTGCAGGTCATAGCACTATGTTTACACCTTGTGTGATGGTTATTAAAAGTGAGACGATTAGGGTATGGTTGGGACTCACTATCGAAGGACTGTGACCACCTACAATATGTTTACGATTTTATCGAGTCGGTGTGAGAGTCTGACTTTCGATAATGGGAATGAATTGAGTATGCCCTGGACGATGATATCATTGTAGACAAAGGCATCCAATGAGATAGTACTCGAGAAATGGCATCTATTGAGTTACTACTCGAGGGATGGCATCCAAGGAGTTATTACTCGGGTGATGACAATTATGCAAGACACATTTGTGTTTGGTATAGTATAACATTACTTATATTTATTAGTGTGGTAACTATATATGGGGATAATACTTCAAAGAGTGAATGTTATAAATAACTGGGATAAAGTATTAGAATAATAAATAATGAAATGACAAATTAACCTAATGAGAGAAATAGCTAAGAAATGAACGATAAAAAATGCTTGAGGTAGAGTGGTGTATTAGTGAGATTTGTAACATCACTAATTAGGTGGGGTAGCGTAACTAGGCGGGTTAAAATGTATGCGCTAGGTGTGCACTATAATTGAGAAGTGAGAGGTATCTTAGGGGAGTACGACAACAACTTAAATATGGAAAGTTTTACCACATATATATTTATTGAATATTAATTACTTGCGAATATTTTTAAAACGTTTTGGGCTCTGTCCCGTATCAACTCTATTTTTCAAAAAAATTTAGGTGTCCACCCATAGGGACTCTATGGATGACTATTATTTCCAGAGACATGAAGGTCCAGCTAATGTGAAGGCTTGCAGGTTGCTGAGTAGTAGCTTAACTTATTGCATTCTGGATTAGGTTCTCTATTATGGTATTGTTTGGGCGTGTTGTCCATTTTCATTCAAACTTATGTAATTCAAAATTTTATTCAATTGGATTGGATGTGTTGAATTTTTACTCGATGGTTTATTTGGGGACTTTATCTATTTATCTCTATTTTAAATTTTACATCTTGGTTTCTTTATAATGATTAATATGCATGGGATTATTGTCATTTGGTCAATAATGTTGTATGTTAATGAAAGATAAAATTTGTCTCGAGCTTATTTAATTAATAAGTGGTTAGTTATTTAAAATGTTTCCAATAATGATTCTAATAATGAACCAGATGAGACTCCTATTTTTTTCTAGTAAAGGACTGATCAACCATGCTTGAAATAGGCGAGGTGTCACAGACAGTATCAGAGCATCAAGTTCTAGTGTCCTATAGGATCAGTGTGGAATTTTTACATTTTTAGCATTGATTTTCTTTTATATAGAGCCTTATACTTAGGACTGTGAATTCATAATGCAACTTATGTTCTACTGCTATCGAGTATAGTTGATGAGAATCATTTACGAGTTCGTGTGGGCTTTGTAAACCGAACAATATAGGATGACTAGTGAGGGACGTTAGGAGGAGTGCAGTGGGAGAGTCTTAGCCAAAGCCATAGAGTATTCTGGGAACGGTGCCCGCAGTAGATGTCACCATGATGGCACAAATTCAAACTCATCGAGTACAGTCGGTAAGGGAGAGAGTCGAAGGGGATTTTTATAAGGGCCATTTGTAAAAGTTCATAGAAAGTGCAAAAGTGTGATTGGCCAATGGAAGGAGAATATGTAGAGGTAATTACGTATGGTGAAGGGCAGTGGCACTTAGGATTTAAATTTTGGGAAAAAATTGAAGCTCATAGGATCAAAGTTATTATAGTGGGAATTAGTCACCACATATAAGGAAATTAATAAGGTATTGATTGAGAAATTTTGGGTGCGATTTGACCGTAAGTCCTTTCATTTATCATTTGAACAGAGATATGAAGGAAGTTTCTGGACTTATCACAAGAGGGTAGAACAAAGGCCGATTGTCATGAAGAATTCACTTGTTTAAGCGAACTTCATACTTGATGAGGTAGGTAGGGAGGATAAAAGAAGTTTTTAAGTGTGATGATGGACTCATGAGTAGAAGTCGTCAACGCTTATGGGAAATGTGTCTTGAACTACTTATGTATATGGCATCAACGCAATACTTTTAAAATGGTAATATCAATGCTTCCATGTGAAGGGAGCCAAGAGAGTTAGAGAATCAGACCAGAAGGGAAAGACATGATTTAACGATGCTAATGAGGCACCACACCGAGAATACCCAGTAGGGGACCCATTTGAATGGTTTACATAGAGGGAATTCCTACCAAGTGATAGAGGATTTAGTTAGGTCCATCAGGGATAGCAGTGTGTTCCACATGACTAGCAAATCCATAGGAATAAGAGGGGTATTAATTATGGCCAAGGCTACTAGGTCTGAGAAAAGGGATACCCCAACATGGCCAGTGGGGCCAGAGACAGAGGGATGACATAGAGAGGTGTCTTATGTGTGGATAATAGGGACACATGTGTTCATCTCATCATCAACGAGTTAGGGGACAAGAGCGTTGCCTAGTAAGTGCAACAATTATAGAAGTTTTTGGTTCGGTTAGGATTAGAGTGTTATGTTTAAGAACCGTTTGAACTGCTAGTGCTATTGGTCAATGAAAGTATGATTTTTATCCTCGGGTAAAGGGGTAAGTTCAGTGTAACACTGGTGAGTCACAATATTTTGTTAGCACTAGATTCATACGGGAGACGATATTAGTGGGTGTATCAATAGTGTTAATATTGTGTGTATATATTTATTATTGGGTAGCTAGCTCTCTTTGGTTCCACCTTCAGGTAAGTGGGTGTGATCACTGAGTGGATATGTTTTAGTGTACTTAATCGGTTTATATATATGATATGCGAGTATAGTGTCATCCTGGGTATGGACTGGCTAGCAATGGTTTGAGTGATTGTGGGCTGTTACATCAAGGCAATCGTGTTCGTTGTTCAATAATCACGTGAAATCCAATTGAATTTAGCATTTCAAATATGAGTTCAATAATCACATGAAATCAAATGGAATAACACTCGCGAGATTAAGGAGTATTTTATGTAAAACCCAATATATTAAACCACCAAAAGGATACCAACCACAATCTGCCCAGAAACTCAGAATAAGCCATAAAAAATAGTCCATAAAGATCCTCAAAACATCTCCAAGCTCAACCTCAAAAGAGCCTCAAGAACACCTCCAAAAACCTAAGGTTGAATGCATAGATTAAAGGGGCAAAGTGTATATAAAAGGAGAGGAAAACCAAATATATTTTTTGGGTATTTTTGTGCCACGAGACTGTTCCAAAATAATCACCCGCGATCCTTTTTTATAAGGTAAAAATTCAAGAGATGGAAACAAACTAAAACACCTTGAGAAACCTGATGCGCATGAAAACTGAAGGGACTGATTGATCGATCCCTGGCATCGATCAATTGATCGCCCAGTTTTTAAGGGACAATTATTTAAAAATCAATATAAAATCCGTTTATCTCCGATTTCGAAACCGTTTGAAAATATTATCTTTAAAAATAAAATCCAACATATTTGAGTAAGAAAAATAATTTTATCAAAAAATTTATTTTTCCTCTATTTTTGAAAATACCACAAAATTATGCAGGTTGTTACACCTGGTTATTATGGTATATTTTTTGGTACTGATGTAAGCTTTCTGGACGGACTAGTTTATATGCAGGTTATATTATTTCAAAATTGATATTTTGCATATGATTTCGTTTATCACACCTGATTATTTTGCTATATTCTTTGTGTAATTCCCTTGTTTACTAGATACTGATTTGTAATTACTTGATCATATTTAGCTGGTTGTTTCATGATTATCTAGTGATTTTTGTTTGGTATATCTTCATGCTAGATACTTTTTGATTGGTTTATCTTTTCACCGGATTGTCTACTCGAGACAAAAGGGGGAGAAATGTATGTGATGTAGGGGGAGATATGTTGAACATGTTTATTGAGATTTGATTTAAATGTTGTTTGATTACATATTGTACAAATTGATATCATATTGTTTCTTAATTGTTTAACAAATGATTTTTTAGAGTTTATTCATATTAGTATCTATTGTAAAATTGGTATCATTTAGATATATACATATATATTGGTTTCATTTGTTCCACCATACTTCACTCGGTATTTGTTTTTTCTGTTTCATGTGTGTAGGTATTCTTCAGCGGTTCGAGATTTCAAGTTTACATCACATTCAGATAGTTCATGCTTGCCGGTACTACATATACTAGTATGTGTCCTGTAATTTTTTACTTTCGGTTTATGAGATGGGATTTAGGGATCATACAGCTTGACGGCCCGGCTTAGGCATTTCACTAGTTTAGCTTTGTCCAAGAATAGTAAAAGGGGGATATTTGTAAGGACATAAATTTCCAATTGAGTCCCTGTAATGTTTTGACTTAATTTCGTGAACAAAATTGTGTTTTTAATATGTCATAAGGAGATTTTATTTTATCACGATCCAACTCGGTCTATGACGTATTGAAAAAATTTAAGACGTTGTAGAAAAGCTTCAAAGAATTAATCATGCAGAAGTTTAATTGGTGCAAGTTTATTCATCTTCAAGTTTATTGCATTTCGAGATCACATGAGAATGAATGCATATTGTTATTGAGATTCGAGATCGTTTTTATAAAAGATAAGGATGTAATTTTATAGGAAAGAAACATTTTAAAATGTTTTAAAAGTGTTTTAAATGTTTTACACTACTTTTTATTCTGATAAGCTCAAAAAATAGTTTGACTTAATTGGATCTCCTTCGGAAGAAACATTTTAAATAAAAAGACAAACTGACATGTGTGTCATTCAAACGACACCTCGGATCGTTCGAGCGAGATAGCCATGTCACGCAAATGACTTGTCAATCTCGTTCAAGCGACACATTTTTTGAGGCGCCGACTTAAAATCCTATTTAAAGTGTGGTTTCATCAGAATTAACTTGAAATGTAATCTGAAAAAATAGTTTTCAATCCAGTGCGAGTTTTGCACATGTTTTTCTAAGGTTGCAAAGCTTAAACACATCTTTAGAGTTTACAAAGATTCGAGTTATCATTAATATATCTTTATGTGATCTTGCTTCACCAAGAAGGTTTATTCTATAATTAAACATCTGGGTTTTGCGATGAAAAAAAGTTTAGGACTTCTTGTTCCACATTGTAGACATATCAAAATCATTCAGTGGACACCAAGACATACGTGGACGCATGTGTTGTGGAAAAAGGACTTTCTGTGTGGGAACTGTGAGAGGAGTGGTTAAAGATCACAAGAGCATCAAGACCCATGGGTATAGAGTCGTTGAGTGAGTCTTTTGTCTGTTTGTTGTAATTCCACATTCATAGTGATTGTCTGGCTTGGGCCGTCCGAGGTTTTTTTCATCTTGGGGTTTTCCTCGTACATCCTGCGTTGTGAGTGTTCTCTACTTTACTTTACTTCCTTTAATCACTAGATGCATGTTTAGGAATATTCAAGATAAAATTTATTTAAAGTAAAAATTGATTTTTCACAACTTGGTTTGGTGCTAATTAAAAGTTGGACAATTTTTTGTGAAAATTGGTTTGATTTGAAACACACTCATGTAGGGACACTCTTTACAAAAAGATTTTTTTTTAAGATTTATAAGTGAAAGATGGATTTTGATGTTTTGATTTAATCCCTAAAATGGAAACCATGTAGGATTAATCCCTTGTTGATATTAGAATTAACATAATGAAACTTGGGTTTATTTGATGAAGAAATTTGGGGTTTATACGTGTTCTTGAGTAAGAATGACAAAATGCAAATTTTCTGAATTAAAATGGGATTAGCATGATTAATAGAAATCCCATGATAATTTTTATATGATTTGATGTTATAAATTATGTACATACTTGGGTATATCATTTGGGATGAAGTATAAGGAGTTTGGGATCATTTGGTAGAGGTTTTGAGGATGAATTATGTTACAACGCGTAGGTAGAATTAGGTAGAAAAATGATGAACATTGTATGATAATTTTAGGACTATTTTAAGAGGAACATGGTAATGTGCATGAGCGTTCTTGTATAAAATCACGTTTTGCACAACTTTGCAGTTTTAAGTTTTTTCAAATCGGAGTAGAAAAGCTTCAAATTATAATTTTATATTTCTGGGAAGAATGTAACTTTATCGAGAAGAAGGATGATTGGGAATTAAAATATAATTTGGGCTTCTTATAATGAGTCTGGGTTTTGGACCAATAAGTATGGGTTGAAGGTAGCTACTGGAATAATTAATTAAATCCTTTTGGTTTACAATAGATGTTAGGAGTAATGGGAAATGTGAATAAAATGTGAATTATTAGTTTATGAGATAAATAAAAATATACTATGTGTGGAATTTGTATATAGGATGAGAGTATACCGATTTTTTGATATATATACATAGGTGGATCGAATACCTGTAATATAATTGAGGTTTAAAATACCATGATAGGTAGGATATTCGAGATATAAGTATACTACGTATGAGACTTGTAATATGGGATGTTCTTATGACCTATTGTTGATATATATATGTATAGGTTGAGTGTATACCTATATGATGATTTGTGTGTATAACATACACAGCCTACTAGTTATTGACGGGAAGTTTACGCATTGAGGGACTTTATATCTCGATAAGCCTTTGGGGGGATTTTTAACTTGTGCCTCAGAACATATGACTTAGGTTGGATTGCGATGTGTAAGGGCAATGGTATTGAACGGTCATTTGGGTGCGTAGGTATGTGTCTAGCCTAAAGGCTTAGGACTATGTTCGCCTCCCATATTAGTGTTTGCTATTTATGGTTGGAGTGATATACCGGACCTAAAATCCTTTGTACAGTGACAAGATGTACCCGAACATGATGGCAGAGTATCCATACCTCGTAGCTGAGTCTCGGGGTACAGTGTTATGTATATATATAATAGAGTGCATGTATATATATATACTTTTGATATTATTTACTGTGTGAATTAAGTAGAAAGGAATGATAATGAAATCTGAAATGAATTAAGTTGGTGAACACTTAAGTATATTAAATTGAAAAAGTGCTTATCCATGTTAAAGAGTAATTGGATATATATGTATTACTTATATTGCAGGAGAAATACGTGGGAACGATATTGGGCAATGTTTAGATGTTAGACTGGAAAGAACTAGTTAGCATGGGAATAGTAACTAGTATGTTTTGAAGATACATTAGGCATGTTTACTAGATAAGAGGTGAGAATCTCAAGAGAGGGTTCGAGAATCTAACATGTAAACAGTAATTGCTTAATTGCACTTGTTAATCACTTGTTATTTTTAGAAAAAGTTTACCAACGGTCTCTGACCCATTTTCTTGCATATTCTCTCCTCCCTTGTATCTTCTATATTAGGTGTCCAGTCAAAGGAATGCCAGGCGTATAGAATTGGATATTGACCTAATATTGATGCTATTGAGTTCCAGAATATGCTTAGACGCTTTAATTCTCTTGATTCATACATCCGTAGTAGTTAGTTCATGTAGGGCATGTCGCCCAAGGATTCTAGTTATTTCGATTATATCTCAGATAGTGGTATTACTTATGTCTGTTTTCATACATTCAATATATTTGGATTGTTGTATTGATGTATTTAAACTGGGTTTAATTCAGTTGTGATGTTACTTATCTATTATGCATTGTTGTGGAATGGATTACATGAAATTATTTGTAATGGTACAATAAGATTGTATTAAATTAAAATTTGGATGTTTTTAACACCACCTTAATTCAGTATTAAGGATTAACAAAAATAAAATATTTTTCAGCAGTGATGCTAAGAATGAACCAACTATATACTCTGATTTAATTGGGTATAGGATTGATCACCCAATATTTAATTGATCGGGGTGTTATAGGTGGTACAAGAGCATCATGACCTAGAGTCCTTAGGATCTGTACGGCTCTCTACGTTTCAGTGTAGAGTCCTTTGATGTAGAGCCTTATGATTAGGATTGTTGTATTCCTTCACATATATAGATTTATGTTCTCTTGCTATTAAACCTAAGTGGTGAAATTCTTATACAAGTTCGGTCGGGCTTCGTACGCCAAACCGAATCAGACAACCAACGAAGGCCATTGGATAAAATACAGGAGGACAACAGGCGACTTAGTGTAAATGTTGATGGAGGTAAAATTCACCGTAATCATCATAAGGTTGATTCACGCATGGGGCGGACCATTGTAAAGGGTATTCTGAGCCCCTTGAATATTCATTGAGATTTTGCTCAAATGAGGAATTTGACTAGCGTTAAAGGGGACTAGGGGCATCCAATGTCCTCTAGATTTGTATTAGGAGTATAACCAAGGGTTTATGGTTAATGGGGAAGTGCTAAGGACCTAAGGATAGGCTTCGGGGTACTATAATGTGGTGTCTATAGATCCTCTTGACAGCTAAGCTTGTAAAAAATTAAAGTCATCGAATAGACACAACATGAATGTTTTGGGGAAAGATGTCAATTCTAAGGACCTAAAGGAACGTGGATGACCGGTTCATAGGGTCGAAGTCAATTCTGAGGACCTGAGGTAATGTTCAGGATCACCAATTCTACAGATCGAGGTCAATTCTAAGAACTTAAAGTGATGATGACAAATTCTAAGGGCAAAGGTAAATTCAGAGGGCCTAAATATTGGACCAACAATCCTAAGGGCCGAGGTAAATTATGAAGACCTAGAGTTATAGAGATCGATTCTACGGGAAGGTCAATTGGAAGGACCTAAAGTTAAGGAGACTAATTATGTGGATCGAGGTCAATTCTGAGGACCTAAAGTTGTGATGACCGATTTTGAGGGACGTGGTCAATTCTAAGGACCTAAAGTTATGATGACCAATTTTGAGGGCCGAGGTCAATTCTGAGGTCCTAAAGTGATAACGATTGATTTTAAGGGTCGAGGTCAATTCTGAGGACCTAAAGCTGAGGAGGCCGATTAGGAAGGTCAAGGTCAATTCTGAGAACCTAAAGTTATGATGACCGATTATGAGGTCACATGCCAATTTTGAGGACCTAAAATTTGGATGACCAATTATAAGGGTCGAAGTCAATTATAAGTATCAAAATTTGTGACGATCGATTCTAAAGGCTGAGGTCAATTCTGGCGACGTAAAGTTATTATGACCAATTTTGAGGGTCGGGGTCAACTCTGAGGGCCTAATGGTTGAGGTTGATTATGAGGACCTAAAGTTATAACGTGGGAGGGGGGGGGTACCTTTCGGGGAGTCTTTTGTACTTTTGGTTTTATTGAGTATTATATTATTTTGAGACTATACTGGGGAAAGACATCTGACGGGGCATTGTCCTGAGAGGAGATAGCATTGCCGAGGAAGTTGAAATACTTATGGTGGATGGATTTGGAAGAAAGTTTTTTTTGGGAATTCTGGTGGGAATTTTATAATCATGTAGGGGAAGCATTTGATTTTGAGGTTTGGGTTCCATTGGGGAAGAATTGAGATTTTGGGATTCTACTGGGGAATTGTAGTGGACTTTTGGGATGCACCATTATGTAGAATATGTTTAGGCTTTTATGCTGGGGGTAAGAGTGTAATATAAATCCTATTGCGGATTTTGGGATCTTAAATGGTTTTCAATGGTGAAGAAATATACTACTACTTGTTTGGCATTTTTAGGAATTTTAAGGAGAATTTTTGAATTTTTTTGTCATTTTGGGGCATTGTTTGTACAAAATTTGAGGGGTTATGCTGACCGGCATGTTGTAGGGGTTTCCTTTTGGCAATAGTCGAGAATCTTGGGCTTCCTTAGGAAGAGGAACAACCAAGTTTCAATCAGTATCAGCAGAGGTCTGTCGATCCGCATGTTGTTTAGTATCCAATAAAAGGGGTGAACCCTCCTCATTTTTCACATCTTTATACATCTGAATCTTCTATTTCTTCTCTTTAGAGTCTGTTTATTAGTCCTTCTTTCTTAAAGAATTCAAATGGTGGGTTCTTCTAGCAAGGAATACAACATGGACTAGTTGAATGTTGATGACTGGGTGGGTTTTGGAGTGGCGATCTTGGGTGACCCTTACTTTGGGCAAAAATAATGATTTTGACTTTTTAAGGCCGTAGTTAATGATCGATTTTTGTTGCGTGAGACCTCAAAACACCATTAATCTTAGTTGAGGAACCCTAGTGTCTGTGTAAGTATAGTGACCTTTGGCATTCTTTATTCTTTTTCTTATTTTCTTTATTTTCTTGTGTTGATGAAATGGTCTTTTCTTTTTTGATTTTGGCAGATAGACATCTCCCCTTAGAGCATACGTTCCAAGGGGACAACAAGATTAAAGGATGTATAGGAGAGTCTACCGAAAGTGGTGCACTGGTAGTTACTTTTATAGGCTTTGGCTGCTTGGAGTAAGATCAGGATGAGATGCCACGCTCTACTACAGTTTTATGCAAATTAGGAGAGTAGTGGTGGGACACTACACACACCATTCACTTGGGCTTTGGGGATATGACTGTGACTCCCATCGACGTTCAACAGCTGCTAGGGATAGATTGTGAGGTTATGAAGATAGAAGTGAACCATACTACGGGGTTGATGTCATAAGCGATTCATGTAGAATTGGGGGATGTGGGTAGGATAGTTTTGGGATACTTTATCCCAATTTCCTCTCTTAGGGAGTTGCTCTTGAGTATGAGTATTGATGTGACTGAAGAGAGATAGGAGAGGCAGATGGTTCAGTTATTTTTTTCCTTTCGTTCGGTTGTTTCTTGGTGCCAACGTCATCCTTGTTTGGTTCTTGCCATTTTTTGGATATTTTCGGATGTCCCGCTTTATGATTGGGGGAGCATGACCTTGTTGACCTTTTACTCTTCCTTGGATACATTCCGTCGGTTCTATCGGCAGACCTTTAGAGGGCCACGTACCTTTTGGAGGTAATTCTTGCATTTTCTTTTTCTGTATTTCTTTATATTTTCCGTGAATCCTCTTTTGGGCATTTTCTTTCTTTGTACGAATATTGATATTTTGTTAGGAATTACAGATGACCTTTTACCCCTGGGGGACAGCTCCTTAGCACACGGGGGTGACAGCTATGCACGCGCAGATGCAGAGGTTATTGGTGCATGAGTGCGGGTATGCCTGGTACTTGGGAGAGAGGATTATGAGATAGATAGTGGAGTATGAGGTGGAGGTCCCACCAGCGATGCCTCCGATGTATATGAGGCGGGTTAGGGAGATGCCCGATGGTGATGGTTGGAGAGGATTATTCTCCATACACGAACGCATAGGCCACTTATGACTACCTAGATTTCGTGATGATTTGGCAAATTCCTTCCTACATTTTTTATGTGGTGGCCATGCCTCTGCCTCCTACGGCTTCGAGAAGGGGTACGAAAAGGCCGATGGGATCTGCCCATAGCATAGGTGGCACATCATCGACAGTGGATGTGGCAGTAGAGGCTTCGCTTATTCTGGTCACTCCTCCCTCCTATAATTTTTGGTTGACTAGAGGGGGATCACTAATATTGAGCGTCGCCCAAATGCAATGGTTCTGGGGTTGATGGGGCTTGTGGAGGACTTACTTCAGTTTGAGGTATATTTTTTTCTTTTCATATCTTTTCCCCTTTTGATTTTTTCATTGCTCTTTATTGACTTATTTGCCTTTTATTTTTATTATTTTGTTTGCAACATGCTCGGGTGTCGACCTATTGGCTAAAGGACATCAGAGACTAGGTGGTGTCTGGGCTACCTATATCAAGGACTCTGTTTCTTCTTATCTGTTTCTCCTTGCTACCTGGCTTGGGGAGTGAAGGTTTTATAGCTCATCACGGGGGGAAGCATGTCCGCCATAGGGATTGAGGGTTTAGAGAGAGAGAAAGAGATTATGGGTTCTGGCTGAGTCCTATTATTTTTATTTTTTTGTTTTTTCTATCTGAAAAATGTAATAATGCAATGGAAGTATATATATATATATATATATATATATATGAAGAATGATTTTATTTCTTGGTTTAATGACTTATTTTACATGCACTCTTTAATTTTTTTATAAGACTATAAAAATGATGAGATATTATTTTTAGAAAAAAGATTAAATAACTCCAAGAAAAGACTTATGATGAGAAATGATGGGTAAAAATGGATAAGTTTAAAAGAAATAACCTGAGGGTCTTAAAATAAGGATTTATTTTTTGAGTTTTTTATTTTCACAAAAAAGGAAAGAATTTTTTAAAATAAAGGGGATACCGATAGACATACCCCTTTTCATTCCTATCGGCATATGGGTCAAGTCAAATCACCCTATGGTTTTGATTTCACTTTCCTAAAGCCTAGAGTAGTTTGTAGGGTAGGAATTCATTTGGGCACCTCAGATTTCTTATCTTTAGCCAAGAACTTTATCTATAAAAGGGGGATAAAGGGAGTGTATTTTTTCATCCATTCTCACTTTCTCCTCCATCTTATTTCTTGCTTTCTACTCCATTATTTCCCACATGGCCCTTCCGATGCTCGAAGAATTCTCTTCCTACCTAGAAAGTCTAGAAGCCATGTGCCTGTATAATGTGGATTACGAAGATTTCAATTTCGTCGAGTCTCCTTGTGGCATAATCGATCCATTGATAGGAACATGTTGGAGACGGCAACACAATTTTAGTTCCTTGAAGGCCATATTTTTTGTTTTGGTTTAGATGAGGTATGTCCGACCTACAAAGAGTTCTAATCCATGTTGGGAATTAGTACCATCGTAGCTGTGACTATGCCCAAATTTTCTCGTTCTCCCCGGGCACTATTATTGGAGTTGCTCCACATTTTCCCTTTGGTGGCTCGGTCACTGGGGGATGATCTCTCTTTTGGTTGTAATGTATTCTATACATCTCAGGGATTTCAACAATGTGGTCCATACCACAGATACTGCCTTGGGACTAAATTCAAGGCTCTTGCTGGTGATGAGGGACCTAATAGTGGACCCTCAGTTAATTGTAATCATAATATGGATGTCTTATCGTCGCATTCTTATGACAGTGATCTGGTAAAGACCATGAATGGTTTTGATTCTGAGGGGAAGGTTGTTCCAACTTCTTGACAGGGAACTCAATGATGTTACTCATGTGGATAGCTAAGAAAATTCGTTTAGAGATTCATCCTGAGTAACTCTTGGTAGCAGTGCTAAATTTTTAGCTTGATATTTTATCAGTTTTGGCCCATCTATGGAGAACTGGGTAAATCAATTCATAGAGCATGGAGACCGATGCCTTTATTGACTGGTGCCTTGATGGAGAGAACTAAAGCCTATTCAAGAGCTGGGAGAATACCATACATTTTATTTGGTTTCCTGCGGAAGACTTCATTCTATTTCCCTTACTGGCTTCTACACCAAGTCAGATGGGAGCATATAGTGCCTCCTCGGGCACTAGACTTCTTTCACCTAGAAGACTAGATTGAATCCATGCTCATGAGGTTATGTTATTTATGTGAGAATCCTCTGCCATCAAATTATCCGTCTTAATTCGTAGGCAGGGTCTGGCATGTATTTAGAGACTATCTGAAATGGCTGTGGAAGCGAGTCATGGTGACAATCTTGGTAGATGAGATCGATCATAGGTGGTTTGTCCTTTTTGACACTATAGAGGAAGGGGCAGTTGTCTTTTTTAGGCTGGTCATGGCATACTGCTCTATAGATCCCCTTCAAAAGACTAACCAGGTAGGGGAAGTTTGGGGGCCTCAAAGAGCGAATGATGATGAGGCTGGGTCTTTCAGCAGTTGTGAATAGGGTTTTTGTGAAGCTAGGATTATTTTAAGTGAAACTTTTGGTGACTTGGATGTTTTGTATGTTTTTTTTGTTTTTGTTTCTAGGATTTGGGAATAACTTTGTGAAGTTTGGTTAGGCTTGTTCAGGAGTAGTTTGGTTAGCGAAAAGGGATGGTTATTTTGAATCCCTTCACTGATACTTTGTGTAATAGTACAAAACTCCCCTATTTAAAATAAAATTATTTTTTAATCATATTATTGTGCCTCTTGATGATTTTTTCATATAAATTATCCATACTAATCGTTAAGTCATACATAATCATTTTGTTCATGTAAATGATAAAATGAATTTTCATTCTCGAAGGTAAACAAAGTATAACATTTTAGGAAAAAAGAAGGGGACAATGCCCATGTAAAGTGTATTATCATCCAACGTACCTTGGGTGTTTTGACAATTTTCTAAGTTTCATTTTGAAATCAAAAGGTTTTTTTATAGTATCATGCCCCACGTAGTTCTGGGTAAATGGAAATTAAGATTTTTTCCTATTTTTATTTTTTTAGAATAGAAGGGGGATGAGAAGAGTAGTAGCGCGCTGATATTTCAGACTAAGGGTAGCACCTCTCAAGACGCTCCAGGTTGACTGGACATGACATCTCTTCTTTGTCGAGGTCAATGAGCATAGCAGTGTCACCTGACAAGATCTCTTTCACGATGTAGGGGCCACTCTAGTTTACTTTAATTTCCCTCTTGGGTCCCAGATGGGCTCTATAATTTCTTTGAGGGCCAAGTCTCCTTCTTAGACACCATTTTCCTTGACTCTTCAGTTGAATGATCGAACTATCAGGCAATGGTATCCTTGTATGTGGTATAGAGCCTTCATCCTCTTTTCATCCAAGAGTGACAGTTCGTCAAAGCGGTTATGATTTCGGTCTTCCTCGCTGACTCTGGTTTTGATCATAACTCATAAGGAAAGTATTTATAGCTCAACAGGTAAGATTTCTTCCATGCCATATACTAGAGAGAAAGGGGTAGCTCCAATAGATGTCCTGACTAAAGTACGGCATCCTTAGAGGGAATAAGGGATCTAATCGACCAAATCTTGGTAACTCTTGATCATTTTGTTGATGATGGATTTGAGGTTATTATTGGCGATTTGAACTGCACTAATTTTGAGGTCGGTTGGGAGAAGATTTATGTCTCTGAATCCTGTATTCGTCAACCAGTTTTGTGACCTCGGCTTCAAAATGTAACCCATCATCTGTTACTATCTCGTGGGGAACCCCATATTGGTAGATGATGTTCTTTCGAATAAACTATGCTATCTTTTTATCATTCAATATTGCATATGACACAACTTTGACACATTTAGTGAAGTAATAAATGGCAACAAGGATGAACTCATGCCCATTTGAAGCTTTGGGTGTGACTTTCCTCAAGATATCAATGCCCCAGGTAGAGAATGACTAGGGAAAAGTCATGTTATTCAATTCTTAAGGAGGAAAGGGATAGATATTAGCAAACTACAAGAATTTGAGGCATCTTTAGAAATAAGCGGTATAATACTGAACCAATGTGGTCCAATAATACCCTTGATAGATAATCTTCTTAGCAATCGTATGACCATTCATGTGGGGTACACATTCCTCACTATGGATCTTCTGTGTCATTTTTTCAATGCCAGTCCCTGTAATGTAGTGCAAATGGGTTCCATTGAATTTTCTCTTAAATAGTGTTATGTCGCAGATGATGTATTGGGTAGACAGTTTGCAAGAGGTCACATTGTTTTTCTTATTAGCATCTTGGGTATACCTACCAAGATTAAGGAGGTGCCAAACATCGTAGTAACAGTATTTGTCCATGTCGGAATATTCCTCCATAGAAAGCTGAATTTGGTAGCGGTGGGTTAGCGTAGCTTCTTTTAAACTAGTAAAGGGGTCATCGTTATTCCCTCATGCATGTCGAATATGAAGGCCAGGATAGCAAGGGCATTAGTTAATCTTTTCTTTTCTTGTGAAAAGTAGTGAAATGTGATATCTCATAACTAGGAGGCCAGTTCTTCTAGGTGGGTGCGAAAGTGTAAGAGCTTTTTCATTTTAGACTTTCCATTTTCTAAGGACTTAACTGATGATGAGGGCAGAGCACCCGTAGACATCTTGGTGTTTGATACCTTTCTTAAGGGTGACATCGGGGCCTACAATGCACGCCTCGTATTCGATGATATTATTAGTGTAAGGGAAATCTAGCTTAATGGAAATGGGAGTGTGAGAGTCATCGAGGGCAATCAGGAGTATCCCAATGTTGTATCCTTTCTTGTTGGCAGCGCTATAAAAGAAATTTTTCCACTGGAGGTCATCCTGGGAGGTGTAAAGAATATTTTTAAACGGTAATTCAGAGACCTAAACATCAACCTCTTCCATAGGGTAGTCAGCAAGGTAATTGGAAATGTCTCCCCCTTTTATGGATTTTTACATAACATACACGATATCAAACTCATATAGTAGCATTAACCATAGGGCCATTCGGCTAGATAGGGCGGGTATCTAAAGCAAGTATTTGATAGGATCCATTTGGGACATAAGTCTGATGGAAAAAGCGAGCATGTAGTATCGTAACTTTTGGATGACCCAGACTAGGGAAAATATGATTTTTCAAAGGCAGTATAGTTGACTTCGTACCCCACTAATTTTTTACTGACATAGTAAATGACTCTTTCTTTGCGGGATTCTTCGATGTATTATTGTAGAAAAGCCCCTGTTCTAGTATCTGTGATGGTCAAGTAAAGGATTAGAGGGAGACCTAGCTTCGAAGGCATAAGTATCAAAGGTTGAGTAAGATATTTATTAATTCTGTTGAAGGCTTCTTAACATGCATCATTCCATATTTTGGAAGAATTCTTTCAGAGGAGTTTTAATATGGGTTCACAAATAGAAGTCAGTTGGCTGATGAATTGGCTCATATACTGTAATTTTCCCATGAATACCTAAACTTCCTTCTCCTTTTGGGGTGGTGACATTTCGAGTATAGCTTCCATTTTGGCAGGGTCTGCTTCGATTGCTAACCATGATTCCCAAAATCTTTCCTTTTGTGACACATAAAACATATTCTATGGGTTTAACTACATATGATATCGCCTCAGTAGTTCGAAGAACTTTCGAAAGATAGGAACGTGACCTTCCCGAGTCTTAGACTTTATAATCATGTCGTGTATGTAGACTTCGACCTCCTTATCTATCAGATCATGAAAGATGGTTATGGTAGCCCTTTGGTAGGTAGCCCATGTGTTCTTAAGCCCGAATCACATAACCGTGTAATAAATGGTCCTCCAGGGGGTGATGAAGGATGTTTTTTCTTGATGGTTATGGTGCCTTTTAATCGGATTATATCTGGTAAACCATCGATGAATGATTTGAGGGAGTTACTGTTGGTGTTATCCATAATCATGTCGATGTTGGGTAGTGGGTAATCATCCCACAACACCAAAAATAGCAATTTGGCACACCCTGATGTTAAAAATATGGAACAATTTTAAACTGTTCTAGATTCTGGCACGGTTTAATGACAATCTAGCACACTTTAAAACAATGCCAAAATTTGGCCCTCTTATAAAGTGTGCCAAAATTGAGTACCATTGATTAAAATATAAAAGACCCTAAAAAAATTATTATGTTTACTTTCCCTCTTCTCTTTCCTCTCTCATCTTTCAATCTCCCTCTCCCCGATTGTCGCCCTCCCCTCACCCGCTTACCAGCTCCAGTCGCTCCGTCCGACAAGGATATACTTTCTCTCTCTACTGCAACAAGGGTACACTCCCTCTCCCCTTTACTGTGGCAAGGCTACACCAGCACCAGCCGCTCCATCCGACTACGGTAAGTCGCTCCCAGCTAACCTCAATCATGTATTTTGTCCTGGATGATATGATTTTAACAATTTCTTAAGTTTTATTGCGAATTGATGTTTATTACACATCTATATTAGATATAGTTTATATATATATATATATATATATATATATATATATATATATATTAGTTCTATGTAATAAGGTTAATATCAGAAAGAGAAATGATCAATTAGTCTTGACCAAGGTGGATGGAAATGCCTACATGTTTCATTTGGTAGTCAACATATAGACTTCATTATCTTTTTTTCATAGCTGTTGTGTGGTTTCTCTGTGTGTTTGTGTGTATATACCAACGATAGAGTTCTGTGAAAATTTTAAACATGATCAAAAGGGAACTTATATTTTCAATGGTCCTTTTTATTTTTAGTCCAAGAACTGTAATTTGGAAATTATTGAGTAATATTATGAGAAATTACATAAAAGGGGGAGATTGATTAGACACCATTCGACTTTTTTTCATTCCTACAAATTGCGCAAGGGAGATTGATTAGCTGAGGAAGTCATTCCTACTTGTTTTGCTTGTGGCATTCGATAAAACTTGTTTTTTCTGTTATTTTTTTCATTCCTTGACTCTTAGAATAACTACTGTGATTTCTCTCGTACCTATAATGTATATTATTTTATTGGAATATGAAGTATCTAACATATTTCCATGATTTGACAGTGTTCTTTTCTTTTATTTATTTTTTATGTATTTGATTTCTATTCATTTTCTTCTTTTTTATTTTGAACTTTCTACTTTCTTTGCTTAAAATTCCCAGTGACAGGCCTTTTTGGTCCAGTAGAATGTATTCCCTAAATTTGATATTATATTGTATGTTAACTCAAACATGGTTTATAAACATTTACATGTTCTATTCCAAATTTTTCTTGTAACTGTCTGTCATAAAAAAATCTAGTTTCTTTTGAGATGGACATAAGTACTGGCTATCGTCTATATTCTCATGCTCCTCTCCTATCATAGGTTTCTGTCATGAGATCATTCCCAATTGTCTTGCTCCTTGAACTTGTAATATCAAATTACTAAGATCATTCCCAATTGTCTTTCTCCTTGAACTTGTAATACCAATTTGTTGTATTACACTACTAACTGTATTCTTTTTTAAATGCTCTCGCTATTCTCGTCTCAGCACGACATGTTTTCTCAAGTATCTTCAAACTCTCTAGACGAAACCTTGATAAACGATCAGGTTTACTCTCTCTCTCTCTCTCTCTCTATGTATACACACACACACACATACACACATATCATGCATGATGATAATTGGATAAGTGTTTAGATCAAAACTCGGGATAGTTTTTTTCTTGTTTAGAAAGAAAAAATCAGATCTCTTCTTTTTTGTTTGTGTATAATGGATTGTGATTATGGATTATTGAAGTTGAGGAATATATATCTACTGAATTTGCTGAGTCACGCTATAAACTTCATTGATTCATTGTTTTACTTTTTGTTTAAATAAAGGCATGTATAGAAAATAATTAAAGTGTTACTAAAAGTGATAGTAAGTGTGTACTTTGAAACTTTAATCAACTGGAAAAATCTAACTAGGGAATTAACACAATGATAATTTTTGAATTTACAGTTCTCAAACGATATCAACGTGAAATTGTTCAACCTCAATCATATCATCTACTTTTGTCTTCACTAAGAAAATATGGTTTGTTGCAATGTCGACTTAGCAAGACCTATATGACTACACCATCAATTTAGGAGTTTTACGCTTTAATATGCGCTTATAGTAGCTTCAAAATATTGCATCCGCCCTAAGTTAATATTCCTTTTTTTATTTATTTTTAAAATCCTCATTTTCAAATCAGAATTATTAATTTCGAATGAAATAGTATTAATGTACTTCAATATCTTCATAACCTAGGTAGGATAAGATTTGATAATAACATAAGTGATTTAATCTTTATTTCTTTTAATAAATTAGTCACAATACTCAAAATGTCAAATGCGTCTAACTTTCATTCAAAATTTCTATAAAATTGCCAAAATGCTCTAACTCGCATCATCTAGTATGGTTTTATTCTTTCATGCATTGATTTTGAATTCAGGAGCATGTAACTGATGTGAGACCTAGCATCGTGGAATTTTTCAAGACATCGTATTGGAGTAAAATATAGGATGATTTGATGAATGATAAGTGCAATTTTTAGTTCTTTCCCCCTTTTATCCTTTTTGAATTTTATAAGACAAATATTCTAATATAAGTATTCTGACACTTCAATAGTCATAGCACAATCACGGTCTCATAATGAAGAGCTGAGAAACTTGAAAGATAAGATATCGTCTAATGAACAACTAAATGCTTCTCAAAATAGAAGATTTCAAAATTTTTAGACATTGTTAGACCAAATGGGATACTTTCGAGAAGTTATGGCGCGAAGAGTTCAACGGGTAGATATCAAAATACAAATGAAATCTTGTTAGTCTCAAATTATCTTGAAATGTTGCAACATTAAATAAGCCGTTAAAGCGTTAAAACCTAAACTAGCCCCCAAATTGCGCCGTAAGAGTCACGGACACCTCGCACGGAACCAATTTAACTTGTAACAATTGATTGCATAGTCGCGGGACTATCGGTTTGAGAATACGATAATAATTTAAAAATATATCGATTAAGCTTAAAAACAAGCCCTTAAGGGGTGAAAACCCAAACCAGCCCCCAAACGGCCCCGTAAGAGGCACAAACACCTCGCACGGGACCAATGTAACTTGTAAGAACTAACCACATAGTCGCGGTCTCTCGGTTTGATAATATTATGATAATTTGAAAATATATCGATTAATCTTAGAATCAAGCCGTTGAAGGGTGAAAAACCAAACCAGCCCCAAAACGATCCTGTAAGAGGCACGAACACCTCGCATGGAACCAATGTAACTTCTATGAACTTACCCCGTAGTGGCGGGCCTCTAGGTTTGAGAATATGATGATAATTTCAAAATATATCTATTAAGCTTAAAAATAAGCCCTTAAAGTGTGAAAATCCAAACCAACCCTCAAACGGCCCCGTTAGAGGCACGAACAACTCGCACGGGAGCAATGTAACTCGTATGAACTGACAGCGTAGTCCCAGGTCTCCCTATTTGAGAATATGATGATAATTTCAAAATACATAGATTAGGCTTGAAAAAAAGACGTTTGAGGGTGAAAACCCAAACCAGTCCCTAAACGACCCCGTAAGAGGCACGAACACCTCGCACATGGAGATGTTATGTTCAAGTCACGATAGTCGACGCACACGCAGACTTTCCTTCCTAATTTTGATATGTGTATAATATTGTTTATCCATATGGGATATTCGATCACCCAGATGAAGCCTGCGTTTAGTTGTTTGATTACCTCTTCTTGACTATGAGCGACCATTTGGTGTGGAGCTTACACAACTTTTATTTTATCGATTTCCATTCTGAGAGAGTTGGAATCTCGTGTTGAGCTATTTCGAGTTTAATATTGGGCATGTAATCGTAGGACTATGCAAAGACATCTACAAATTCCTTTAGAAGCTCTTCGAATTATGAACGCTTAATCTTGTTAAGGGTGTACCCTATCTTAATCTCGTGTTATTGGCTACTAAAATTGAGATTAATAACAACAGTTTTATTCTCATTAATTTGAATACAGTTATGTTATTTGTTATTAACCTTATTAAGATCAATTAAGAATTGTTCATTTGCAAAATCATTATGAACAAGAGTTTGGTTGGAATTAAGACAATTAATGTAAGGCACAACAAGATACTCAAAATCCTTGTTTATTTAAGTTTTTGGAAAAATAGCATTGAGAACCTTGTAAAAGGAGTTCTCGATTGCATTGTTATCGGAAAAAGGAGGAACAACAATAGATGAAGGGATAGGGTAAACAACCAGGTTGGGTTGCATCTCAAAAGGTGGGATCGGTATAACATTATAGTTTAGAAGAGGTTCATATGTAGTCTTGATCAAAGTGTATGGGTCCAACGATGTAGCACCTGAATGGATCATATAGGGTGTTAACCCTAGTGTCTGCATATTTAATGAGTCCTTGGAGACCACGATAATGGAGATAGTTTCCTTAATAGGATTTTGCACTTGATGCTGACAGTCTTTGTCCCATGAGTAATTTTCATGAAAGAAGATTTCCATATCTGACTTCATCTTCTTATCCACATTATCATATCATGGTTTAGGAAAGCCAGAGAATGGAAAGTCTTCACCCTCTTTGACGAATCTTTCATTAATAGAATCCCTCGAAATAGTCTTGTCATCTTCTAAACTTCTTTTCATCTATGGTTGGCAAAGCATTTTGAGTTCTTCTAGTGAAGGCTAATAACGTAGGCCACATGGGGAAAAGGCCTATTTTAGGAATATTGGCTCTAGTATCCCTTATTAACGTTGCCCCAGCCCTAGTTTGAGAATAAAGTGCATATTCTTAAACAGTTGTATGATGTTAACATTCCTGTGAGGGTTATGCTCTAGACAGACTCAGTCTTGGAAATTATCCTCTATCGAAAGAGGAAGTGGATCGAGCCTGAAGTCGGAGAGAAGCATGTCGTTCCTCCCATGTTGTATTTCTCGTACTAGATTGTGTGTGCCAACAGTTTCAGTACTATTATCATATCTAAAAATGGTAATAACTTGCCCCGTACTGAAGAATTTAAACTTCTGATGAAGATGGCCATCCCCTATTATGAGTGTTATGGATCCCATCACCTCTGGCAGGTGTTGACATAGGCTTTCATTGCGGTGGAAGTAGGGGAAAGGTCACTTACTTTGAACCCCAAGAAATTGAAGGTTCTTAGTGGGCAAACATTGAGGGAAGATCTATTGTCGATGGTTGAGAGTGGGACAATCTTTCTCAACACTTGAACGGAGATGTTGAGGGCATAATTGTGATCAGGGCCGACCTTTAAAATTTTTTATTTAGAAAAGTAAAGGAGTGTAGTGGTGGCAAAGTATTCAACTAGGTTTATAGCTTTTTCTTGAGTGGTGGAAGGAAGGACTATAGTCCCAATGAGAAGCTTTATTAAGGCATTTTGGTGTAATTGGGAAGACATGAAGAGTCCCCACAAGGTAATATTAGCTTAAGTCTTCTTGAGTTGGTCTAGGATATTACTTTATTCAATGATCATCTCTGGCATAGGAAGTTCTTTGGCCACTCCCTTTCCTTCTATCTATTCTTAATGGTTGAGGGTTCGGATCTTGGTAGTGTCTTCCTGATCTGGTCATGTGGTTTATGGAGGTGAGGAAGAATAAGAACCCCGCAACTTCATATATTTTTAGCTGAATGGTGGTCCTTGAAAGATATCATCCATACATGGTGATCAAATGTTTGACCTTTTCTTGAATCGGTTCATCATTAGAGCTGTCAAATTTTTTCCCCTATTCGATGGCGATGATGTCTTCCTTATAAGATAAATAGATGCATTACATGACCTCAATGGCTTCCTCATATAAATATACCCACTCAACGGGGAGGTGTTGGAGTGAAGGGAACAACTGCCCTTACAGCTTTAAAGTAGTGAGTAGTTCAAAAATGTTGCAGATCTCGCTGATCTATCAGAACATGTCTGCCATAATCTATACTACGTCATCAAAATCGATTTCATTAATTGGTACCACCCAATTATCTGACTCTCGATCCCATTTATGAGCTTCCATGAACATAATGATAAACTTCTGACAGTCGATTATCATTCCTAGAAGCTAGTTCAGTATTGTTGATAACTCCACACCCTTTCCCTTCGAACATCGTATGAACGACTATACAAGTCCTCATGAGGAGTGAAAGATCTTGGTTAGTGAAACATATAGGGTGTAGGAGAAAATATGGTCAAACATTAAGCGATTTAGGTGAAAACACGGGTATGATGGGCGATTTATTTGGTGCAATTTGGGTAGATGGATCGAATTCTGAGTTAATTTCTAAAAAGATGGAATATGTATGGTTTGGAAGTGACTTGTGAGTGGTGTTGGGTTTTGGATTGGCTAGTGGGGAGATGATACCCTGATAAATTAAACCTTGAATTACATTCTGGATATGGAAGCACTTATAAGTAGTATGGTTGGTAGATTGGTGGAAGTCACAATGGGCATCGAATTTCATGTTTGTAGGAAGTGGGTTTGGTAATGGACTGGGGTCTAGAGGTTTGTTGAGATTTGTCTTAACAAGCCTTGGTAGACTTTGGATAAGGGAGCATGGAGCTCGGTGTATTTCTTTCTCGCGGGATTAGGATGACTTTTTGGCGCCTAAGACGTAGCAAGATGAGAGATTTTGTGATGGTTGAGACTATGGCATTGGTAGGCTTCTCATACCTTATGGGAATGAACTATTCAGCCACTTGTAACAACCCTTGACTTTGGAGACTGCGAAATTAAATTTTTGGGAAAATAAAATTTAATTAAATTGGAGAAATTTAAAATTTAGAATTGAGGTCCAAAATAGAGGACATTTTAAAGTATTCCGGATGATGATTTTGAGGGTACCATCGATCCCAGAAGGGTCGAGATAGTCAAAACAATTGTCATTGGGTTTTATTTCGGCTCCGAAATGTTTTTAAGTAAGTTTGACTCGAATTGAGTAAACGAGTCATTTAAAGTGTGTATTACCAATTAAAATTGGGATTTATGTTTTAAAGGATTATGGATCAAGCCTTCTCATTTAGATAAAGAGAGAAATAGAAGCGAAAGAAGAAGAAAGAAGAGAGAGAGGAGGAGGAAAAAGCTTGGGAACTCTGGCCAAAATTCGATCTCGGGGACGATCGAACCTCTACAAATCTGAGGCAAGTGTTTAATATTTCTAAATAAGTCATTTGTGTATTTGATTTCATTATTTGTGGGTTAAAGAAATGGATTTTGGGTATTAATATCAAAACCTAGATTTTTGGTTTAATTCTTGAAATTGATGTTTACACATGGGTTTAAGGGGTAGAAATTGATGAGATGAAATTATGGGATGTCTTTTGATGTTGGAAACATGATAGGGTTACAATTTATACTTAGAAATTGTTGATTTGGAATTTTTGGGAAATTAGGTTTTTTGTAGAAAAATGACCATTTCGTAACCTGCTGAACAGGTCGAATCGATTCGGCCTCTTTCCGAATCGATTCGGAATGTTGTAGAGTCCCATGTCTACGTGACCGAATCGATTCGGACCCAAACCAAATTGATTCGGCATGAGACAGAAGCCCAGGTCTTTGGACCCGAATTGATTCACCTTAGAGGCCGAATCGATTCGCTGGGCCGAATCGATTCGAAACAAGGCCGAATCGATTCGGAAACAGGGCATTTTGAGGAGTTTTCCTAGGATTATTTCAAACCCTTTTTGGTTGGGTTTATTTGTTTGGGGCATTCTCTTATGATGTAAGAGATATGTTTTTGGAGACACATAAGGGGTTTCTCATATAGTACGATTTTGGGGACTCCTTGCGATGATTAAAGAAAAATATATCCATGAATGCATTAAAGTTGTGTATAGAGATAGTGAGAAACATCATTGGGGATGTAAATCCTCATATTAGATCAAGAGTGAGTCTAGTTATGATGTGAAGTTAAGAACTCTTAAAGAGAGAGTTGTGAGGGCCTGGCTCGTAAATTGTAGGCCGCGGGTAGTGCCAAATCCTTATGGTAAATAGGATTCTTTTGAGATTAGGGTTTGGGGACCGAAGAGTGAGAGGGTTCATGTATCCTTAGAAATGATTAAATCAAGGAACAATTGGTAACCCAATAGGAGTAAGGGTTCATAAGATCAAGTGAACCATAGGTGAAATTGGTAACGAATTGGATCGTACTATCAACTAGAATAAGCGGTAGCATAAATTCTAGTCAGGATAGTTACACATAATTGTGTGGAAATAACCATTGGGATTCCAACACTTGAAATGAAGTTGGGATAAGTTGAGGTTTTTAGACTATTAGTCATGTATATGCCAATGGTCAACTAGTACTAAAGATAATTATGTACTTTCGAATATAGAGGAGATGTGTAGTGATGGTTTCCTACACTAAACTTTGGGTGATAATCCTAATGTTGGATATATATATATATATATATATATATGTGCATATGTTGTTTGGGATACTATTCATCATAGGAAAAATGGAAGAATATGTTTCAAGTGAGCGATTGTATTCACATATCGAGGTAAATTAAATGAGTTTGGGTGATGGCTAGTATATTGAGGATTATGTATACTTATAGCTGAGTTTATATATCTTATACATAAGAACGAGATATAGTTTGCGTATATATATATATATATATATATATATATATATATATATGAATATATGGATATATTTATGTTGTGGATATACATGGTATGATTATCTAAACCGTATATGATGGTTTAATGTTTGATCATATGATGGGATCATATGGATGTATGCATATTGTGCATGTGAACGATATATATACTTATGTGGTTAAGCATACCCCATTCATGCAATCACTGGGAAGTTTCCGCATAGAGGGTGAGCATCCTGGCTCAAGGAGCAGGGTGTGGATAGTCCCCGGGTCATAGTCGTCCATTGTGTTATTATGTGGTATGCATTTATTTTGGGGTGGGATGTGGTGGGTATGTCTCACTGACCGGTTAGGAGCTATGACCGCTTCCCGAGACGTCGTGTGTGTGTGTGTATGGCTCCGATGTCGGTGATATTGAGTCCGACTGTGGTCCCCAGGATGGTATGTGAGTAATGCACTGGAAGATGATAACATGGTGCACTTTATCGACGATATATATAGCCGGTGTATTATGTGCATGGCTATTGTACATCAGATGTAATATGTACACTTGGTCATGGGTATGGATGATGATGATGATATATATATATGGTTAGAATGAATGCCTATATATATATATATTTATATATATGCTATAGGTGAAAGGATATGGAATTTTTAAGGAGTACATCTTGGATGATTATGATGTACTAGATTGATGGGGGTTGATGTCTCGCATTTGAAGATATTTCGGTTACATCATCCCAAGGATATTATTGGAGATTTTAAGTTGTTTTTTATATTGTAATATAAATTTAGTAGTTGTAATAGTATAATATTGTATGTATGGTATAATGGATCCCTAGGATCGACATTGTCAAGGAGTAGTGTAACGGTGTGGTTCCTTGTTTGGATTTGGCTTTGCAAGACACCCCACGCACGAAACGTAGTGAAGTGTTGAGATTGGAGAGCAGTTTTGTTAATAATAATTTGTATGCATGTTATTTAGTAATTAAATCATATGATTAAACCCAAATGTATTTGCGTAACATATTAAGAATTATAATTAATTAAATTATAAATCGGAATCCATTAAGCCTAGTACGGCATACATGTTTGTAAAAATAATTAAGTGTGTTTAGAAAGAGTGGATTCTTGTGTTATGATAGGAAGGCATATCTCGTGGGTATAGGCTGGGCCTATGTTAAGTTAGGTTGTCCTCATAATTGGGGTAGTTTAACTAAAATTTCAGGACACGAATAGGTGTGCGCCGTTAGATGAGAGGTGAGTCGGGGTTCCACGAGAGTGCGATTCCACTTTAATTATGAAATAAAGGCATTGATATTTATTATGCACAGTTAACACACTTGCTAAATATTTTTACAACTCGGGCTCTGACCCATTTACTTTTCTCTCCTTCATGTGTATATATATATATATATATATATTACTACAGGTGTCCTACCGCATGGATGCCAGATGACCTTCCATCCAGAGTCTTAGGAGCCGTGACAGGTGTGGACTGTTGCGGGACTTAGATTGTAGTCGCTTCCTACTTCTTTAAAAATCTAGGTAGGATTCATGTTGTATTTCGGGTTTATACCCAAGGGATATTTATAGATGTGTATATTTATTCCATTTCAGTCATTTTATTGGCTGTGACCCGACAACTTATTCGGGCTTACTTTTTTATGTTATATTCGGTTGTAGTTACTCATTTCATTTTATTCTAGTATTTCATTTATCATGGTTCTTGTATGCATCTTTCTTTTATTTGTTAGTAGCTTATTATGTTGTTTTGTTGTCTGTTGCATATTTTATTTAAATTTTAACATCTCGCTTATATGATATTGGGTAGTTTGTCTATATTATATTTGTACCGACAGTTGGTGTTGAGACTGAGCCATCTGAAACTCCTGATCTAATATAGTATAGGGCTGGCCACCCGTTATTATTTTAAGCGGGGTGTGACAGATGGTATCATAGCATCAGGTTTTAGAGTCTTTAGGATCTGTGCGAATTTTCTGCGTTCTTCCATTAACGTTCTTGATATAAATCCCTACTGTTAGGATTGTTGTGTTAACTGCGCTTATCTTCTTCTATGAATTATATTTACTTGATCGACGTTCTGATAATAGTTGCTTTCGTTTCAGATGTTCCCTAGATTATGTCGTCTAGGAAAGGACAAGATCAGATATACAATACCCTTAATAGATTTTGGGTACGCTTTGATTGGAGGTATTTGTTTTCCTCGATTCCGGCAAAAATAAGAAAGAGAACTCTAGCAGTGGCTCAGGGTGACTTATAGGTGGTTGAATAAGAAAGGAAAAAAAATTGTTCGAATGACGAATCTTAGACTTAGTAAGGTAAGTCTTAGGAGAGGCATGTAGTGTAGTCCTTGGGGGGTTTTAGATTGATAAACTCGTCAACCTTTGTTAGGAAACCTAGTGTTGGTGATTGCTACCAATGTGAGGTAGGTGCAGTTGTCCCAATATCAGGAGTATCGTCTTCTGGGATGGGGGAGAAAGAAATCGGAAACTCAGGTTCGTCGAGTAGGATTGAGGGAGTTTTCGGTAGTCGTAATCGCGTTTTGTCCTTCAAAATGGTTAGGAAGGATTTTGAGGAAGATGTTCCTGTTGTGGAGAAATAGGTTTAGGAATAATGATTATCCTAGAAAAAGTAGAGGACTTTATATAAGGGTCCAAGGATAAATTAAAGCAATTGGATTATGGAAGTATAAGGTAGAATACATTTCTTTGGGTTTAAGTCATGCTTTGGGCAATATTGGGAACGTCGCGCGTATGGTATATTGGGACGTTAGCCGCTACACCGTTAGGGTGTATAAAAATTTCCTCGGATGAAGGAGTGAGTAAGTATGGCCTTTGTATGACATCTTTTAAGAATATAAATCATCTAGTGAGGAGATAGTCGAGAGTTATAATATTGAATTTCGAAAGTGCGAAATGTCGGGGTTTGTTGAGTGGTGACCATAAGTTCATTGTCTTATGGATAGGTTCGAGTGTGTAATTGTAGTGTTCCAATGAGGGAAGGACTTATCTTGTGGCAATACTTTAATGTGATGTAAGGTATATAATAACCGAGAGGCTCAGAGTTTAGTAGATTTATGTTGAGCGAACGATTTAGCTAATAGATGTGCTTGCTTCGAGAACTAGGTAGTGGTTTGAGTGTTGTATTTGTTAAGATCCTGTGTCCTAAACATAAGGTGTTTGCTTGGCATGTCGAAAGATATAGATTTGTTTTATATTATATTATTGTATAGGCCTTCGGCCAATATCTAAAACATGAAAATCTTTTATAAAACCTTAACCCTGGTTCAACTAATCTCAATCCCCGACCTAGCTACAAAGTAGTGTATTGGGAAGGTTCCTTGTTTGGATTTCGCTTGTGAGACCTCCCCCGCACGAAGGTAGCTAGCGTCAAGAATTGAGGAGAGTTCAACCATTGGGAATTTTCAAATTTTTATATAGTTAATATGTTGTTATAGATTATATTGGTGATAGTATATTACGATTTGAGGCTAATGGAGCCTGATTATAATTGTACGAGTAGAGATCGGGTATGGGCGCCCTGGGTAGTAGTTGTTTAAAAAGTATATGGCTAGATGTGAGAACTAGAAAGGATCGGTATACTGATCCTGAGGGTTGATGTAAGGACTAGATGATATTGAGGTCCTAAGCATATCTTAAAATTTCGCGGGCGAAATTTTTGTAAGGGGGGAAGTATGTAACAACCCTTGACTTTGGAGACTGAGAAATTAAATTTTTGGGAAAATAAAATTTAATTAAATTGGAGAATTTTAAAATTTGGAATTGAGGTCCAAAAATAGAGGACATTTCAAAGTATTCCGGATGATGATTTTGAGGGTACCTTCGATCTCGGAAGGGTCAAGATAGTCAAAATGATTGTCATTGGGTTTTATTTCAGCTCCGGAATGTTTTTAAGTAAGTTTGACTCGAATTGGAGTAAACGAGTCATTTAAAGTGTGTATTAACAATTAAAATTGGGATTTATATTTTAAAGGCTTACGGATCAAGCCTTATCATTTAGAGAAAAAGAGAAATAGAATAGAAAAGAGAAGGAAGAAGAAAGAAGAGAGAGAGAGGAGGAAAAAGCTTGGGAACACCGACCAAATTGCGATCTCAGGGACGATCCAACCTCTACAAATCTGAGGCAAGTGTTTAATCTTTCTAAATAAGTTATTTGTGTATTTGATTTCATAATTTGTGGGTTAAAGAAATTGATTTTTGGGTATTAACATCAAAACCTAGATTTTTGGTTTAAATCTTGAAATTGATGTTTACACATGGGTTTAAGGGGTAGAAATTCATGAGATGAAATTATGGGATGTCATTTGATGTTGGAAACATGATTAGGTTACAATTTATACTTAGAAATTATTGATTTGGAATTTTTGGGAAATTAGGTTTTTTGTAGAAAAATGACCATTTCATAGCCTGCTGAACAAGCCGCATCGATTCGACCTCTTTCCGAATCGATTCGGAATGTTGCAAAGTCCCAGGTCTATGTGGACGAATTGATTCGGACCCAAATAGAATCAATTCAGCTGGAGACAGAAGCCCATGTCTTTGGACCCGAATCGATTCACCTTGGAGGCCGAATCGACTCGGAATAGGGCCGAATCGATTCGAAAACAGGGCTTTTTGAGGAGTTTTCCTAGGATTATTTCAAACCCTTTTTGGTTGGGTCGATTGGTTTGGGGCATTCTCTTATGATGTAAGAGATATGTTTTTGGAGACACATAAGGGGTTTCTCATATAGTACGATTTTGGGGACTCCTTTGGATGATTGGAGAAAAACATATCCATGAATGCATTAAAGTTGTGTATAGAGATAGTGAGAAACCTCATTGGGGATGGAAATCCTAATATTTGATCAAGAGTGAGTCTAGTTATGATGTGAAGTTAAGAACTCTTAAAGAGAGAGTTGCGAGGGCAAGGCTCGTAAATTGTAGGTCGCGGGTAGTGCCAAATCCTTATGGTAAATAGGATTCTTTTGAGATTAAGGTTTGGTGACCGAAGAGTGAGAGGGGTCACGTATCCTTAGAAATGATTAAATCAAGGAACAATCGAAAACCCAATAGGATTAAGGATTCATAAGATCAAGTGAACCATACGTAAAATTCGGGACGAATTGGATCATACTATCAACTAGAATAAGCGGTATCATAAATTCTAGTCAGGATAGTTACACATAATTGTGTGGAAATAATCATTGGGATTCCAACACTTGAAATGAAGTTGGGATAAGTTTAGGTTTTTAGACTATTAGTCATGTATATGCCAATGGTCAACTAGTACTAAAGATAATTATGTACTTTAGAATATAGAGGAGATGTGTAGTGATGGTTTCCTACACTAAACTTTGGGTGATAACCCTAATGTTGGATATATATATACATATGTTGTTTGGGAGACTATTCATCATAGGAAAAATGGATGAATATGTTTAGAGTGAGGGATTGTATTCACATATCGAGGTAAATTAAATGAGTTTGGGTGACGGCTAGTATATTGAGGGTTATGTATACTTATAGCTGAGTTTATATATCTTATACATATGAACGAGATATAGTTTGTTTATATATCGATATGTGGATATATATATATATATATATATATATATATATATATATATATATATATATATGTGTGTGTGAATATATGAATATATTTATGTTGTGGATATACATGGTATGAATATCTAAACCATATATGATGGTTTAATGTTTGATCATATGATGGGATCATATAGATGTATGTATATTGTGCATGTGAACGATATATATACTTATGTGGTTAAGCATACCCCGCTCATGCTATCATTGGGAAGTTTCCGTGCAGAGGGTGAGCATCCTGGCTCAAGGATCAGGGTGTGGATAGACCCCAGGTCATAGTCGTCCATTGTGTTATTTTTGATATGCATTTCTTTTGGTGTGGGACGTGGTGGGTATGTCTCGTCTCACTGACCGGTTAGGAGTTATGACCTCTTCTCGGGACGTTGTGTGTGTGTTTGTATGGCCCCGATGTCAGTGATATTGAGTCCGATCGTGGTCCCTAGGATGGTATGTGAGTAATGCCCTAGAATATGATAGCATGGTGCGGTTTATCAGTGATATATATAGTCGGGTGTATTATGTGCATGGCCATAGTACATCAGATGTGATATTTACACTTGGTCATGGGTATGGATGATGATGATGATAAATATATTTATATATATATATATATGGTTAGAATGAATGCGTATATATATATATATATATTTATGTATATCCTCTAGGTGAAAGGATATGGAATTTTTAAGGAGTACATCTTGGATGATTATGATGTACTAGATTGATGGGGTTGATGTATCGCATTTAAGGAATATTTTGGTTACATCATTCCAAGGATATTATTGGAGATTTTAAGTTGTTTTTTATATTGTAATCTAAATTTAGTAGTAGTATAATATTGCATGTATGGCATAATGGATATCTAGGATCGACATTGTCAAGGAGTAGTGTAACGGGGTGGTTCCTTGTTTGGATTTCTCTATGTGAGACATCCCACACACGAAACGTAGTGCAGTGTTGAGATTCGAGAGAAGTTTTGTCAATAATAATTTGTATGCATGTTATTTAGTAATTAAATCCTATGATTAAACCCAAAGGTATATGGGTAATGTATTAAGAATTATAATTAATTAAATTATAAACTGGAATCCATTAAGCCTAGTACGGCATACATGTTTGTAAAAATAATTAAGTGTGTTTAGAAAGAGTGGATTCTTGGGTTATGATAGGAAGGCAGATCTCGTGGGTATAGGCTGGGCCTATGTTAAGTTAGGTTGTCCTCATAATTGGGGTAGTTTAACTAAAATTTCAGGACGCGAATAGATGCATGCCGTTAGATGAGAGGTGAGTTGGGGTTTCACGAGAGTGAGATTCCACTTTAATTATGAAATAAGTGCATTGATATTTATTATGCACAGTTAACACACTTGCTAAATATTTTTACAACTCGGGCTCTGACCCGTTTACTTTTCTCTCCTACATGTGTGTGTGTGTGTATATGTGTATATATATATATATATATATATATATATATATATATATTACTGCAGTTGTCCTACCGCATGGATGCCAGATGACCTTCCATCCAGAGTCTTGGGAGTCGTGACAGGTGTGGACTATTGCGGGACTTAGATTGTAGTCGATTCCTACTTCTTTAAAAATCTAGGTAGGATTCATGTTGTATTTCGAGTTTATACCCAAGGGATATTTATAGATGTGTATATTTATTCCATTTCAGTCATTTTATTGGTTGGGACCCGACAACTTATTCGGGTTTACTTTTTTATGTTATATTCGGTTGTAGTTACTCATTTCATTTTATTCTAGTATTTCATTTATCATGGTTCTTGTATGCATCTTTCTTTTCTTTGTTAGTAGATTATTATGTTGGTTTGTTGTCTGTTGCATACTTTATTTAAATTTTAATATCTCGCTTATATGATATCGGGTAGTTAGTCTATATTATATTTGTACCGACAGTTGGTGTTGAGACTGAGCCATCTGAAACTCCTGATTTAATGTAGTATAGGGCTAGCCACCCGTTATTATTTTATGTTGGGTGTGACAACCCTTTCTTTGGCTTGGCTTCTATCTTGGTATAACTTTCTTTTATCTCCACACTCGCTTCTCGGAGAGCTCGAAAATGCAAATAATGTTTACCTCCCACAATTATTCTGATATGGGGAAGGAATATTTTTTTACTATGCTGGCATGTTCTTCTTTGGAGGGAAGGTTGGTCTTGGTGGAAGATTTCTACCTCGACCTTGCTATGAAGTTGCTAACAGTTTCTTTAAGATTCTTCTTAAAAAGCTCTAGATCACGGCGTGTAACCTCTAGTTATTTATTGTACTTGTACTATGATAAAAATTCTTGGGCGGCGTCTTCCTAATTGCAGATTCTGGATTGTTTGAGGGATAGGAACTAATGGAGAGCGGATCCATCCAAAGTTTGTTGGAATATCTGTGCCATTATCTCTTCAGAGGTAATAAGGAGATTCATGACTCAGTGACAGCTTCAAAGGTGAATAATTGGAGGACGACCACCCCTGAATTTCTCAATGGTTGGCATCTTTAATTTCTCTGGTAATCTGGCCTTAGGGTATGGGATATATGGGTGAAGTCAATGTAGTTCTCGAATATCTCAACTTGGTCAAACTTCTTCGACAAAAGATTGAGGTCTTCCTTGACCTTATTCAGTTCTTCCTCTTTGGGATAAATGGATACTAGAAAGTTAATCCCTGGATGGGTAAGGTTTGGTATAGGGATCTAAGATGGTGGTGGTTAATTATCATGTGGGGCATGTTTATATTCTTTCAGGACCAGACAGGGTCGGGAGCAGGTGGACCTATGGAACGAGAAAAGAGAACCTCAAGTTCTTCAGGAACTTTGACTCGATTTGCTGCATCTCATGAACTTGGTGCTGAGTTGGGATAGGACTACAAGATTAGGATGTACGTTCGGTGATTGATTGGCGTTTTCCATGAAGGTCTAGTGAAGGTAGATTTTAGACATGAATGAAATATAAAGGGAACTGGCGAAACTTCGAGTCAATTTGATGGAAGACCGAATCCAATAGGGTGCTAGGCCAAGAATCTGGTATACGATCGACTAAAGAAGGAAAGTGACTCGAATTTATTTTTGGAAAGAAGGAACACGAAATTCTTTTTATTAAAGAAAAGGAAAATGTTTTTAACATTTTTGATAAAAATGAGGAAAAATGTTTTTTGGTATTTTTTAATGGAAATGAGTAAAATGTTTCTTTTTGTATTTTGGTTTTTCAAGAATGGAGAGGAAAAAAGGAGATAAGGTCTCAGCATGATTATTATTAATACTATTGTAGCTGCCCAAAATATAACTTTCAACAAAACACTTTTTTCTTGAGCGGAATTAAGTTAAGGATGAATGCAAATCAACTTTCTCTTTTTGAAAAACTCTTTTTCAATTTTATCAAACCGAGTTGTGAACAAATTTACTATGTCAATTTTAACTTGTTTATGTCCTAAACATGAATCTAAATGATAGGCAAGTAAAATAAAGTAAAGAGTACTCACAACGCCTTATGTACGAGGAAAAACCCAAATCAGGAAAAAACCTCAGACGGCCCAAGCCAGACAATCATTATGAACAATGGTTTTACAAAGACATATTAGACTTACTCAATGACTCGATCCCCATGAGTCTTGATGATACTTATGATCTTCGACCATTCTTTAATAGTTACCACTCAAAAATTCCATCTTCCACGATGCTCGTCCACAACACTCGACTCCATGAATGTCTCGGTGTCCACCGATATGGCTTGATACATCTATGATTTTGAACACGATGTCCTTCGCTTCTCCACCGCAAAACCAGCAATCACAAGTGTTCAATGATGAAAAAAACTCAACTTGGTGCAGCAAGGATCACATAAACATTATGTTAATGAAAGCTCGGATCTTTGCAAACTCTAAGGATGTGTTTAATCCTTTGAAACCTTAGAAAACATGTGCAAACAGGTTTCTAGATCGTAAAACTATTTTTCCAGAATGCACACACTTCGATGAAATAAAATGCCTGTATTTATAATAAATTTAAGGTGGTTTCAGAATCTCATTCGAACGAGATGCTACATCGTTCGAACGATAGTGGATCTCGTTCGAATGACATCAAATATCATTCGAATGACATCGTCAGATAGAGTTTTTTTAATTTAAACAAAGTTTTGATTGAAAGCAACTCTTATCCAATTCTCATCCATCCTTATCTGACATAAACGAAGTGTAAACAATTAAAATACTTTTAAAACATTTTCTTAAAAAAATTAACATCGTTATTTTATAAAATGAATTCCGAGTTACATTAACATTATACATTCATACTTGTGTGATCTCGGAATGCAATTAAACCTTGAAGATGAGATATTACGCCAATTAAACTTTGGCATGATGACTTCCTTGTAGCTTTGCCGCAATGTCTTCAATTAATCTTCGATACGTCATAGACTCGTGGGATCAGACCATAAAAACTATCTATAACTCAAACGTGTATTGCTTCAAGAATAAGTAAAAACTACATTAAGACTCAATTGGAAATTTGGTCATTACAATTATGTTTCCACCTATTTTTAAAGAGGGAAATCACTTCTAATCAATTTATTGAATTAGGAGAAACATCCTCTCCAAAAGTGGCCTGTACAAGATGAAGGAAAACTGCAAAACAAAAGGAAAACTTGAAACTAAAATTTTGGACTTTAAAAAGGCCCAGTACAAAACTAATTGTGAGACAAAAACCTAATGTGTTATCATCCCATTACATCTAACTTGCAAGCTCCTCTAACCACCCTGGTCACCTCCTAAATATTACTAAAGATTTTTTCTATTGGACTAATAATACCAAAGGGAGAAATGAATTTGAACTCTACAACAATGCCTTAAGGAGAAATGAATTTGATGTGGCATAGATCTTATTCATGAACCATTTTTAAGAACATCCACGGAGGCTTGCATGAATTACCTATCACCTTCACCACCATTAAAGAGTCATAATCAATTTGGATATTATCAAACTTCAACTTCAAACACAAACTAATCCCCATTTTTAAACCAAGAAGCTCTACCCTTAAAATTCGAACCAAGATCACCTGGATAAGAATAAGCAAACATCACATGACCTTTGTTATTTCTTCAGATTTCACCATAGCCACTAGCACTTGGATTAATCTTTGAAGCACCATCTACATTCAATTTGAATGTTTGAGCATGAGGGGATCCGTTTGATTAATCTTAGGACTCTAGAAGTCTTCTTGATGGATAAATTGAACAAATCATTAATTCTTATGTCAAGACATTCCTTTGAGAATTTCATACCACTATAAATATTTAAGATCATGAAGATTGAGTTTGAAATGATAGTCTGATGCCTAAAATTGATCCCCTCAAACAAGTGCCTATTTTGCCTTCCCACACCTCCCATGATACAACAATATGGATCGATTTGCAAAGGAGCAGTTGGTAATCTCTTCTTCCAAATCTGAACCACGAACTATTTAGAGAAGTGTACATATTGTGCTTATCAATATTTATTCACATAAGGTTTGAAAACAACTCCCATATAAGATTTGCCTCTGGACACTCTAAGAACGGGTGCTTAACTGATTTAGTTCTTTTTAAGCAGGCTTGGCATCTAGAAATCAAAGGAATTACCAACTTTTGATTAGTATCATCTAATGGAAAAGTGTTTTTCAGCATTTTTCACATATTAATAGATAATTTCTTAGGCAAGTGGGGGTCCTAGACTCTGGAAACAAATTCGCATTTGCATACTTGTTATAAATGGCCTCACAAACTGAAGAGATATTGAAATCACCATAGATTGAAGCCTTCCAGATCCATTTCCCTTCCATGAACTCCATGTAATGAAGAGCCACATCTATAAGTTTACTCATATTTCTCCATGCTAGGTAACCTTTTCGATGATGATGAGACCAAGATTTGTATTTAGCCCTCATATAGGCAGTCCAGGGACACTCCTCGTAGTAAAATTTCCACACGAACCTTAGGCTAGAGGCCTTAGAAATAGTATGGAATTCTATAAAACCAAGCCCCCTACTACTTTTGGTTTACACATCTCCTGCTAGTTTGACCAGTTATGCTTCCAACCATCAGTTTCATTACCTACCCAAAAGAACCTATTAAACATCTTGTTCAGTCTACAAATGATAGCTTTAGGAGGTTGCTAGGAGGGAAGAATGTATGTAGGTATAGAAAATATGACATGTTGAATAAGAGTGTATTTTCCTCCACTGGATAATAAATTACCTTTCCATACTTTAATTTTTTGTCGGATAGATTCCAAAAAAGGATAATAAAAGAAAACCTTATTTATCCACTTGAAAATAGGTGATCCAAGGTATCTAATAAGGTTTTAAAGGTTAAACCTGTACAAAGACCTATATTGTTCCTCCTTTGAATAGATAATTTTTTTATCAGCTATGACACTATTTTTTCTCATATTGTTTTTTGCCCAGAGATAGCAGTGATTTCTTCAATGAAACTCATCAAATTTTTCAAGCTTCTTTTATCACCTCTAGAAAAAATAATAACATCATCTTCAAAAGATGAATGAAAGTTAGGGGTTCCCCCTTGGTAAGTAAAAGTGTTGCATCTTCCCAATCTTTATTAGGTTGTCCAGACCTCTACTAAGAACTTCTGCTTCCAAAATGATTAGGCTAGTGGAGAGAGGGACTCCTTGCCTCAAGCCTCTAGATTAATTGAAAAGACCCTTTGAAACACCATTAATGAGGATTGAGAACTAACTATTTGAAATGCATCTCCTGATCATATCAATCCATCTTTCACCAAATCCAAAGAACCTCCACACCTTGATTAAGAATAACCATTACACTTTATCATAAGTTTTCTCCATATCCAATTTAATTATAACAATTCCCCCATAGATATTCGTACGTATATTGTATAACATTTCTTTGGCTAAGAGGACATTGTCTTTGATATATATTCCTTTCATAAAATCACTTTGGTTAGGTGATATAAGCTTTGGAAGAAATTGGTTATGCCTATTTTTCAGAACCTCAGAGATGATTTTGTATGAGTAGTTACACATACTAACATGATAGTAGTATGCACAGTTCTTTCAGTGCTTCTTTTTTTGGAATTAGCACAATATTGTTGCTAGAACAACTTTGATGAATTTCATGACCTGTAAAAAAAATTAATATCAAGAACAGGATCATCTTTAATAATATTCCAGCATGTTTTGTAAAAAAATCCATCAAAGCTAATAGTCCTGGGGGCAGCAACATGACTCAGCTCAATGATAGCATTATAAACTTCATCTTCAGTAGCAAAAGCTTCTAAAATTGCACTATTCTCCTCATCAATCAATTTGTTAATGAAATCATGGATATGTTTATTCTTTACTTGTTGATCAGCTTGCATCAAGTTTTAATAGTAGTTAAGAATAGTGTTGGAAATGCTCTCCTCATCTTCTGCAGTATTTCCATCAGAGTCTTAAATGGTGGTGATCCCCATTCTTCTATGCTTATGTTTAACACTTTCATGGAGGAACATTGTGTTTGAATCCCCAAGTTGAAGCCATCTAGTTGAGGACTTTTTCCTCCAGTATACCTCCTCTAGCTTTAAATCCTCCAGGAGTTTTTCTTTGCCCAAGTCCCAAGTTAAGCTTTGATTTATTCTCCTCTTTACTATCCATTTCATAATTGAGATCCGACTTCATAACCTCATATTTTAAGGCTATAAAACCATGTAACACATGTTTTAAGTACTCTCTATTACATATTCTTAAATACACTTTTATTCTCTTCAATTTTGTACTGAACACTGCATCCCACTAGCGTAGACTAGATCCTTCCAAGAGATATTAACCACATCTTCAAACTGCTGATGATTAATCCACATGTCTTGGAACATAAAAGGTTTTGGTTTGGACTCTATACAAGGGTTTATATTCATAAGCATTGGAGCATGGTCTAAACCAGTCCTATTAAAATGTTGAATAGAGGATCTTGAGAAAAAAAATTCCATTTCTGATGATAAATACATCTATCAAGTCTTGCTATAATAACCCCTTCTTCATCTCTATTATTACACCATGTGAATTTTGAGACATTGTATTCTCCCACAACTTGACGATCAATTACATTACCACCTAACTTCTCTGATTGGCCTACCCCCGCATTGAAATCTCCCATTAAGAGATGAGATTTTGCCTGTCAATCACGTAATATGTACTTTAGATCTTCCAAGAGGTATCTTCTCTTCTTTTTAGTACATTTGGCATACACCACTGTTAGATAATAATCCAACTTATTTGATAGTTATCCACACTTTCGGTCAGTTCCTACTTTTAATTTGAGATAACACTGATTATCATATCATATCTCTAAAAAATCCAGTTTTTCCCATTTTCATTATAAAAACGATCAACAAACCCCTATTTAATTTTAATGTTTACATTTGTATTATATTTACCTTAATGCAAAATAAATGCCAGACAGGACCTAAGCCTATTAAAATTGGGTTTGAAAAATTGGCAAGATAGGGTTTGACTTGTTTCCAGACCATAGATGGGGTCCTGTTCTGAAAAAAAAGAAGACAAAATAGCACGAAAATTTGGGTGGCATATCAACCCGTCATTTCGACAAAGTTTCTGGTGGTAACTAACAAACTAAATATGAGTGCCCTAAGTCTGATGCCTATATGAGGTTTATGTAGTTGTAGGTTAGTGTAAAGGTTCCCACCTTTGGCATGACTTCCTCGTTATAGTTCTTTCTTTTGAGGGTAATCGGTATGTGTGGACAAGCCATTTGATATACTTCAGTGTACATGAATTGCCTCACTAAATACATAGTGGGGACAGTATATATATGTGAGAGAAAATTCGATATACTCGACGTACGTGAACGATTTTCCTACTACGTACCTTCCATCGCGAGTTTGGTTAAGCGGTACGATGAGGGGGGAACCATTCGATATACGTCAAAATTACTAGTCCAATGAAATGTGAGAGTCATATTGCTTAGTCTAACTGTGACCTACTGGACCAGCTCCCATCACATAGTGACCCCCCAGTACGAGACCAAATTTTGGTCAATAGCCACGCTCTTGGTGAATTAGCGTGTAAAATACAAGATTATTGATTAGTAGATTATGTAGAGAGTCTTTTATTTGGCATGATGAGTAAAAGAAGTAGGGAAGAATTTATAAGTATCATGAAAAGTAAATCTAGCATGGAGACTATAATAAGCATGGATATATGACACCCCACCTAATTAAATATCGGGTAATCAGTCCTTTATTAAATTAAAATATGTTTCTCATTTGGTTCATTCTTTGGATCAATGTCGAAAACCATATTAATTACTAACCACTTATGATTTAACTAAGTCGGTGCCAAATTTTATCTTTCATTAAACAAATAACAACATGTGGAATAAATAAACAAAACACACACAGTCATTGAGTCTAAAATAATATTGAATAAATAAATAAATGACTTTTCGAAGAAACCATTAGCTATAAATCCCAAACCCAAATAATAGTCCAAAAAATAAATAAATAATAAAAATATCGAGTATGAAAGTAAATGGCAACATGCCCTAAATGAAACTGCAACTGAGATAAGATCCCTAATCTAGGAATAAAGAAATTATGCATCTAATCCAACTCCTGCATGCATCCACCTATGCTTTAACCGCATATCCTTGGAATAGATAATCAAGTCCAGCGTCCCTGTGGCTCGACACCTAAAAGGTTTTGAAAATATTTATAGCAAGGGTTAGAACCCAAAATATTTTGACAACATTTGTAATTCATTAAGTTTGCAATAATTAAAATGCATGCATACTTTTCATATTTAAGCTAGTGTCGCATTCCCTTGATATAATACTCACCCCTTATTTAAACTGCACACCTAAAGCATTCTTCCTAACCCTCCTAGTTGTACTACCCCATTTAACTAGCCTTGTTATGAACACTTCATAGCACACTACTCTAGCCCTAGTAAAATACTATTGATGAATAAATTATTTATCGCATTAACTTAATTAATCATTTTTAAATAAAACTATATAATTGTCTCACTAGTTATATACAAGTAATACCATTTTACTTCAGGTAATTCACCCGTATTTAATTGTCCACTCTATTATATACGTATATAATTAATACAAAATCACTTCATGTGTTTCACCCTTATATAAATATCAACTTTATTATATACGTACAATAATTAATACAATTGTACTGCATGTATTTCACCCATGTATAAATATCTACTATATTATATATATGTACAATTGTACTACAACATTCACACACATGTTGTATGTATATCCATCCCCCCGAGTAATAACACGTCAGATGCTTTGTCTAAAATGTTATCACCCTAGGTATACTTATTTAACCCGGATACCACGAGATAGTTAACTCACACCAAATCAGGTAATAATATAATATGCGCAGTGGAGTGGAGGTGGTCATAATTCCCTGAGTGTGAGACCGAATCATACCCTAAGCATCTCACCTCAAAAAGAATTATAGCATAAAATAATGGACGCTATGACCTAGGGATTATACTCTCCCTGCGTTTACTAGCCAGAGGATTCACCCACATCATGCAACCTCCTATTATAGCACTAAAGGGGTATGTATTTATAAAAATAACTTACACCGATATTTAAAAGCACACAATAATATACATATATACTATCACACTATCCGTACATATAATCAATTTAAAAAACCGTGCCTAACTCCCGTATCTCTAGCATGAAAATATCCGAGCTTATATCCCAACTCTAAATTTAATTAATTTCACATTCATTAATTTATTAAAGAAGTGTCACTAAACTACAATGCTTGGACTCAATCACTTTACCCGTATTTACCACATTAAAATTTATCACACAAGAATTCCTTTCATAAGTTAACACCCTCATTTAAGTTTCAAATTCCCTGTTGCCAACCCCTTTAGACTTTAGGTATTATTTTTCCATTTAATTTCATCTAACTAATCTCACCTTCAAAGTCCCCAAAGAAATCAATACCAACTAAATAAAAACTAGAGGAAGTGTCAGGCATAAAAGGGTTCATTGATCAATTGACGAAAGCCAACGATCGATCGATCGGGCATGATTTTGCTTTCTTCCCCGATTTCATTTTTCCTCCATTAACAAACCTTAAAATTTTCAAACTTCAATTCAAATTTAACTAATCGTTCGTCTTCATATATTTATCCTCAAAACCAGTTTCATTCTTCGTAATGGTTTAAAAACATCAATTCCTGATTTGGGTTTTTCACAGTTTTCAAACGATCTCATTTAAACTTCAAATTTCCTAATATAGATTAATGAACACTTACTACTGGAGTCATATCATTATTCAATTTCCAGCAACACTGATTCATGTTACACAATCAATTGCACCTCAAATCTACACAATATGTCTGAATCCTCAAAACCCATGTTTACACATTAACCCACTCCAAAATGAATTTCAATTATACTCACCATGATTTGAATAAAAAGACAACAAATTAAATTGAAATAAAGTTAACAACTTTCCTGATTAGATTCGTGGAGTCTGATTCCTTTGATGAAGAGGATAAATTTGACAGAAGCACCTCAATCCCTCTTCAAATTGGCTCCCAAAAGTTGCTCAATTTCTCCCTATTTTCTTATCTGTAGATCTAGTTTTTTTTTCTATTTGAGTTATGGCTACCTTTAATCCCATAACTTAGGTTAAATAATTCTAATCCCAAAATTAGTCTAATATGCCAAGCTAAAATGACTCAAACACCCCCATGTGGGCCCGGTTATGCCTAAAATTCCCTGAAACCAAATACTACCCCCGGATACTCTATTCTGACTATCTCGACCTATCCAGAATAAACCATGCACTCAGTATCGTCATATGAGTCACTCTATATAATTATCCAAATTCAACCTCAAAATAAGACACGTGTAAAATTTAAAAATAATTCGAATTAATTAAATATTAATTTACTAAATTAATTAAATCCTATATCACCAAAATAATTAAACTCTATATCATCATAAATATGAGGTATTACAGGATACATTTGAGTGAGTGATTATATATACAAGTGATGTGTGGTAGTGAACCTAAGCATGGATCAAGTACAAGTGGCATGTGATATGTGCACGTGAGCATGTATATAAACATGTGTGATAAGTGGAGGTGTGCGCTAGTGAAACCTAAGCATGGATATTCTAAGTGTTATGTGAAACATGTCGGTATAAGTGATCCTACGTAGAAGTGTAAGTAGTGTGAGATGAACATGGAGGGACTTTACATGTGTGTGAAGTGAAAATTGAGTGAAGAGTGATATAATCATGAGGTAGATATATACAAAAAATAAATGGAGGGGAAAGGGAAGGTACATACGCACACATGCAAAAAATCATAGCACCCATACAAAAAAAGTCTAGCCCTCTTATGAAAATTAAATCCCCAGTGGAATCGCCGCTATAGCCATCCTGTTTCCTCCTCTTCCCAGGGGGTTGGCGCAAGCATACGCAGTTGAAGAAAGAAAGAAAAGGTCACGCGCCCTTCCTTAGGGTGCTTCGACCGTAGTTAATTTGGGGTTGATGTAAAGAGATAGAGTCACCAACCTATTTTACACAAAATAGGCAAAAAATATTATTTCCACCTCGAGAGAACGGCATCAAAGAAATATTGATGCTTGTAAAACCAATTATTTCAAAGGTTCGGGAGTTATGTTACGGAATGGGAAACTGTTAGGAACCCATCCTACTCTTTCTCTCTCTCATGATCATGTGTTATTATTCTCCTTAAATAACTTCTTGAATTGTGTGTGTGTGTGTGTGTGTGTGTGTGTATAAATGGAGAATGGAATTTCTCGACTCGCGTCATAGAGAAAGATGGAGTGAGGTCATCCATAGCAGAGTTTCCAAAATAATTATAAAATATAATGTATGCATTTGTCGGGTCACCAATCATTTATAGGAAGACAACTGTACAAATTGGACAAAATGGCAACATGAATCACAAATATATATAAATAATATAAAAAAATGAAAGGAGGAATCGTATCTCGAACTTTGACCTGAGATGCCTAGGTAGACTAAAAAGGCATCAAAGTACGCGTATTTTTCATGAAACATAAGGGTGGGGGTTATCCCATAAATCCAACCAGGGATTTTATTAGATTCTTATGTGTATAAATATGATGTTTTTGGTTTCAGAAAATGTGGTAATGAATCCCGTTTGGAACTTATAAGCAAACCCACATTTTATTTTATTTTTTTATAGAAAATAGATTGTGTTTAATATTACTAAAAAAAAATAAGGATATTATTATGTGTGGACTAATAAAGATGAAATGCTAAAGTAAGAATTAAATAAGTAATGCAAAAATAAGGAAATTTAAAGAGAGAGAAGAATGTTTGGACCTTCTTTGGAGACTTGGAGGTTGATCTTGATTGTTGAAGGCCTCCATTTGCATGTGGATGGAGGTGGTATGAGGAGAGGTAAAGGGTTTTACTAATATGGGTGTGAAAGGGATGGAAATGGAATATGGAGGAGAGGTTTCAATATAGAAACCACGTTGACTTTGAGAGAATGTTGTTGAGATTACTGAGAGGGATGTTTTTGAGGTGCCTTTCAAAGTGAGATCATGCTCTCCTTATATTGGGTTAAGGAGGTGCCAATCAGAATTGTACTTTACTTTCTTATCAGTAAGCAACCCCAGACACATTGTAGATAGGCAGGAAAATGGGTTCCCCATGCGATAATCTCATGAATATTTCTCAGAATAATGGTTATAAATGCAATTTGTAAGACCTAATCATGCACAGGGCATACCATTGGAATAGGTATTCAGAGCCCTTAAGAATTCATGGGCTTCTCCCACGTTTAAAATTTGACTGTGGTCAAACGGGGCTCGAAAGTGCCCGACCACTTTTGGATAAGAGATTCTAGAAGAAAAATGAATTATTCATCCGAACCATAAGGCTGATTCATGCATCAGATGGGCCGTTGGAAAGGTTATTTAGAGCCCTTCGAATACTCATACAGTCTCATTCTGTGAGGAGAGTTAACCTTGCTCAAATGGGGCCTGGAAGTATCCGGTGACACTTTGAAGTAAAATGGATCGTTCGTCATATCGTAAAGTTGATTCAAGCATGGTGAAGATCATTGGAAAGGGGATTATCTTTGAAGATTAATTCAGTATTGTTTGGACTGAGGAGTTAACGGGAGTCAAACGGAGCCCAGGACTACTCGATGGCCTCCGTATTAGTTTTTGAGAGAAAACGGGTAATTCGTCTAAACTGTAAGGTCGATTTGCGCACAGGAAAGACAATTAGAAAGGGGATTAAAGACTTTATAAGATTCATCGAGCTTTCAATCAGGTAAGGAAGATTATTGGGGTCAAAATGGGGCCTGGGAGTGCCTAGTGGCCTCCATATCGATTTTCGATAGTAAAATCATAAGAATGATTCGCACATGGGGAGGGCCATTGGAAATGAGATTCAGAGCCCTTCAAAGATTCATTGACATTTTGCTCATATGAGTAAGTTAACTGGAGTCAAACGGGGTCTTGGGTTTCTCGATGGCCTCTAGATCGGTATCGGAGTATGACCTATAGTTTATGCTGAATGTGGAAGTGCTGGAGACCTAGGGAGAATCTTGAGGGGTCCTATAAAGTGGTGTATACAGTGGGAAGGTCAAGATTTACTTTGGGTTTGTGGAATGGATTAACTAAGATGGAGTAGTTATTGATACCTTGGGAGTTACACTGTCTGATAGTGGGCCCAAAATTTCATTAAAAATAGGAAATGAGTTGGCACAAGGTGCCACCCAGTTTTGTTGTGAATCAGAATGAGACCCTTGAGTCCCACCTTTGATAGGGAGTATCAGGAGGCGATGGGGATGGAGTTGTGTTTTGAGCTAGACGTGTCATCCATAAGCCGATGGATAGACAGGAGAGGTGACTAAAATGCTAGAGAATGCGAGGAATGCATATTCAGAATTTTAGGGTAATTGGGAGTAGTAAATTCCACTGGTAGAGTTGAGTGTGATGACTCAAGCATATTATTATTTGTGAGGTTTATTATGATGCTTCATACGAAGATCTTGTCAATACCCTTTGGTTGGTTAGAGGTGGGGAATAACAAGCATCACGAGACTGACGTGATTCAGGGACCGTCGGTAAGGATTGATTTAGTCTACATCATTTTCATATAGTTCAGAAATGTAGTGAGAGTATGTTTCCATGAATCAAAGTTTTGAAGTCTGACATGAGTGGACAGGGATTATTATAGGTGTCACCCATGACGGGAGTTACATGTTTTGGTAACGAAGGGAAATTGACACCTATGGAAGTGGGGAGCTTTCTAACAGTGAGATAATAGAGATGGTGGAGTGTAGGCTAGACTTTTGAGTGTTGTTAGAGGACTATCCTGATAGTTTTTGCATGTCATTATATAAGCAAGACCTTAAGCATAAGAGAATATATCGGTATGTAAGAGTTTGAATGGACTTGTCTCTAATCTTGGGTTGTAGTGAGTAACAAAAAATTTTATCACTGGCGTGTGTATAGTGGAAACACCAAAATATTATTACAAGCTAATTTTGAATACGTTTGGATGAATTGCGTGTAAGGATCCGAAGTTTTTATTATCGAGCAAATCCTAATTTCAAGGATGAAATTCCTTTGCAAGGGGAGAAGTATGTAACACCCCATATTTTTGAATAATTATGGATTTCATTATTTCTGGTATTTTTAAATTACACTTGTGCAGCAATTTAATTAAAATGAAATATTACGTATTTAATAAATATTAATTAGGTATGTTTAAGATTATTATTTATGTGGTAAATTTACTAAGTATGTTTATAGTAAATAAAATTGGTGAATTGTTAATACATCATAATGAGAGAGAACGATATGATTTTTTACAGTATCTCAACCGAGGCTTGTGAGTAGATTATGTTAAGGTTGAGATAGGAAAATTATGTAGAGTTACTCAAACTGTAATTTCGACTAACTCATTTGTTTTGAATGGGCCGAGATAGGCAGAACTAAGTACACAAGGGAAGTATTTGGGTTCCAGGGGTCTTTTATACTAGCTCGGACTCACGTATGGGTATACGGGTCATTTTAAAAAAGCCTAATAACCTAATTTTTGGATTTATGGGTTAAAATATAAATGGTAGGTGGATGAGGCAGCCCTACCATTAGTTATAAACCCTAAAAGAGATAAGGAAGATAGGAGAAAGCAAGGAAAAGGCTAGAGAGGCTAATTTGGGAGGAAACTCAAGAGATTTTAGCATTAAACCCATCACATACAAAGGAGAATAAACCCTACAGTCATTCCAAGGAAAGTAATTAACTTTCTTTAAAATAAATTGAGGTGATTCATGTTCATATCATGGTAGGTGTAGAAATAAAAAATTTGGGAAGGTTTTTTACATAATAATGGGTTTATTTGTGAAATAGATATCATGTGTAGGTTAGATGATTAATTGATGATGTAGTATCAATTAATATTGCTAGTATCAGAATCATATTAGAAATTTAGAGGTTCAATATGTTTATTTCAGAATTTTGAAACAAAATCTAGGGTTATGATCGAATGTTCTTCTTATAAACCCAATTCATGAATTTAATTGATGATATTAGATAATTTTTTGGTATTTGGATGATTGTTTACTATAAGAACCATCTAGGATCCAATCTCGTTTGTTATATATGTTTTAATGGAGGTAAGGTATCATATTGAAGGGGTTTGGGACAAAATTCAAAAATAAGGTTCGATAAATAGGCGTAGCGAATCGGTTCACATGTCCAGCCGAACCAATTCGCAGTATGGCCGAACTGGTTTAGATTTCTGGAAGGTCCAAGAATGGTTGTATGATTAATGGGTGATTTTCGGAGGGCTCAAATAAAATTGATAAACCTCTAAAATAATAGATATTTATTAGGGTGCTTTAGAAAGATTATATTACCTAGGGATGAGTGGGTAATTAAAGTTGGATTAGAAAAAGTGAGATAAATAATTGACGAGTAATTTGAGTAAAGAATTAAGTGGGGTGAATTCGTAAATATTCAGTGTATGGGATTGTTGGGTAAGTCTGAGTATTTTAGCGGAGTTATGCCATTTTATTTAATTAGTAGATGAGAACTAAAATGAATTTAAGAGTCGGGAGTGTAGACATGGAATAGTAGGCTAGTGCTTTGAGTGATAGACACGATTTAGCCAAAATTGTATTGATATGTATATACACGTATAGAGACAGTATGTATACATGAAAATGATTAATATCTGTGTGCATGATATTTTTGTGAAACATACCCCTCTAGTGCTATCGGCGGAGGTTATGCGATGTGGGTGATCTTCCCTGGCAAAACACAACATTTTAAGCATCGACTCCATGTTGCAGCGTTGTGTTTATACCTTGTGTGATGATTATTCAAAGTGTGATGATTAGGGTATGGTTGGGACACACTATCTAAGGACTATGATCGCCTCCAATACGTTTGCAATTTTTTCCGAGACGGTGTGAGAGTTTGACCACTGGTAACCGGGATAAAGTGATTATGCCCTGAATGATGACAGCATTATAGAGAAAGGCATCCAATGACTTAGCATCCTAGGGATGGCATCCAATGAGTTATTACTCAGGAGATGATGGTTATACACAACATATGTGTCTTTATTGTAGTATAACATTACATATATATATATTAGAGTGGTAATTATATATGGGCTTAATACATGAAAGAGTGAATGATATAAATAACTGGGATAATGTATGAGAATGATAAATGATGAAATGATCAATTAAGCTAATGAGAGAACTAACTAAGAAATGAACGATAAACAATACTTAGGGTAAAATGGTGTATTAGTGATATTTGAAATAGGACAATTTGGTGGGGCAGTGTAACCAGGCAGATTAATATGTATGAGCTAGGTATGCACTATAGTTGAGAGGTGAGGGGTAACTCATGGGAGTGTGACACCGACTTAAATATGGAAAGTTTTACTGCAGATTTATTTACTACTTTTTAATTACTTGAAAATAATTTTAAAAGGTTTTGGGCTCTAACCCGTATCAACTCTATTTTCCAAAAACTTTTAGGTGTCTAGCCATAGGGATGCCATGGATGACTATTCTTTCTAGGGACACAAAGTTGCAACTAATGTTAAGGCTTGCAAATTACTGAGTTATTGCTTAACTTTTTTCATTCTAGATTAGGTTCTCTATTCTTGTATTGGTTGGGCATGTTGGCCATTTTCATTCAAACTTACGTGTTTCAGAATTTTAGTGAGTTGGATTGGATGGGCTGAATATTTACCCGATGGTTTATTCAGGGACTTTATCTATTTATGTTTGATTTAAATTTTACATCGCGGTTTCTTTTATAATGATTACTGTGTATGGGATTATTGTGGGTTGGTTAATAATTTTGTATGTTAATGAAAGATAAATTTTGGCACCATCTTATTTAATCAATAGGTGGTTAGCAATTTAAAATGTTTCCAATAGTGATGCTAAGAATGAACCAAATAAGGCTCTTATTTTATTTTTGTAAAGGACTGATCATCGATGATTGAAATAGGCAAGGTGTCACAAGCCTATTATGTTTGTGTGATTTACATTTTGATGTTATGTTTTAGATAAGTTTGAGGACGAAATTCCTATATTAGTGGGGTAGAATGTAGCACCCCGTGTTTTTGTGTTATTTATTAACTGACGAAGAAATAATAAATGGGATAAACTTTTACTTTTGTAATCGCTAATAAGAAAAATGCTTTAATTAGATGATAATAAAAAATTTCACACAATATGATCTTTGTAAAGTGTGTTTGGAATAATTACCTGATGATATTAATTATGCAATATTGGGTTAGGTGTATGCATAAAATAATTAAGTGAGTCATGAGGTATTACTGTCTGTTACGGGTAGCATCATTGGGATTAGACCTTGGAGTGTCATGAAGGTCCGAATATGTGTTTTTAGCATCTTAAATTAGGTCCCAGTGTAGGTATACCCTTAGGATAAGTTATAGAATATATCGGGTAATATTTTGGACCAACTTTGGTGCCCGAAAATACGCCTATTATGGTGCTGCAGAAATTAGAGTTTTTTTAATAAGATTTGGAGTCGTTAATTAGTGATAATATATTAAATAAAAAATTCCCAAGTAATCATATTACATTAGGTGAATTAGAGAAATCTTGGAGAGGAGAAAATCAATGGATTCAAGGGGGAGTTCTTCATTCTTAAGACCTATGGCAACAAATCTCTTGCAATATCACTAGATAATCGTAAATTAATTTAGAATTCATGTTTTCCTTTGTTATTATTGATATTAGAACTCATATTTATGATTGCATTTGTTTATCTTAATCATGATATTAATTTGGGTTAGTTATAATTAGTAACTAATTAACCTTGTGTAGAAAGTTGAGGTTTTTATGTACAAATCTACATTTCATAATGATTGATGATTGGAAACCATGTTGGAACCCATTATTTAGGATTTAACCTCGTTTTTAAGATGAATCCGTGTGTTAATTTGAAGATTTATCATGAAATTAAAGAATAATTGAAATCCCTTCTTGTTTTTTATGAAAATAAGGGTTTAAATTATTAAACCTTCAAATTGTTGTTTTATATTCAATAAAATGATTAGAAATTTTTTGAAATAAATTCCCATACTTAGATTTAGTTATGCTATTGTTGGGTTGTGGTTTCGGAGCTTCAGGAACTCGTTAATCGATGTTTTTTGGCGGAATAAATCCCATAAAGGGGGAGATAGATTTGCAATATGGAGTAGTCGATTAATCGATAGTCAGAGTTGAACGATCGACGGGATCGATCGACGCTCCACTAGGTTGAGACTTTTTCTTGTTTAGTTTGGTTTTTTGTATAATCTTAATTTGGGGTTTTATTAGTGGTGAATTAATGTTATACTGAGGTGGGAGACTTGTTTTTAATTAGGATTGGGATTATAAGAGTGACCGTGAAAACCTTAGTGCATTTAGATCCCTCCAATGTTGGGATCAGATTGGATTGGATAAATGCGCGAGTAGGTGTTAACCTATGATACTATGCATACTTTGAGCTTCAAGAGTATCTACCAAAAGTTTTCGAGTGGTTAGTTATTCTCTTGAGTAATTATAGGTCTAACAAATAATTTAATAAGTAGATGAGGAGACTTATATGAAGCTTATGAGGAAGTTTATCTATATATAGACAAGTACATAGCTTAGAGACGTAATAAACTAAGATTTTAATTTTATAAGGTTAAGGTTTAATAAACCCAAGAACATAATGAATAATCTAATGTTTATGGATTTACTTATTTTACGTTATGCTAGATTGTACACTATATCCTACCCGATTGTATATGTTTGACATGGTTTTGAGAGATAGTATACCTAATTTAAGTGGAAATGCAACATTTGGCGATTTGGATGTTTGGTTTACACTTGAATGTATATGCTATCCTACACACACACACTAGGGTATGCCCGTGCCTAAATAAATGTCGAACACTTCCAAAAAACCGCATCAACTAAAACTTGTAAGCATATAATTTTTTATATACACAAAAATGTCAGCACGATTTAGAAAATTTGGACAAAATTTCTGCAATTTATACGTCTATTTACCGGTTTAAGAAACTAAAACTACTCAACTACACAAATAGTCCATCCCGGACATCATATAAACCAAATCATAGATTTAGGACTATAATAAGCTTCAGATATGATTACAAAAAAAATTATTACGGTGATATTACCAGCAAAATGATGATAAAAAATTATTACTAGTAACAACACCAATAATAATTTTTTAGTATAATAAAAAATATAAATTTTCAATCAATCATAGAATTTGTAGAGCCCAACCTCTCTTAAAGCTTGCATCCATCGACGGGACATTTTGTCTATTATCTACACTAGAAAACCAAAACAAAAACCAATTTATAAGTAACAAAGATTAATTATTTTATATATTAAAAAATGCATATTTTCATGTCCTCAACAACAGGTTAGAAAGCACCCTATGTAATACCAGTTTATTTAATACCAACCTTAAACTAGAGACATCCAATATATAAAAATGTACAGAAAAATCTACACCTAATCAAAATCATAGTAGATAAAATGAATTAATTCATCTAATTCAAATATAAACTATACTACACATCGTGCCATGTGTTTCTTAGTAATAGACATTAAATACTTTTGTTATGTATATTAATAGATGAATCAGTAAAGTAGAAAATGATTTGAGATAGTGAAAAGTATCGAACGAGTTTAAATTACAGTAAACGTATAGCGGTGAGTATGAGTCTCATGAGATAGAGTGCCAATAAGTAAAAAATTGTTATGAAAGTGATATGGCATTACTAAATATTAGGACTTCAAAATATAATCTGAAACTTATAGTTCATTACTTTCACATTCACATTTATGACAATTATAATATGTTTCCATGGTTGACCTGCATAAAAAATTGGAATAAAGTCATTCGCACAACATGTAGAACGATTGAATGGTACTTGTACATACTTCAACTATTATTCAATCAACAATACTTCAAGTCATAAAAGTCTAGTAGAAAAAGGTTTGACAAAGATATAAAAAATACTCACTCACGCGACTCAGAAAGTGTCTCTAATGTGTGTTCACTCTAGGCTCAAGTGCAAGCCTATCGCATTAGTACTAAACCCGATAAGTCGGGATCATATCCACAAGGAAATAGGACAATGAAATTGTAACGACGTTGGATAGACAAGGAAATCCTAACTCTGACTCTAAGAAGAAAGAAAAATGATTTGGTTTTTGGAATGATTACACTAGATGCAATTATGAAATTATGAAAGAGAATTAGCTAAAATATGGATGAAAACTGATTTAAAACATTAAACTATATGATGAGAAAAAAGGGACGGGAACACAATCCCCTAACCCTAGTGTATTGATGATATAAAAAACTAATCGTAAATTTAAATGATTAATTAGACCCAGAATTTAGTACTCCCAAGCATTATGTATATGAGGTTCAAGCCCGCATCATACTTAATATGAGGATGAGTAAATCGGTATTTCACTAGTTACACTAGAATTGTACTCTATAACATCCAGGTTACTCGAAAGAAAACGAGATCTAAAGATCTACAATTGTCGTATTTCTATGTCATATGGTCATAATCAAACCTTTAAATTTAGAGGATTAATTTTGTATACATACAACTATCACATCAGGTTGGGTTCATGCATCCCGACCATGAAAATTTAGCCGGACATATGAAAATTTGAAAACAACATGATAAGAAAGAATGCAAACATTTTTATTGAGTGATGACAATGAAGAAAGATGAAATTATAAGTTAACAAACAACTAGAACTAAGATTGAAACAGAAATTGGAATACTTGTATTTGAATTGCAACTTAAAAATAACTAGGGTTTGTTGTTCTTCTCCTTCTAAATGAATTACAAAGCGTCCTTCAAGAATTAGAAGCCCCCCTCCACGTTTGGGAGAAGGTTACTATTTATTAACTACGAAAAACCAGAGTTTGAACCAATTAGGACTCTATTTTTACAAGTGGATGAATACGAAAATTCGACAACAGAACTGATTTAGGTAACTGGTTCGGTTCGGTTCCATCTTTTTGTAGCCTTTACAGAAAACTCTTCGAACATGGGATCGGTTTGTTATTTGCCAGCTTCAGTTCGGTGCCATCTTTTCGTCCCTTCACATGAAGTTCATCCAAGGTGGATTCATTTCGTATTTCTTTGATTCGGTTCAGTTCGTTTTTCCTTCCCTTACAGAAGCTTTACCCATTAGGGATTCGATTTGGTATTCCTCCCTAGGGTTCGGTTCGTTTTTGTCAGTCTTCGCAGAAACCTTGCTTTCTTGTGTTTTCTTGGAGCTTTTGGTATGGAACTTGGTTTATGCACCGAACACCTGCAAAATAGATGACGAACACACGAAACTCGATGTACTCATTAGAAACTTGCCATTATCAAAGATATGATATAATCCATTTGAATTACATTGCGGGAAGCGATAAAACCTTCTAAATTATGAGGATAAATGGGAAGAATTTATGCCTAATCAAACCCCCCTAACTTAGAACGTTGATCGTCCCGAGCAATATAAAAGAATCACAATAAGGTCTAACTCGTAAAAAGGGATAGGATACCGCTTTTGCAGGTATGCAATTGCATTTAGCGTATGCAACAAGCCTTTAAACCCCTAGGTTACCCTAGTAGGACGAGTGTTGTCTCTTGAGGGTTTGCAGAGAATATTCCAACAAAATTCGACTTAAATAAACTTCAAAATACGCAAAAACTGTATTATCCAAAAATACTAATTGCGTTACCATATGCGTTTCGAGATGAATTTTAAGTTTAGAGATCACATTTGACACGTTTCTCAAAGCAATATCACACACGTTTTCCATAACCGATCAAAATGAAAGGATTGAGATCCTCAACGACTTTTTAGGCCCTGAAAATAACTTTGAGTTAACAATTAACTCGGATTGATTTAAAAACTCACAAAAAGTGATAGTCTTGAATCTCACCGGGTTTATTAATCTCCACATTTATTCGTTAAGTCGTCAATTTTCGTTCAATTTCCATCTTTAGTCAATTTTGGCTTTGTGTATGTTGAATTTTACAACTTGAGACTTTAAATTGACTTTTAATGATATTTTTGAAATATTTGAATTCCAATTTTTATTGATTTTGAAGAAAATATATTTTTGGATTTTTCAAAGTTTTATGATTTTTTTGAGATTTTTGGGCCTTTTTGAAAATTTGTGAAGTTTTAGAAATACGCACTTGTAACCCCCCCCCCCCCCCCCCCCCCTTACTTAGACTTTTGCATTGTCCTCGAGAAAAAAGGACTAAAATCTAACTCAAAGCGAATTAAAAGTGCGAAAGAACAAAATAAGCAAATAAAATAGAAATGCAGCTTTTATAGAAAGAAAGAACAACTGGAGGACCCAGGTGTGCGCGGATTATAAGGGTCATAAAAGAAAGCTGGTGGAGGACGCCAAAGTTGAGCTCATAGAGGTGGGCTTGGAGTTGGTGCATCATCCTTGTGTCTCTCCAATAATCCTCTTGGTCTTGGCAATTGGCAGCTTGATCTTGGTTGTATTGGGTGATGAACCCATCCAAACGGGATTCCACCGCTGCCAGCCGGTTATCGAAATCAGCACCCAGGGGCTCAAAATCTGAGTCATCGTCTTCATTGTATTCTTCCTCTTCAGCCCCTTCCATTTCATTGTCTTCCGCCATCAGATCTTCGACCGAAATTTCTTCCTCCTCCTCTAAATTGATCGCCTCCTAAGTTGCTCGATTGGCAGCCCTTTGCTGGGCACTCCTCGTGCGGGATGTCTTTCCAATGGGTTCCGAGAGACGGGAGAAAGCTTGGGGTGGCTGCATACCAGCGTCGGCTAAGAGGGACGTGATGAGGCAAGCATATGGGAGGGGGACCACACCTTTAAGCTCCCAGGCTGTGAAAATGATATTCGCGTAGAGTATCCTGGCCAGGTTGAGGGTGAAATCGGGGTCGAATAGGTGGTACACAAGGGTCGCTTGGCGAGGACGCATCGCCGAGTCATTGGAAGTTTGAAGCAGATTGGCGCACACGATATGGAACTTAAAGCATGCTTTGTCATTGAGAGGACCCACGGGGATAGTACCTCGTTCCCAATTATCGTCGGGCGTGAGGCGGTCGATGAACTGCTGTTTGGGAATGGTGGGGGCGTTGACCGGGTAGTCGTATATGTCCGGGTGGGGAACGCCTTTTTCCACAAGCTTGTGGGCGAGGATGTCTAGGGTTAATGGAATAGGGCATCCATCAACAAAGTATTGGCAGATAAAGTCACCCGTGCGGAAGAGAGTGCCATATAAAGTTCGGACTTCATCTTCCCATACGACTGGATGAGGCTCGTTCAAGTATTGCTACCACTCCCTCCAGTGAAAAAGGGATGTGACGGGGCGGGGGAGAACATCCCAGTTGACCACCCGCTCAATGTGCAATTGATGGGCAAAACTTAAAAAGAGGCCACACCATACTAACTCCATATGGGAGCGATATTTCCCATTGCCATTGGGCAGAATTTCGGTTGACAGATATTTTGGCAGGAGAAAGGGATTGGCCATTGGGAAATCTTAAACTTAGGACGGGGAGGACTAGGGTTTGTAAAGAGAGAGAGAGTTGTAGGTGTGAGGGAAAAAGGAGGGATGATAATGTATATATAAGTGGTGGGGAGGGGTGTGGGTGGGGAAATTTGGAGGTAAAAGGGGGTGAATGTGTTGGAGGGGAAAGGGCGTGAATGGGGGGAAGAGAGGGGATTGGGGGTTGAATGGGGTTCTCTGGAAGATGCAAAATAATAGGAACTGAACTGATCCGGTTCAGGGAGATTTGGTTCGGTTCCTTGAGATTTTTTATTTTTCCAAACCGAACCAATCCGGCTGAGGGATTCGGTTCGGTTCCATCTGTGACAGAACCTCTTATTTCAGTCTCTAGCTCAGGAATCCTATTCTCTCACTTTCTAGACTCTTGCACTTATTCTCCCACTTTTTAGACTCTTGCACTTATTCTCCCACTTGAATTACTCGATGCCCTCATGAATAACGTGTTGGAATGCGTGATCTCACCCCTATCCTTACGTAACTTACCTACGGACTCACCCTATTTTAACAAAGCCTAACTACTATACACAAGAATTCACCCCATACGCATCGGGGGTGCGATGACATCACTGTAGCAGCCCACTCTACCCCGTAAATGGGGTCCTACAACTAGACAGTGTCAACTTCTTCCACACATGCCTCTAGATATGTATTTAGGCATTGTCCGTTTACTTTGAATGTATTTCCCCCTTTCAAATCGTCTAACTCCATAGCTCCGTGAAGGAAAACATTCTTCACAACGAATGGGCCAGACCATCGTGACCGCAACTTGCTCGAAACAGATGAAGCCGAGAGTTATAAAGAAGCACTTTTTGCCCGGGAAGAAACTCTTTGCGTCGAATGATGCTATCATGGGCGAGTTTCATCCTTTCTTTGGAGATTTTTTCATTCTCATACGCATCATTGCGTATCTCTTATAACTAATTTATTTGGAGCTTGTGAGCTTCACCGGCCTTATCCATGGCATAGTTTAACTCCTTAATTGCCCAATACGCTTTGTGCTCTAATTCCACGGGAAGATGACAAGGTTTGCCATACAAAAAGTGGAAAGGGGATATGCCGAGAGGATTTTTGTATGCGGTACGATAGGCCCATAGCGAATCGTTCAATCTAATTGACCAATCTTTCCGGGTAGGATTGACTGTCTTTTCGAGAATGTTTTTTATTTCACGATTCGCAAGTTCGGCCTGCCCATTCGTTTGTGGGTGATAAGTTGTCCCAACCTTATGAACGACATCATACTTTCTCATGAGCTTCGCAAATGGCCTATTGCAAAAGTGCTTGCCATTATCACTAATTATCGCTTTCGGTGCACCGAAATGGGAAAGTATGTGTTCCTGCAAGAACTTAATCACCACTTTGTTGTGATTTGTCTTGGTAGCTATAGCTTCCACCCATTTAGAAACGTTGTCTACCGCGACAAGGATGTATAGGAAACCAAAGGACGGGGGGAAAGGGCCCATGAAGTCAATACCCCAGCATTCGAAGATTTCAATAATGAGTATGGAGGTAAGAGGCATCACGTCTCGTTGGGTAATAGCTCCCATCGGTTGGCACCTATTATGGGATTTACAAGCATCGTTCACATCTCAGAATATTGTGGGCCAATAGAGGCCGCATTACAAAATTTTTGTGGCCGTCTTTTTAGTCGAAAAGTGGCCTCCACAAGCTTCCGATGACAAAACTGGATGACTTTCGAGATCTCATCATCCAGTACACATCGTCGGATGATTTGGTCAGCATAATATTTAGAAAAGAATGGATCGTCACAGAAAAGCATGACCGACCAAGTGATAAACCTCTTCTTATCTTGCGGTGTCCAGTCGGGAGACGGCTCCCGTGACAAGGTAGTTCACTATATCTGCAAACCAGGGCAAAGAAGAGGCAGCAAAAAGTTTCTCATCCGAAAATTATTCGTCTATGGGTATGGGATCACTAGTTACGTCGGACGAAAGCCGTGATAAGTGGTCGGCAATGACGTTTTATACTCCTTTCTTATCTTTAATGGAGAGATTAAACTCTTGTAGGAGTAGGATCCACCTTATGAGGAGCGGTTTGGCATCTTTCTTTGCAAGTAGGTATTTCAAAGTCGCGTGGTCGATGAAGCAAGTAATGGGAGAACCGATAAGGTATGATCGAAATTTATCAAGGGCAAAGACTACCACTAGAAACTCCTTCTCCGTGGTAGAGTAATTGAGTTGTGGTCTGGTAAGAGTCCAGCTAGTGTAGTAGATGACATGAGCCTGCTTATCTTTTCTTTGGCCCAAAACAGCCCCTTTCGTATAATCGCTAGCATCACACATAAGTTCGAATGGTAAAGACCAATCTGGAACTTTCATGATGGGAGCGGACACAAGCATGGTTTTCAATTTTTCAAAAGAGCTTTAGCATCCTTCCGTCCACTTGAATGGGGTGTCCTTGATGAGTAGGTTACTTAAGGGTCTAGCGATGGCGCTAAAGTCCTTAATGAACCTTCGATAAAACCCCGTGTGGCCCAAGAAAGAGAACACGTCCTTGAGTGATTTTGGTGGGGGAAGATCAGCTATGACATCTATTTTTGCCCTATCAATTTCTATTCCCTTGGATGATACTATGTGGCCAAGAACTATTCCCTTGGTGAGCATGAAATGGCATTTCTCCCAATTTAGTACTAAGTTCTTTTCCACACACCGGGCAAGTACTTGTTCCAATTTTTCTAGACAAAGGTCGAAAGAGGTGCCAAAAACGCTAAAATCGTCCATGAACACTTCGAGTCCTCTCTCGACCATGTCGCTAAATATACTCATCATGCACCTTCGAAAGGTCGCGGGTGCATTACACAAGCAGAATGGCATACCTTTGTAGGAAAACGTACCAAAATGGGAAGTGAAAGTCGTTTTCTCTTGGTCAAGTACATCTACCTCAATTTGGTTATATCTGGCATAACCATCAAGGAAGCAATAGTAAGGGTGGCCCGCTATACTCTCAAGTATTTGATCAATAAATGGTAAGGGGAAATGATCTTTCCTAGTTCCCGCATTGAGTTTCCGATAATCAATGCAAATGCGCCACCCGGTGGTGGTACGTTGGGGAACTAACTCTCCCTTAGCATTCTCAATCACAGTCATTCTTGACTTTTTTGGGATAACTTGAATAGGGATCTGATAATACACAAATATTGTGTATTTCATCCTCCGAACCTATGCATTTTAGCACCCTCGGGTGCCTTAATCTCTATATTTAAGCCCGTTAACCAGATAACCTCGGTTTATATTATTAACATGCTAGATGAGGTATAATTGGGCTTTTGTAGGTATTTAGGTACTAAGTATGAAGTTCGGGTGCATTCCGGTGAAGTTTCGTACGCAATCGCACGTTCAAGGGCATTTTAGTCATTTTATAGATTGGTCACCTGTCCCAACGTCTTCATGGAAGTTGTAGCCCTCCTCGCAAGATTCGTGTGGCCGCAAACGGTACGCGATTCTGATTCATAACGAAGAAGTTACGACGATTTTAGCGGAGAAGAAATGCAAGCCAAAACAGGGGAAAATGCAGTCTGCCCCTGCTTGATCGATTGATCGACCAAATGGTAGATTGATCGACTCTTCCCATTGTTTCCCCATCTTATATGATCGATCGATCGACCAAATGGTAGATCGGTCGACCCCCTGTTTTTTAGCAGATATTTTGCTTTTCTTTTCTCTTTTCTTTTCTAATTTAATTCCCACTTGGTATATAAGACAATGTTGATGTAATAAACAGGTGTGAACGTTTTTAGAGAGTTTTAGAAGATAGAATAGTTAGGGTTTGGGTGATTTTCTTAGTTCTTCTTCATTTCTTCTTGGATTGACACACTTTTGGGCTTGAATGTTGACTATTCATCATCCTCTCCATTAATATAGTTTGTATTTTTTCATTCCTTGCTTTCTAGTTAATGTACAAGCTTTCTAATTTAGGTTTACATGTTTTAGTTACATGCTTTGTAGTGTAGTTTTACCGCGTTTATTTACCGCTTTCCATTTATCGCGTTTTTAACATGCTTTCTAGGTAACTTAAATTAGGTTGTGTTTGAATTGAACTCACTCGGGTTGACACGTTGATTTGCTTTGGTGATGGAGTTTACGGGTCTATTTCGAGTGTGTTGTCCTAGTTATTATGCCTAGGAGATTCGACGGGGCATATCATGTATATCCCGTGCTTACGACCTTTCGCGCGTAATTTTCGGGATATTTATTGACGCCAAAATCTTGTTAGGCTTTTATGATGATTTATGGCGTGACAACCCTTGATTTAATTAACTGTCGAAACGATGCGCATTTGTAATAACTCGTCGACCCATGTAACCATTTTATACTACTTAACTAGGGTGAGGGATATTCGACGCAACCTATAGTTTTACTCGCTTTCATAATCTAGTTTCAACACATTGCCTATATTAACTTTTCCTTGTAGTTTGTAATCATCTTTTACACTTGTATTTTAGGAGTATTAAATCCTATAAATTCTAACAACTTGTCCCTGTGGATTCTCGATACCCGACTTATCGTTGTGCTTGCCTCGCAAGTGTAGTAGTAACTTAGGTTTTTGTATTGAGTTGGCGAAACGAAAACAATGACTGTGCACTTTACACGCGCACACCTTTCGCACCTTAATCAAAATGACGCCATTGTCGGGGATGAGTTTGTTTTAGACTTTATTTGATTTAGTATTTCATAGTATTTTCTTTCTATTTGTATTATTTACTAACTTTTTGCAGGACTTCCACATTTGAGCACTTAGAAACGCTCGATTTTTTCCCGTGCGCACTTACTTCGTGGAATCCGCCACTTCGAGCCATTTTTGGGGTAAGCATGTCTTATTCCAATTCTTTCGGTAATCCTTGTCATAATTCTCAAAATTCTCGCAAACCTATGACTTTCGGTGAATACTTAGAATCCCAAAGTGTAACAAATTCAAATAGGACTTTGGGCAAGTATAACAAAAGTCAAAATTTAGGTTATTGGAATTTTGATGATGATGATAATGATTTTGGGCCTTTACCTCCTTATAATATGAATTTTGAAATGAATTCGAATAGTTTTCAAAATTCCGATAATAATGAGTTTTCGTTTAAGTCTGATGGTAATTTTCAAAGTTCCCATTTTCATTCATCCGCACCTCGACCCATGACATTCGGTGAGGGCTTGCGTATGTATGAAAATGAGAAAATTGAAAATCGCTATCGGGAAGAAAATCGTTCGTGGGAACATGAGTTGGATTTATTATTTGAGTCCGACGACGATTTTGCTTCCGAGACTTTTGAAGTCGAGGAATGTTTTAAACCAAATGAGGTACTTGTACCTACTTTGGAACAAGCCATTCTAGACTTTGCCCTTCTCGTAACAGATATTGAAAGTGAGGATGAAAATGACATAATATCTATTTGCAATGAAATGATTTCTTCTTTGGCCCCCAAAGAAGAACATTTCATTAAAAATGATATTATTTCCTTTGAAATTCCAACTTCATGCGATGATGATTCATCTCATAAGTTTGAATTTCTTTCATCCCCGTTTTCATTCTCTATTACCCCACCGGAACAAGTACCCGATGATTCGGTTTCGAACTTTAATGTTTTAAACCCTATCGCCGATGAGGAGTACTTGCTCGAGTCGCCCTCCACGATCGCATCTTTGCCTTTGTGTGCGCCGCCTCCCATTCCAACTTCAAAATCCTTGGGAGGATATTCGTCTTTTCTCGGTCCCCACTTGTTTTTGTCACCCTTGCAATCCAAACCCCCCATCGTCCCACCAAAACTTTTAATTGGCGATGGTTCATTTCTTTCGCCTTACAGATGCCTTCCATTGTTAAAACGGAATTCATATTTTTCGGAGGGCATGCTTGTATGTGAGGGTACACCGGTTATCCTCCAAGGTTAAATCGTTCTTATGGTGGACCCTCAGCTATTTAGACTTCTAGTGTATAGTTAGTGTGAAGCCTAAATAGTAGGTTGTATATAGTTAGCTTTTTATTCTTTCTTTCAATTTTTTTTCTTTCCTTGTTAATTTAGTTTAATGTAATTAGTTAACTTTTTGTTATTTGTTTTTGCTATGCTCGGTACTAACTTGTTTTGTAGATTCTTTGGACTTGTTCTTATGGGGATCGCTCCACGTTTGGGTAATATCGCTCTTTTCCTCTCTTTGACTTGGTTCTTAATTCACATTGAGGACAATGTCAAGTTTTAAGTTAGGGGGTGTGGGATATTCTATCCATTTCTTATTTTAGTCCATGTTTTTGCTCACATGTTAGTTACTTAGTATGCTTTTCTTAGAAAAATTCAAAAATTTCAAAAAGATTTTCTTTATTTTTTCTCCTTTTTTGGGCATTTTGCCTTTGTTTCCGATAATGAATTTCAATAATTTCCCGATCCAATAGACAATCCAATGATGCATGTTCTCGATTTTAGAAGTTATTAGACTTTAGTCTCAATTATTGATATTATGAATAACTTCATGAATTAAACTTTAATCCCATGAGCACATGCACTTTTATGGTTATATTGATTTGGTGTAAGATTTTTATAACTCAGTAATCTTTTGTTGCATTGTATATACTTACACCGAGTAAGCTTTGTACCTTTCGTCGTTTGTGAGTGTATACACTATTCTTTTCTCATTGAAAACGTTGAATTCGTTGTTAATGTCGCTATTCTTTCATTTGACCGTTCATTAATTGAGTTCATACTTGAAATGTGTTACTTGATCATGATTTTCATATATTGTTTTGATTCGAGAATTGCGTAAACTTTGTGAAATGATCATAGGCCCTCTTTGATATATCACCCATATTATCCTTGACCTCACCCTTATATGTTTACCCTCGTTAACCCCTTTGAGCCTAAATATTAGCCTTTCGTTTCATAACCCCATTACCATAACTAACTCTAAATTGGAGTTTAGCCCATACATACACTTTCCATACCTTTGTTTGGAATGTTACTTGGTATTGAATGATGTTGTTATGATGTCGGTTGCAATTTAGGCATATGAGAGTTTGATAAGTAAAGAAAAGAAAATAGTGAAAAAAGTGAAGAAAAAGAGAAAGCAAAAAGAAAACAAAAGAGAAAATGAGAAAAAGAAGAAAAGAAAAGGAAAGAGAAGTTTGTATATGTTGTATATAGTTCAATAAGCTTTGATTACTCTCCCCGATGATATATCTAATGCCTTTTTGGAACTTCTTTTCCAATTTTGATATTGCCCGCATTATCCCATTATCCCGAGTTTTCATTCCGAACACTTTGAATTCGTACATATATTCCTTCGTTTCGTACCTTAGCCATACGTACATTATAACCCTATGAAAGTCCTATGTGATCTTAGGTGCATGTAATTTAAAAGTCATAATAGTTGTGATAATCCATTTCGCCTCTTTTAGTGAGTGGTATCCTTTCATTGAGATTGCAGTTTTTCAGTTTATATATAGCGTTCTTCATCTGTGACATGTGTGTGGCCTAGTTTCCATTTACATTTACTCTTTAGCCCACATGTGCTGTGTGTTACCTCCCTGTTTCGAGTGAAGTCACTTGATGAGTGTAATGCCCCTGAGGATTGAATATATGCTTGCTTTAATGTTTATCCGGTTTATATAAGTTTTTCGCCAAATCACACTTTGCATGTGCTCGCTCCCCTCCCACATTTTAAGGTTTCAATTCTATGAGGTGCATTCTATAATGTTAATGATTTGGACTTTTGTTTGAATTCATTCAATGAGATAATAATGTGTATGAAATCCTTTTCGTTATTATTGGGCTTGTCGCATGTTGGTTTGGGCATATTTTGAGGAAACCATGTGATGTTTGTGGGTACCATCTCTGAAAACCCTAACGAGACGACACTCATCCACTAGGGTGACCTAGGGGTTTAACGGCTTATTGCATACGCTAAATGAAATCGAATCGCCCGCGAAAGTGGCCTTATCTTTTTATTGCTTTTATACCATACTTTTGTACTATCTCATGCTCTTGGTTTGCTTGTAGTTCTTGTTGCATCGTATTTCATTGCTAGGGACTAGCAATGTGTAAGTTAGGGGGTGTGACAATACGCAAATATTGCGTATTTCATCCTCCGAACCTATGCATTTTAGCCCCCTCGGGTGCCTTAATCATTATATTTAAGCCCGTTAACCATACAACCTCGGTTTATATTATTAACATGCTAGATGATATATAATTGGGCTTTTGTAGGTATTTAGGTACTAAGTATGAAGTTTGGATGCATTCCGGTGAAGTTCCGTACGCAATCGCACGTTCAAGGGCATTTTAGTCATTTTATAGATTGGTCACCTGGACCAACATCTTCATGTAAGTTGTAGCCCTCCTCGTAAGATTCGCGTGGCCGCAAACGGTGCGCGATTCCGATTCATAACGAAGAAGTTACGACGATTTTAGCGGAGAAGAAATGCAAGCCAAAACAGGGGAAAATGCAGTCTGCCCCTGCTTGATCGATCGATCGACCAAATGGTAGATCGATCGACCCTTCCCATTGTTTCCCCGTCTTATATGATCGATTGATCAACCAAATGGTAGATCGATCGACCCCCTGTTTTTCAGCAGATATTTTGCTTTTCCTTTCTCTTTTCTTTTCTAATTTAATTCCCACTTGGTATATAAGCCAATGTTGATGTAATAAACAGGTGTGAACGTTTTTAGAGAGTTTTAGAAGATAGAATAGTTAGGGTTTGGGTGATTTGCTTAGTTCTTCTTCATTTCTTCTTGGATTGACACACATTTGGGCTTGAATGTTGACTATTCATCATCCTCTCCATTAATGTAGTTTGGATTTCTTCATTCCTTGCTTTCTAGTTAATTTACAAGCTTTCTAATTTAGGTTTACATGCTTTATTTACATGTTTTGTAGTGTAATTTTACCGCGTTTATTTACCGCTTTCCATTTATCGCGTTTTTAACATGCTTTCTAGGTAACTTAAATTAGGTTGTGTTTGAATTGAACTCACTCGGGTTGACGCGTTACTTTGCTTTGGTGATGGAGTTTACGGGTCTATTTCGAGTGTGTTTTCCTAGTTATTACGCCTAGGAGATTTGACGGGGAATATCATGTATGTCCCGTGCTTACGACCATTCGCCCGTAATTTTCGGGATATTTTTTTACGCCAAAATCTTGTTATGCTTTTATGATGATTTAGGGCATGACAACCCTTGATTTAATTAACTGTTGAAACGAGACGCATTTGTAATAACTCGTCGACCCATGTAACCATTTTATACTACTTAACTAGGGTGAGGGATATTCTACGCAACCTATAGTTTTACTCGCTTTCATAATCTAGTTTCAACACATTGCCTAGATTAACTTTTCCTTTTAGTTTGTAATCATCTTTTACACTTTTATTTTAGGAGTATTAAATCCTATAAATTCTAACAACTTGTCCCTGTGGATTCTCGATACCCGACTTATCGCTGTGCTTGCCTCGCAAGTGTAGTAGTAACTTAGGTTTTTGTATTGAGTTGGCGAAACGAAAACAACGACTGTGCACTTTACACGTGCACACCTTTCGCACCTTAATCAGGCTCACCCACTTGCTATCCGAGATTGGGTAGATAATCCCAGCATCTAATAACTTGATGATTTCGGCTCTCACCACTTCTTTCATATTGGGATATAGCCTTCTTTGCATTTTTCTTGAGGGCTTGACATCCTCTTCGAGATGGATCTTGTGACTGCAAATCAAAGTACTTATCCCCTTCAAATCAGAAATGCACCAACCAAAAGAACTTTGGTGCTTTCTGAGAAGTTTCAAAAGTTTACCCTCCCGTTCTTCGTCCAGGCTAGAGGAGACAACAACAGAAAATGTCTCATCCTCTCCTAGGTATGCATATTTAATATGGGAGGGAAGTTTCTTCAATTCAAGGGTTTGAAATTTATCGCCGGAAGGAACCATGCGTGTATCCCTCGAAGGTAACTCCTCGAATCTAGAAACCCAATTTACATCTCACACGTCCTCGTTCGACGCTCTCTCATCGAGTAACTCTCTCAACTCCTCAACCTCCCTCTCGAAGTTGGTGTACGTCCCCTCACTCTCGTGTCTCGTCATTAAACAGGACCCTAAGGTATCTCCACAATAATTCTCCTCAAAGTGCTCCTCTACTATCTCATCTATGAAGCTTAGTGCGTGAAGATCATCTTCTTCCCCCATATGTTGGGCTATATGGAAGATGTTGGTTTCTAAGGTCATGTTCCCAAAAGTGAGTTGCATTCGCCCATTCCGAGTATTGATGATTGCGTTAGCCGTAGCAAATAATGGGCACCCAAGGATGATGGGAACATGGTTGCTCGAGGTAAAGGAGGGCTCCATATCCCAAATGAAAAAGTCTACCGGGAAGTAGAAAGTGTCAACTTGGACGATCACGTCCTCAACTATGCCTCCTGGGATCTTCACGGTTCGATCCGCTAATTGGAGAGTGACCTTTGTGGACTTGAGGTCGCCCAAATCAATTTTCCTATAGATGGAGTAACGGAGGATATTGACACTTGCTCCCAAGTCAAGTAAGGCTTTTTTTATTTTATTTTCTCCAATAATGCAGGAAATGGTGGGTGCACCGGGATCTTTGAATTTAGGCAGGAGATCGTTAAGTATAATGGAGCTCATGTTATGGGCTAGAAAGACATTTTTCTTTACCTTCATCTTTCTCTTTACCGTCAACAAGTCTTTAATGACTTTTGCATAAGCTGTAATTTATTTAATAACATCAAGTAAAGGTAAGTTCATCTTTACTTGCTTTAGCACTTCTAGCACCTCATCACGTGGGTTTCCTTTATGGGAAGGAATCAACCTTTGAGAAAACGGTGCCGCGGAGGATGGTTTCACTACTACCTCGGGCTCACTAGTGTATTTTTTATCACTCTTTCAAGGGGACATATTCTTCCTCTTTCGTGCCGGGCGAAATTTCCTTATCTTTAGTTGTGTCATGTGGGGGAGGTGATAAATCAATGACTCTCCCACTACGAAGAGTGGTCAAAGCTTGACATTGCTCCTAATGTTCAGTTGAGGTGGAGATAACACTAGTTTGACCTTGGGGAGGTCCCTGGCCCTGGGCAGGAAACTTGCCCTTCTCTTGAACACTCAACGAGGACTGTATCTTTGACAGACTTGTATTTATGTCGCTAATCAGGCGATCATATCTAGCATTGGTTGCAGTCTGGCTACTGATAAATTGATTCATAGTATCCTCGAGAGTTCTCTAGGGAGGCGGGATATATGCTCCTTGAGGTGGTGGTGCTTTCACATATCCTTGCATGTGTGGAGCTTGTTGAAAGTGTTGTGGTGGAGGCGGGGCAACATGAGAAGTAGGGTTCATCGCAGCATGTTGTTTCCCATAGCTAAAACCAGGATGATTTTTCCATGAAGGGTTGTAAGAATTCCCGTGCGGTGCACCAAAATTACCCTTAAATCCTCCTATACCACTAACTTTCTCTTGAAGAATCACTTTGTAGGCGGGTATAATCGGGCATTCCTCAGTTGCATGACTTGCCTCACAAATCGAGCACACCTTCTCGACGGGATTTTGTATGGATCCAGTTGGTCCTCTTCCATATACCTCACATAGGTCTCGAAATCCTTTCTCAAGCGTATCTAATCGACTGTCAATCATAGAATTCTTATCTACGTGAAATAGACCGGAAGCCGGTGGAGTGGTGGTCACTTGACGATTTTGATTTTGAGCAGTAGGATCAGATGTATCCCAGGATTGGGCAGTCTCGGTGACATGCCTCAGGTGAAGCTCAACACCGTGGGCATCTAAGTCGACAAAGGGACCACTACCCATGGTCTCAACAAGTTACTTGGAGTTAAGATTCAACCCGTTATAGAGAAAGTAAATGATTTGCGCTGAATCAAATCCATGATGGGGGCATGAAGTAACTAACTCATTGAAATGCTCGTAACATCGATGAAATGGCTCATTTTTAGATTGTCTGAACGCCTGAATTTGAGCCTTTATGGAGATTGTTCGATGTGGTGAGAAGAATTTCTTGAGAAATCTAGATTGCAACTCGTTCCAAGATTAAATAGAGCTTGGAGGTAAAGACCATAGCCAGGTCTTAGCTTTATCTTTTAGCGAAAAGGGGAAGAGTTTGAGGTGGATTGCCTCTTGTGTCAAAGTTTGATCATTAAGAGTATCGCACACATCCTCAAATTCCCTGATATGGAGGTATGGCTTTTTAGAATCCATACCTTGGTAATGAGGTAACATCTGGATCATACCATTTTTGAAACGAAATTGCCTAGCATTATACGGTAGTATAATGCATCCCACAGTGACAGTGCACTCGGGATATAAGATTTCTCTCAGCGGGCGGTATGGGGCCTCTTCCTCACTAGTGGCTGCACTAACGTGTTACGACATATCTCTCTCTCTTAACGACTCGGTGCTCACAATTGGTGTGCTCGAGGTGTGTTCGGAGGTGTGTCTTAATAAGGAAAATGGAGTGTTGTTTGAGATTGAGTGTGACGGTGTGGAAGGTGGAATCCAAAACTGTGGGCATTAGGAGTGTGAGGACTATCGGGGTTGTACTCAACTATTGGATTTTCGTGATTGCTGGTTGGAGTATTATGGGGTGTGGGAGTGAGTTCAGAATTTTGTATTAATAGCTTATGAGAGATGGTGATGAATCTTTTTGTGCTTTTTGAATTTTTTTTATGTTTTTGGATTTTTGAAAATTTTTGGTCAAAGTTTTAGATTAACTCAATCTAATCCTAAGTCTACCTAAGTCCCCGGCAAGGGCGCCAAAAACTTGATGCGACTCAGAAAGTGTCTCTAATGTGCGTTTACTATAGACTCAAGTGAAAGCCTGTCGCGTTAGTAATAAACCCGGTAAGTCGGGATCGTATCCACAGGGAAATAGGACAATGAAATTGTAACGATGTTGGATAGACAAGGAAATCCTAACTGTGACTAAAAGGGGAAAGAAAAATGATTTGGTTTGCAAAATGATTACACTAGATGCAATTATAAAATTATGAAAGAGAATTACCTAAAATATGGATGAAAACTGATATAAAACTTTAAACTATATGATGAGAAAAGCAGGACGTGAACACAATCCCCTAACCCTAGTGTATTGATGATAGAAAACTAATCATAAATTTAAATGATTAATTAGACCCAGAATTTAGTACTCCCAAGGATTACGTATATGAGGTTCAATCCCGCATCATACTTAATCTGAGGATGAGTAAATCGGTATTTCACTAGTTACACTCGAATTGTACTCTAAAGCATCCCGGTTACTCGAAATCAAACAAGATCTAAAGATCTAGAATTATCGTATTTCTATGTAATACGGTCATAATCAAAACCTTAAATTTAGAGGATTAATTTTATGTACATATGACTATCACATCAGGTTGGGTTCATGCATCCCAACCATGAAAATTTAGCCGGACATATGAAAATTTGAAAACAACATGATATGAAGGAATGCAAACATTTTTATTGAGTAATGAAGATGAAGAAAGATGAAATTATAAGTGAACAAACAACTAGAACTAAGATTGAAATATAAATGGGAATACTTGTATTTGAATTGCAACTTGAAACTAACTAGGGTTTGTTGTTCTTCTCCTTCTAAATGAATTACAAAGCTTCCTTCTGGAATTTGAAGCCCCCCTCCACGTTTGGGAGGAGTTTACTATTTATTAACAATGAAAAACCATAGTTTGAACCAACTAGGACTCTATTTTTACAACTGGATAAATACGAAAATTCGACGACGGAACCGATCCGGGTAACTGGTTTGGTTAGGTTCCATCTTTTTGTAGCCTTTACAAATAACTCTTCGAACATGGGATCGGTTCATTATTTGCCAGCTTCGGTTCGGTTCCATCTTTTTGTCCCTTCACAAGAAGTTCATCCAAGGTGGATTTGGTTCATTTTTCCTTTGATTCGGTTTGGTTCATTTTTCCTTCCCTTACAGAAGCTTTGCCCATAAGGGATTCGGTTCATTATTCCTCCCTAGGGTTCGGTTCGTTTTTGTCAGTCTTCGCAGAAACCTTGCTTTCTTGTGTCTCCTTGGAGCTTTTTGTATGGAACTTGATATATACACCGGACACTTGCAAAATAGATGACGAACACAGGAAACTCGACGTAATCATTAGAAACTTTCCATTATCAAAGATATGATATAATCCACTTGAATTATATTGCGCGAAGAGATAAAACCTTCTAAATTATGGGGATAAATGGGAAGAATTTATGCCTAATCACTCGCCTCTACAATTATTATCCAGAAGGTCAATGCAGCCAAAACTGGTAAGAAGTAAAGTCTGTCTCGAGTAGACAAATCAATCAAAAAAAATGCTCCACCAGTTTTAAAAGATGGCACTTTTTCCACCACATTTTGAATTTATAAATATAATGAAAGGAATCGGTGAAAAAACATGAAAGAAAATATATCCATCTTACACAGAGGAAGAAACTGAGGATAACAAGACCTTGGAACAAGATTCAATTTAATAGAGCCCATGGTGTAACATCATATCCGCAATTTCCAATTTATATTGCAATTAGTTAACCATAATGATAAAAACAACATCCACTAATTAGTGGCCACAATCACGACATGTTAGCTATCATGACATTTGGTCATTTAATGCTCGACTAAAAACATTGAGGATTTTTCCACCACGTTTTGAATCTACAATAGAATGAAATGAATAAGTGCAAAACCATCAACGAAAAAATATGGACGAAAATATATCTACCTTACACTGAGGAAGAAACTGAGGATAATAGGACCTTGTGATAACTAAAGAAATTGCTTCACTATTATATTTTGTCATTGTGCAATTCCTCTTTCCATCAAAATTCTTCACAAACCTATAAAAGTATAAATAAACTGAAATATAGCGGTAAGTGAGGTATCAATCCATATCTAAGGGTGAAACACAAAGTTGGAGAGGACATATATAGATTCATTTGCAATTTATTATTATTTTTTTATGATTTTGCTTTTTATATTTTTTTTATGGATTTTTTAAGGGATTTTCTTAACTAACTAACTATACTAATTTTTATAACTACTAATTAAGAAGTAAAAGTTAATTTAAGAAAAGTGAGATAAATAAAATTGTCCTAATAAGTAAACTAACAAAAGTGGACACATGAGCGCTTCAAAATTTCATCCCATAAATGGGAGATTAGCCCTCGATAATCATCATCCAAAAATATAAGATAAATAATTTAAAGCATGTGAGGATTAGACTAAAACTAAAAGAGAGGAATAGATCAAACCCATTTAAGCCTTGAATTGGAATGGAATCTTCAATTACATCAACACTCTCTCAATTATACATCAAAATTCTCTCAATCTCAATCCCTCACTCGTGTATTTCTTGAATCTAAAATAAAAATTACAAAATAAAAACAAAAAGGATAGTGGATGAATTCATAATGGGAAATTAAATAATAACAGAGATTTGCTAAAAATGCAAATCCTAATAAAATTGTGCATTAGAACTCACCCAAAGAAATTAATTCTAGATCGTTACTTTATATTAAGATAATTGCTAAAAATGAAAAATCTCAATATAAAGGAATGGATTAGAATTTACCTCCCATAAGGGATAAATTGCACTACATCAATCTATTTTGAATTAATTGATAAAAATGCAACAATTCATAATAGAGGGGTGGGGTGAAATTTATCCTAGATATAATTTTCACTACACACCTCTATATGGAGGTATTTTCTAAAAATGAAAATACTCAACATAGAGGGGTGGAGAGAATTTTATCACACCAAGCTTAAAACTAAATTGGAGATCCCCTTGAAAATGGCCCAAGTCTTCAATTTATATGGTGCACATGGAGGCTAGGGGTAAATTGGGTAATTAAGATGAGTGTTTATGGAAATGGTGAGAGGAGCATGAGGTGTGAGTGTGTTGAGGTCATGTGGGTGAGGGGATTGGAATAAAATCTGATTTGGTAAAAGGGGTATTTTTGGCAATGGTTAAAAGTTGGTAGTTGAGGGGCATTTTTGGGTAAAAGGGGTTTTTATTTGGCACATGGGTTTTAAATGGTTTTGTTGGCTTGCTTTGGAATTGGGAGATAAGCCGTGGCATTTAATTGGAGAATCGGGTTTTTGGTCAAGGTAGTGGGTTGATTGTTTGGTATGGGGTATGGGTTTGGAAGTTGTTGTCGGGTATGGGTCGAGGGTTGAGAGCTGGCCGGAGTGGCAGGTCGACGCCAGAGTTGGAGATGGTTTTGGAGTTATCGGCTTTTGGAGGGTAAGGGGCGGGATGGAGGTTCAGCTGGAGGTTGCCGGCGGGTAGGGGGTTAGAGGGTCGCCGGAGAGAGAGAGAGGTCGAGCTCAGGCAACGGAACCGCCGACAGCGGCATCAACAGGGAGGTCGCACGGTTACGGCGCAGTAGGGGTCGCCGGTCTCGGTGGTTGCCGACGGCTGGGATCGACGCCGGGGAAGATCGGGGGTCTGGGATGGGGGTTGCATGAAGAGAGAGTGAGGGTCGGCGGGGACGGGTTTCTTTGGTAAAGGGTATTGTTCAAGTGGTGTTGGTGGTTAAAGTTAAAGGTTTATTAGCTATGGAGGTAATGGTGGAAAGAGATGGGTTATGGAGTTTGGAGAGAGAAAGTGGTTGGTGGGTTAAAAGGTTGAAGATGATGTGTATGATTGTGTGTGGTGAGGGTGTATGGAATGGTGTGTGTGAGTTTATGTGGGTTTTAGGGGGTGTGTGTTTAAGTTGTGACCCTTAAATAATAAAGACTCAACTAAAAGTAATAAAACTAAAAACTAAAAAAAAAAAAATCTAACGAAAAATAAAACAAACTAAAAACAATAAAAATAAAAAAATATTGAAAATTAAAATCCTAAGCTTATATAAAATCTAAAAGAAATAAAAACTTAAAATCTACATGAAAAGTAAAGTTCTAAAAAATTATAAAATCTAATGAAAAATAAACTCCTAAAAATTAATCCTAATAAAATAAGACTAAACTAAAAGCTAACAAAAATCAAAATAAAATAAAATTCTATTAATAAAAATAAAATAGTAAATAAAACCGAAAAATCCTAATTAAATAAAAAATAAATCATAAAAATAAAATAACTCAAACTAAAAATCTAAAAATTAATAATAAAAAAAGTACAAAATCAACACACACACGGGTCGGGGAAGGCTAAGGCTAGGATGGGCTAGGTTAGGGTCAGGGAATTGAGTATTTAGCTCCATATTGTGCACAATTGCCTTGAAATACGCATTTGAACGCCGCAACGTGCATTTGACCTACAAGATAAACATTTAAGCACATAAGACCCAAATTGCCGAGAATTAGCAACTAAAGTACGTCTATTCGGGGTATAAAATGTACAGTTTTGGGTGCTTATCACGCCACCCCCAAACAGAGCGTTGCTAGTCCTTGATCAATAAGATATAGAGAAAGAGAAAGATAAGAAACTAAAAGTGTACCACTTTCGCGGGCACTTGCAATTGCACTTACATGTGCAACAAGCCTTTAAACCTATAGGTTACCCTACAGGCCAAGTTGTGTCTCGTGAGGGTTTGCAGGAAATATACCCACAAAATTCTTATTTGCAAAGATTTATTAATGGCATTCAATCTCTTATTAGACATAGAATAATCGCACAATCCATCATAAGATAATATTTTCAGAAATACAAGCTAGAAATGTAAAAAGTTTAGCTAAGTAAATACATAAGGCACATCCTCCATAGAGCTCAACGTGTGTGGTGTGGATCAGTCAAAACGGGTTGAGTATCACAAGATTAATTCCTAGATTGCCTTTTCGTAAACAACACTTCAACTTCAAATCTAACTGGATGTAACTCTTTCAAATGAACTCTCTAGATTAGGGTTAGTGTGTCTCTCTTGTGTGTGAGGAGGTGAGTAAATGTAAGCAAGTTCAAACGTCTCACACACACATAAGAAAGAATGAACAATTTGAAAGAAAATGATCTCGTGAAAGGAATGCTAATCACTATAGTGAGAACGTCGAGTTATTCACCACATTGACTTTCATTTTCCCGAACACCTAGGGAAACATATGGATGATTATGGGTAAGGGGAAATGAGATGGAAAGGATATGATGATATGAGGTAGAATGGTGATGTATGGATGAGTAATGAGTGATGGATGTGTAATGGATAAAAGATGGATGCGATATGTGAGAAAAGTGTGTACACTTTAGGCACAAATGTCTTTATTACATAAAAATGAACTACAACCCTCTTTTTCTTTTCTTTTCTTTCTCTTTTTCTTTATTTTTTATTTTTATTATTATTATTTTTATTTTATTTCTCTCTCTGTTTTCAAACTAACAATGAAGACATTTAACAATTGGAATCAACACTCTTTTATTTGAAAATGAAATATGATATGAAGATGATAAGTGATGGTGTGGGGAATATCTATATGGATGGGGAAAATATGGAAAGGTAATGGGTGAGTGAATGGAAATGTGATATGGAAAAGCATGGGAGTGTGATGAGTGAAGTGTATGGGACAAAATCTAGTATTCGGGACAAATTTCAAGACACACCTTCTTAAAACTTGAAAAAGATCTCATTCTCAGTGATCAAGCCAAAATTTTTATGAAAGAATAATGACATCATACAACGATTTAAAGTGCGGACCCAAAGGAAGTTGAATCATCTTGTGACTCGGAGATTGCGTAAAACACTCTGAAATGGTGAAAGGCACAAATCTCACAAGCTAAAGTCTCTACTAGTGATACTTAAGCTTCACTTTAGAATTGTAGTACTCCTCAACTCTAAATCGTATTGACGTGGTAAGTGCGCAAATGTAGTTGAGTCTAGAAATTCATAGTGCAAAATGACTTGTTATGTATTACATAAGCTATTTAGAAAAAATATTCTCTAGCTTGATTTCTAGACTTAAAAAGATGGATGATTGAAAACTCACATGAGTGACATGAAAGAAACTGCATGAAATTTTAAAAATCAGGTTTAAAAATCATAAAAATTCAAAAGAGGTACGATTTTGATAAAATTCCCCACCCCCAAACAAAAAGGAACATCATCCTCAATCTTAAGGAAAATGATTTTTAAAATTGAGAGCATAGGGTAGGAAAGAGATTACCAGAATCAACCGCTAATGAAGTGAACAAATGAAGCCAAGAAGAAACCTGAATAAGTGATAACATAAAAAAATGTGTACAAGTCTACAAGCAATGATATAGCACTGGTTGATGCGAAACACCACCCCTAAATAGGATGAGACTAGTACAAGAAATATGGGCTGCCTCCCGGTATCGCTAAGTTGAATGTCTTCGGCCAGACCGATGAATCTCACCCTAAAGATAAGATCTGTGAAAGCGTGAGGCGACAGAAAAATTGGGTGATGAAAATCACCCCTAAACAAAACTGAAGCGTCAGTCATATTGGACAATTTGACAAAGGTGAGGGTGAAGAAACACCGATCATGGCCTTATTTTTTTTATTTTCAAGATTTGCTCTCTTTTTTTTTTGAATAATTGAAAAAGAAAGGAAATATTTTGGGATTTTTAGAGAATGAAAGGAAGAAAATGTTTTTGGATTTTTTTGGAATAAAAGGTGGGGAAAAAATATTTTTGGATTTTTTTTAAAATTTATTTCAAAAGGAAAGAAAATATTTTTGGATTTTTCTGAAAACTAAAGGAAGAAAATATTTTTGGATTTTTTTATAAAAATGAAAGAAAATATTTTTGGATTTTTTTATAAAAATGAAAGAAAATATTTTTGGAATTTTATACAAAAATAATAGAAGAAAATATTTTTGGATTTTTTTTTGGAAGAAAAGGTGGGGAATAATATAACTCTTTGAATGGATGAATTAATTAAAATTCGACTACCGAAAATATAAATTGGACACAGACACGTCAAGAAGAATTCCTAACTAGCACATAGCCAATTTTTATCTACAAAATTTAGTGAAATGGGTAGTCAAATTTTAATTAAGTCCGTAGCGATAAAAAATCACGAAAATATCTTAGTGATCGTCGTTGCAAAAAAGTTCTCCTATTGGGCTACCTAGTTGATAGATATTAAATTTAGTAAGGGTTAAGGTAGCACACAATTGGTAAGCGAGTGAGTCAGGTGATGAAATCCCTTCTCGTGAGTGACCGGGTGTAGGTCATATTCAATTAATTCATCACACCATTCGAAAATAAATGAGAGAATAAAATCAAGTAAGAGCACACAAAGCACACAAAATAATTAACTCGCTAACAGGAGAGGCGCGAGGGTTTGAGAAATATTCCTCCCACGATTTTTAAGTTGCGGGGTGCCGAAAAATTTGATTCGCCCGGGGGGAGATCACGCCTATCTCAGTCGTCCTCGGGAGTCCTACCGACCCAAGGTAGAGAGGCTTCATTTTCTCGCCTTTGGACTCCCTCTATCTAAATTGTATGGTTTTCCTATCACACTTGTCTTCGATTATTACAAATTAAAAATGAAAAATAAATGGTGTCTCTATACACCGCAATACAAGAAATGACAAAAATCCTAATGCAAGCCTTCTAAAATAGAATGAAAAAAAAAGTACAAAAAAAAATAAAAAGTGCAATACAAATGAATCACAAATAGGTAATTCTCGCAACTGCTTCAAGCTCCAAAGATCGACAACGGCACCATTTGATAACTAAAGAAATTGCTTCTCTATTATATTTTGTCGTTGTGCAATTCCTCTTTCCATCAAAATTCTTCACAAACCTATAAAAGTATAACAAAACTAGAATATAGCGGTAAGTGAGGTATCAATCCAAATCTAAGGGAACACAAAATTCGAGAGGACATATATAGATTCATTTGCATTTTATTATTATTTTTATGATTTTTCTTTTTATATTTTTTTATGGATTTTTTTAGGGATTTTCTTAACTAACTAACTATACTAATTTTATAACTACTAATTAGAAGTAAAATCTAATTTAAGAAAAGTGAGATAAACAAAATTGTCCTAATAAGTAAACTAACAAAATTGGACTCATGAGCGCTTCAAAATTTCATCCCATAAATGGGAGATTAGCCCTCAATAATCATCATCCAAAAATATAGGATAAATAATTTAAAGCATGTGAGGATTGGACTAAAAGTAAAAGAGAGGAATAGATCAAACCCATTTAAGACTTGAATTGGAATGGAATCTTCAATTACATCAATACTCCCTCAATCTCAATCCCTTACTCATGTATTTAATGAATCTAAAATAAAAATTACAAAATAAAAACAAAAAGGATAGCGGATGAATTCATAATGGGCAATTAAATAATATAAGAGATTTGCTAAAAATGCAAATCCTAAAATTATAAAATTGAACATTAGGACTCGCCAAAAGAAATAAATTCTAGATCATTACTTTATATTGAGATAATTTCTAAAAACGCAAAATCTCAATATAAAGGAATGGATTAGAATTTACCTCCCATAAGGGATAAATTTCACCACATCAATCTATTTTGAATTAATTGCTAAAAATGCAAAAATTCATAATAGAGGGGTGGGGTGAAATTTATCCTAGAGATAATTTTCACTACACACCTCTATATTGAGGTATTTTCTAAATATGCAAATACTTAACATAGAGGGGTGGAAAGAATTTTATCACACCAAGCTTAAAACTAAATTTGAGATCCCCTTGAAAATGGCCGAAGTCTTCAATTTATATGGTGCACATGGAGGCTAGGGGTAAATTGGGTAATTGACATGAGTGTTTATGGAAATGGTGAGAGGAGCATGAGGTGTGAGTGTGTTGAGGTCATGTGGGTGAGAGGATTGGAATAAAATCTGATTTGGTAAAAGGGGTATTTTGGGTAATGGTTAAAAGTTGGTAGTTGGGGAGCATTTTTGGGTAAAAGGGGTTTTTATTTGGCACATGGGTTTTAAATGGTTTTGTTGGCTTGCTTTGGAATTGCGAGGTAAGCCGTGGTTTTTAATTAGAGAATTGGGTTTTTGGTGGAGGTAGTGGGTTGACTGTTTTGCATGGGGTATGGGCTTGGAAGTTGTGGTCGGGTATGGGCCGAAGGTTGAGAGCTGGCCGGAGTGGCAGGTCGATGCCGGAGTTGGAGATGGTTTCAGAGTCGTCAACTTTTGGATGGTAAGGTCCGGAATGGAGGTTCGGTTGGTGGTGGCCGGCGGATAGGGGTTAGAGGGTCACCGGAGAGAGAGAGAGGTCGGGTTCCGACGACGGGACCGCCGACGGCGGCGTCGGCAGGGAGGTCGCGCGGTTACGGCGCAGTAGAGGTCGCCGATCTCGGTGGTTGCCAGCGGCTGGGATCGACGTTGTGGCAGATCGGGGGTTCGGGCTGGGGGTTGCGTGAAGGAAGAGTGAGGGTTGGCGGGGATGGGTTTCTTTGTTAAAGGGTATTGTTCTGGTGGTGTTGGTGGTTAAAGTTAAAGGTTTATTAACTATGGAAGTTATGGTGGAAAGAGATGGATTATGAAGTTTGGAGAGAGAAAGTGGTTGTTGGGTTAAAAGGTTGAAGATGATGTGTATGGTTGTGTGTGATGAGGGTGTATGGAATGGTGTGTGTGTGAGTGGGGGTTTAGCTGGGTGTGTGTGTTTAAGTTGTGACCCTTAAATAATAAAGACTCAACTAAAATTAATAAAAATAAAAACTAAAAATAAAAAATAAAAATCTAACTAAAAATAAAACAAACTAAAAATAATAAAAATATTAAATATTAAAAATTGAAATCCTAAGCTTATATAAAAACTAAAGGAAATAAAAACTTAAAATCTAAATGAAAAGTAAAGCTCTAAAAAATTATAAAATCTAAATGAAAAATAAACTCCTTAAAATTAATCCTAATAAAATAAGACTAAACTAAAAGCTAATAAAAATCTAAATATAATAAATTATATTAATAAAAATAAAATAGTAAATAAAACCTAAAACTCAAAAACAAATCATAAAAATAAAATAACTCAAACTAAAAACCTAAAAATTAATAAAAAAAAAAGTACAAAATCAACACACCCATGGGTCGGGGAAGGCTAAGGAAAGGATGGGCCAGGTTAGGGTCTGGGGATTGGGTATTTAGCTTCATATTGCGCACAATTGCCTTGAAATACGCATTTAAACACCACAACGTACATTTAACCCACAAGATAAATATTTAAGCACATATGACCCAAATTTCCGAGAATTAGCAACTAAAGTACGTATATTCAGGGTATAAAATGTACAGTTTTGGGTGCTTATCACCTTGGATCAATATTCCTCCAATTTATATTGCAGTTAGTTAATTACAATGATAAAAAAAAATATCCACTAATCAATGGTCACAATCACGGCATATTAACTATCGTGACATTTAGTCAATTGATGTTGGACTAAAATGAATAAGGACTTTTTATTTGGGACAACCCGAGTTACTTTATGTAAATAAATTGAGAATGATTAGATAAAATACATATTACGTATGGAAGTTTTTAAAGATAAAATATACACGGTCAAAAAATTCTTTTCGATGCCTATAGTATGAAACAAATACACTCTAATCCAACCAACAAAAAGTAGTTATCATTACTTTGGTTGAGTCCAAAATAACATGATATAAACAACCAACATAACCTATAAAGACAACAATGAGTAACTATAAACAACCAACAAAAAGTAACCGTCATTACTTTGGTTGAATTCTCAAATTTGGATGAAAAATTACAAAAGGTTTTGCATAAATACCTTCAGATAAGGGGGCTCAAACCCAGTGCAACCAACTTTTTATCCGAGCACATGATCTGTAAAGACATCAGTGAGTACATGGGATGGAAAAAAAATCAAGAAGTTTGCGCAGGCTTATACAATATTCAAATTGAGATGGTATAGAATCCATTTGATAATACTACTAATGCACTCAGGACACGACATGAAATGACGTTTATGAAAATATTTCCAAATGGAGTTTAACCAAATCACAGACTGTTGAACTATTGACTGTGACAACCCGCTCAAAACAATAACGGGTGGCCAGCCCTATACTACATTAAATCAGGTATCTCAGACGGCACAGTCTAAACATCAATATACAACACTATAATATAAGGCTAACTACCCATAATCATAAAAATCGAATTGCCAAAAATTTTAAAACTGTTTATTTAACAACAACAACAAAACCAATAATGCAATCACAACCAACAATGCACATCTAACTAAAGTGAGTGATATGTATAAACTCCATAACTATAAAAGAGTGTAATACAATATACAACAAAATCTTAAAAATGAAATACCCGAATATGTTGTCGGGTAACAGACAGTACAATAAACTGATAAATGAAATATAAAAGTGTTAATCTACAACACTTAAATACTAACTCAATATACAAGCTGAATCCTAATCTAGATATACAAAGATAGGAATCGACTAAATCAAAATGCCGCGACAGTCCGCTATTGCCGCAACTCCACGAGTCCTGAATGGATAACATAGAAGGCGTCCTAGCGGAGGAACACCTGAAGTAATACAATATATACATGGAGGAGAAAATATAAACGGGTCAGAGCCCGAGTTTGAAAAACATTTTATAGCAAGTGTATTAAAATGCATAATAATTATAAATGCATTATTACATGATTTAGTTGGAATCGAACTCTCCATAATAATTCAACTCTCCTCTCATCTAAAGCGTGCATTAAACGTTTGCACGTGATCTCCAAATGGATGCCCGATTCTATTTAGGTAAGAGGATCCTAACATAAACCCAAAAGAAGTATTTAAGTGAAATCATCTAACCTATCCCCCAATACATTTTTTTCCATAATTTATAAGTTATATACATTAACTTTAATGTAATAGTTATAGTTATCTTTATAATGTTCATTTGTTGAACATATAAAGTTACATGATCAAATCATGTCCACATCATCCCAATACTTCAACAATCTTATTTACTAGAATTTTATATTCTAGTGATGCCCATATAAGGCATGAAACCATATATATAATTATTATATATGAGTTATTAGCATCAAGAGTTAAGGACTAAAATCCTCCTGATTCTCAACGCGGCGATGCGTTTCATGCGTGGGGCGTCTCGCCGAAGCGAAATCCAAACAAGGAATCCCCCCCGTTACACTACTCCTGGCCGTATCGATTATCGGGGCTCATTATACCCTCAATGCAAGATGCATGTAACCCAAATGATTATTATCCAATTTTAATTAATTAATATTCCCAATTATCAACAGCACACGGCGTTTCATGCGCGGGATGTCTCGCTGAAGCGAAATCCAAACAAGGAACCCCCCCCCCCCCCCCCCCGTTACACTACTCTTGGCACTGTCAATCGTCAGGATAGGCGATATATATAAATAATTATGAGCATTAAGGACTAAACTTATCCCCAAGTTCCAACATTACACTGCGGTTCATGCGTGGGACGTCTCGTCGAGGCGAAATCTAAACAAGGAACCCCCCCCTCCCCCCCGTCCCCCCGATACACTAATCCTGGCAATGTAGGTCGTTGAGGTCCATTATGCCCTTGCTACCCAAGTACAAATACAAGCAATAATAACCATCCAATTGATCTATAACTCGAAGGACGCAGGCTCACATGCTATCATCTTCCAGTAGCCCATATACGTAGCAAACTGGGGCCACCTGGTGGGGTTCAATGACACCCACCTCGTGATCTACTCACGCACACAACGTCTCGGGAAGCGTTCATAGCTCCGAATCGGCAAGTGAGAGAGACACATACCCACAACCTCTCACCCCCCAAAATAAATAAATGTATACATATATGTCATTTGCTGACCACCATGGACGACTATGACCTGGGAAATATCCACATCCTGCTTTTCTAGTCAGAATGCTCACCCTCTACGCACGAAACTTCCCAAAGATAGCAAGGAGGGGGTATGCTTAACATGTATATACACCATCATATAAGGTATACATACATCCCACATAATAAAGATATACCATTATATAAGGTATACCTGCACATCATTTCCATATTCATTATACGCCCTTAGGCGAAATAGATTAATATCATTATTTAGTATGTCTCTCTCTTTTGATACACTAACCGTCAATTCTCACACAATAACCCCACTTAGTATATGCTATACTAATTCTCGCTTGAAGCTCAATGTCGTTTCTATTATAAATTGTCTCTCAATTCTATTTAAGTTAAGGATATTATTTTATCCTAATGCACCTCAATTAGCATTTCTCACTGTGTGAGATCTCTCCCAATCGATCATCAATAAGGATACTTCTATATCCGTATACATATCAAACAACCATTTTCATTCCTCAAATAATAACCTCGATATTTAGAGGATTTTCCACCAAATTGATATAATCTTTTAGATTCTCACTTTCTCAAAATCAATCACTAAAACTCCCCGACCTTTTCATTTAGCTATTTATCACTATTTCTCTTATTTCCCAGATAAGAGAGATATCCCACCATCAAATTTATTTATCAATTAGCCCCACATATCGTCTTATGATTCTAAAGTCAATAATCCCCTTATATAATCACTTAATCCTTTAGGATATCTGATTATGGAAGTCCAAACATATAAACCCAAACAAAAAGTGAATAACTTAAATTCTCAAACTTGAACCCAAAACAGGGGACCGGTCGACCGGTGCCCAAACCACGGTCGACCGCGTTTCTTAATTTTGCCTATAATCGAAGACAGTGTGCCCAATTCTGGAGGCACGGTCGACCGTCCCTCTGTACCCATTTTTACACAACTCCAACTTCTAAAAAAACCCAATATAATTACATTTAACCACAAATCTTCAACCCAACCATATTCATAACATTAATATACCTCAAAAATTCAGTACAACTAATCTATAACTTTAAATCCATCCTAAACACATCAAATAAAATATTTATCTCAAAAATCTAGGTTTTAACCTATTTATCCCAAATTTTTAGAAATTTATCCACAAATCATGAAATAAATGATACACAATAATTATTTATCAAGTTTAATCACTTGCCTCGGGTTCGTAGGGTCTGAATCCGCCTCAAGATGGCGAGATGGTCGAAAAAACCCACTTTTCTCCTCTTTTTCTTCTTCCTTTCTCCTTTTCTCTTTCTTTCTCTCTTTCTTTCTAGGGTTTTCCTCTTTCTCTTAAGTGAGAATGACTTCTCACTTGGATTTTAAGCCTTATCCCACAAGATACACACTTTAAATGATAGTACACACTTTAAATGACTCAGTAACATTAATTCGAGTCAAACTGACTTAAACTATTTCAATACCTAAATAGACCCCAAGTACAGTCATTTCGACTTTCCCAACCCTTCCGAAAACAATGGTACCCTCAGAATTGCCATTCGACACACTTTCTAACGACTCCAAATTTTGGACCTCAATTGCCAATTTAATTATTTCTCCAATAAAATATTATTTATTTCTCCCAAAATAAATAAATCATTGTCTCCAAAACCTCGGGTTGTTACATTAACCAAATCACCAATAATAACATGAAATGGATTTTACGAAAACATTTTCAATTAGGTAAAGTTCTTTCAATTTTCATCATACTTACAAAAATTATATTGTATGGCCACGACCGTTAGTATTTATTAGTTGTAAATCTGAAACTTTTGATACCAAAGTAGTAAAACTAATATGAGTTAAAAATTGCCCAAGATAATTATGATTTAAATTATATAGCTGTTAGCATGCGTGGCCCAAAAAAGTAGATCTGGTATGTGAAGTATCTTATATATCTATATAATAAAGTAGGAAACTTATGTATGTCATAAGATGGAAAGATGATGTCATCAATATAATTTATTCATGTAATGCCTCTTTTGCCCTTCACATTTTTAATTTCCCCCTCTTTTTTTACTTTCCAAAATTACACTTTGATTTGAAATTTTCGATATTTTGGTCAAAATGACTTTATCAATTTGTTCAGACTCTTTCTCATGGTTACCCACTGTTGAGATTGAATTTTGAAAGTCTAATGATTTAAGAGTTTGACACGTGGACGATTGCTTTTATGGCAATTGAGATATTTTTTATTAAGCATAAAGACATGAACTATATCTACCATGCTAAAAAATAATTCTGAGTATTTGTACTGCCTCGAGCCTCCCACACATCCCATCTTTTACCCCTTCCTCTTAAATGCAGAGAAGTTGTAACTCTTAGATATGTTGTTTACATGTTGACACATGCTATCCTCCCACTTAATTTATCCTCTCCCACACGTCAATCCCCCTTTCTCTCTTCTCAAAATCCAAAGATCTTCTACTCTCTCTAAAACCAATCCTCATCTCCCATTTTTATTTGGTGTAGCTCTTATTTTAATTTCGCAACGAACAGTTGTAGATGGCCATAGAGGCTCTATACCTCAAAACATAAGCCGGTGCACAAATCTTAGGGTCCTTGACTTGATGAAAAATGAGATATCAGGACACATTCCTTAAGAGCTCACCCGACTCACAAACCTCCGCATTTTGAACTCAGCGAGAAACCATCTATCGGGTTTCATTCGAACATCCATAGGTAACCTCTCATCACTCGCTATTTTAAATTTAGTCACCAATACACTAGGTGTCACGATACCCAAATCTACTGTGTTTTGGGCTCAAGGCTACGTCCTTCAAAATGGGTTATAATCTGAGTCTCTACTGCATTTTGGGTTCGGCAGGAGACCAAATCTTTACCGGCGGGAGATTTTATCTCTATTGCCACCGAAAAATGGGCATTAGAGCTTATCCCGTGTTTTGGGTTGGGATTTTCTAGAAATAATGGGCATTAGAGCTCATCCTCTTACCCATCTCTTCTCTCATCCGATTCAATAAAACCCACCATTTCTCTCATCCTAAGTACATCATTATCGGAATAAAGATGATTGGAGCTTTGAGGATCCGGATCTTCTATCACTTCTCTCTCCAGCCATAGCTAATCTACCTGAGTTCAAATGTCGATTTACCTATTTTTTTTCTTTTCTTACGCATATAACTCCTCTATACATGTAATTTTGTGCAGAGTCCAACGCATGGATGGTGTCTATGTAGAATCCAAGGTGGCTTTGTTTTTTTAAGCAGTTTATAGTTTCTGCATATTAAGCAAGTAAATAATTTTTTTACAAGGAATGTAAGTTTTTTAGTTTTACAGGAGATGGGGGCGTTAACAGGTATAGTAACGGACTTTTAAATGTTTTTTTTAAATAACTGAAAGGGGAATTTGGGGCTATTGAAAGAAAGGGTGGGTCTAAACAAAAATACCCTTTTTATTTTTGTCAAAATATTAGATTTATGAGTTATTTTTGTCTTCTAAATCAGGTAGTTGTGATAGGGGGTTTCTACCTTTCTACTGAAGTAAGAAATTTGAGTTTTGTAGTTGTGATAGTTTGAGCCCTTTTTAAATGTAATTTTTTTAGTTGTAGTGATAGTTTTAGTTTTGATTTTATTATTGATATCATTTTCTTGGTTGTTCATTTTCCTGGGTACAATACAGATACTAAGAAAATTTTGGAACTACCTATTATCAGTTTTTTCAGTAATCATGTACTCATATTAACAGTGTTTATTTTCAAACTAAACTGTATAATGATGTATTTTAACACATATAATTTTAACATATATTTATAAGTAGTGTGTATTTAAATTTTTTAATTGGATTGATTTTTTTTTTAACTTGAAAGTTATATTTTGGAAAATAAACAAATTTGTAGAGTGATAAAACAAATAAATAAAGAGATGTTTTGGGATAAATGAGTAAATAGTGTTTTCATGATGTGGAGGATGATGTGACACCTCCACATCATCATGTATGAGATTTATGTCAAAAATTCATGTTGCCGTATCATTTCTTCAAATCTTTTTGTTTCTTCTACTTTTATTCTTTGTTAGAATGCAATTTTTGTCATATTACGATTACGTATTTTGAAAATTTTCGACGTGCCTTTAGGCACGGGCATACCCTAGTGTGTATATATATAGACATGCTCTAATGTGGACGCAACTTGCAGATTTAACATATGGACGGATTTTTGTTTATTTTTAAAAATAGTAAACAATCAAATTTCGACTTGATTTTTTTTCGGTGATATTTAAACATTTCAGGGCTCCCCTGAAAAAAATCAGCCCAAAATGAACTGTTTTACTATTTTTAAAAAATCGGTCAAACATATGTCAGTTTTAAAGAGCTTTAAAAACTTACATATGTTTGACCAAGGGGACCCCTATAAAAAACACCAACTCAAAATGAAATGTTTTACTATTTTTAAAAAATCGGTCAAACATATGTCAGTTTTAAAGAACTTTAAAAACTTACATATGTTTGACCAATTTTTTAAAAATAGCAAAACAATTCATTTTGAGTTGATGTTTTTTACAGGGGTCCCTGGAATGTTTAAAAACCACAGAAAAAAATCAAGTCAAAAAAATATTTTTTTTACTATTTTTAAAAAATATGGAAAAATCTGTCCGCAAGTTGCGTCCGCTTTAGAGTCGGCCTGTATATATATGATAATTATACGCAAAACTAATGGAGTATAATTCCATAAAATAGCTAGAAACATGGAACTATTGGAGTAAATTCCACACTAACTGTTAAGCTTAGTATCTGTTGAGAAAACAATTAAGAAAACTACATAGAGATGCTGTTAGAAAGACCGTTAGAAATTCATCCCTACAAAATCACTAATACGTTCTTGCGTGAGCTTATTCAAGGCAAAATACTTGAGGAGTTTTCTTGGACAGTTAATGAGAATATTGGTGGCAATAGAAGCAGGGGTCATTGTGGACATTGCTAAAATGATAACAGTCCTGCCTAAGAAAATCACTAAATTTATATTGGGAAGAAGAAAAGAAAATAGTTTGAGAGAGACTATGTGTTTGAAGAGTGATATCAACAGAAAAAAGTGTAAATTTTCAAGTACCAATTTTGTACCATATTTCTTGAGCCATTCATTCTGTATTTTTCGGTGACATGTGAGATTTCAGCAATGCTTGTATAGGTATGGAACAATAAAGTGTTAAAGTAAGGTAGTGACTGTCAACAAAAAGAAAGAAAATGATTAGCAAACGGTACCAGAGAAGCCCAAAAATACACCCAAAAAAAGCAACACAAAAAACACTAAACTACAACTGTCAGCAAACGGTACTGTCATCTCACGCCTATTCTCATGTCTCGGGTACGCCATAATCCCATGATTTCCCTGTATTGACACCCATTCATATGATGTAAAAGAAACTTATATATTTTACAAAATAATTCAACATAATAAGAACTTAAATCCGCTAACAAAAAGATTATACAAAAAGTTTTTTTATTAAAATCTTGCTAACACATCCATGAAGTCAACTGTAAGAAATAATTATAATGATTAATCTTCATTACCGGCATTGCATAGAAATAAAAAAGCTCCCAAGAAATCTAAATTTCAACAAAATATTCATTTTCAAATAGAAATCTAAATGAACTGAGCAACTGCCTTGTTGGCAGCCTCGAGCTCCTTTTTAAGCAGTTTCACCTTGTTTGAACTAAAGTTGAATCTCATACAAAGACAATTGTACTTTTTCATTTTCTGGCATGTTTTCTTCTTCCACATCAACCTAAAAATAGAGCAAGTGAAATCCACACTAAGACCTAAAAATAAAGCAAGTGCAGTTCATATGCTTTTAATCACCTATATGAATTAAACAAACACGATGGCCAATAAAGGCAGCATATAAGCATGCTTCTGATCCAATGTAAACCTTAAGAAAACATATGAATTGAACACGAAAATGTCAAAAGAAATAAAAAAAAATAGGTAAAAAGGTATAAAAACCTCAAAGTCATTTTATAAAAACACTTACTTATGTTCATTTAGACCATACAGTACAAAAGAAATATTCCTTAGTAAACAGGTATCAATACTCATTATTTACCAATAGAAGCTTCACAAAAAACTCTATATTCATTAAACCAAGTAGTACAAAACATAAAATATGTAGAATATTATTCTCATCTACATATATCAATCATTGGGCGAAGAAGTCTTCAAGAGTATACGAATAATATTGGCAGTTGAGGTTTATTATGGTGGTCAGCTAAAGTTCGCGACAATGTTACTATGTTTAAATCAACATCATCACTAACCCTGACCTTCAAAAATTGATAATGCTAAAAGAACTACACTTACGTGACAGACTACATATAACGTGTTGCTTTGGAACTACTCCAATCAAACTTGTTGCTTTGGAATCCTTGGAGCTGCTGGACATGACAGGGTACATATAATTGGCACTTGACTTGTCAAACATAAAAAATCTAAAGAAACTAAATAGACTATAAAAAAAATTATAAAAAATTAATAAAGGCAATAAACAATACGATGTGTGCAGTCATATTATCCAAAATAATACAAAATAGGAATACTCTGTTTGGTAACTGAGAAAGTGTGGAAACAACAATTTTCTTGCCAACCAATTCTCTCTACTAAAAAAAGGAAATTATCTGTAAAAAGAGACAATGTGATAGAAAAAACTCAAGTTCATGAAGAATGGCTGAGAAACAGAAAGAAAATAAAGGATATAATGTAAAACCAAAGATCAGTGTGGCAAATAGGAAACTGTTAATGGAGAAATGAGATAGATAGAGATCCTGAAAAAAGTAATCATATTGAAATCAAAACATCATCGAGCAGAAATAGGACAGTTGAAATAAGTCCATGTGTTCCTAAACACTCATGACAATCCCACACCCTCCATATATTAGTTGATTCGAAGACCTAATATTCGAACTTAACCTGCTGCTAGGTGAGGTCATTATATATACATGTTATGAAGTTTACTACACATTTTAAGACGTAGAACCATATATTGAATGTAGAAAAACTCAACTGCACAAAATCATATTTTATATTAGTAATATAAAATTCGATTTCTCAAAAATCATGTCGAGGCATTGTTTGTTAAAACATGTCGACACACTATTTGACACATATAAAGTAAAAATGTACTATTTGACATCAAGCAAGCTGATTAAGAAGAATATTGTTAAAAACAGATTGAGAATTCATACAGTAGATCATGAAAAGAAGAATGAACACCAATGCTTTCAATTATATATTATTAAAATTAGGGGAAATTAGAACCTCTGCTCATAATTACGTCATATGTAAGTAAAAGTTTCCATTCAAAACATCGTACACATTGGATTACTATTTTGAAGAGTAATATATTGGTTCAAACGCTACTCTCATGTCAAGAAAATCATAAAGAGTTACCTCTGTGTCAACAAAACCATAAATAGTTACTCCTAGATAGTTATGTGATTCATGTCCTAAATATGAAATTAGAAATTAGATGTACCTAAATATGGAATTATATCTACATAATCATACCATATTTTCAATATAAAACGAAAAACCTAAATTCAATTTACATGGATGGGTAACATTACTCTGGAGTATAAAACTTAAAGGCATTGCAAGAGTTTATACACATGTGTGTATTCCATATCCTTGATTCAAGCTTGGATTGTTTTGATTTTCATGCATATAAGTTGACAACAATCGAAGAATACAATCGAAGAAATAAGCAAATTTATCGATACAAACAACCATCCACGGTAAAAGAAAACAATATCACAAAGGATGATAATCACATTAAAAGTAACTAAAAACTATAATATAACACAAATATATAACCACCATTATTAAAAAAAATCACCTAAATCCAAATGGACTTGCATTTAACATTAGAATATTTTGTTAAATTCTGGTCAACGGTTAGCATAGCATAGCATCAAAATCAAATGTATAATACCTCTATCAGTGTCACTTTAAAATCATAGCATCAAGGCCACATAGATATCAGTTTCTCATCATTAAAACCATTGTTGCAAACTTTAAACCTACATGTCGTTGAGTAAAAGCTAAAACACAAATTTTAGAGATCATTTCTGAGATACCTACAAAACAAAACAAACTAAGAAATGAGGCCCAAAATTTTAATCAAAAATAACTGAAACCGATTTGAATTCCAAATATCCCACCAAAAGAAAATGATGAATATACTTACATGTGGCCCAACAATTGAAGAACCCTGTAAAAAAACTATAAATGAAAAACTCCCAAAAATTTATGATCTGAAAAATAACCCTCAATCAAAAATTAAACAAAACTTGAAACTTACAGTTCTTGTTTACGGCAATGTCAATAATCATAAATTGTTAACTTCTTTACCTATATTATCAACAAAAAAATAGGTAATGAAGATAAATTAATTAGTAATCAAGAATCAATTAGAAAATCTATTAAAATCATGCTTCAATCAAAAAAATATGAAAACCAATCCTCATCATTTACCACCACCGCAATCCATTCTTTTAACGAAACTCAGAAAATGGTGGATTTCACTCGTTGTAGTTCACAATCGCAACCTGAAAAATAAATAATCATAATCTCAAACTTGTACAAACGTACGATGTAAGTGAAAAGGGGTTACCTCAAATTGCAATTACCTAGATCACATACATATAGACGAAGAGAGAGAGGGACATTTTGATCCCAAGGAGAGAAGATAGATATCATAAATAAAGGAGAGAGAGTCATACATTTTAGGGTTAGTCTCTAGGGGTTCAAGTGTTTGGAGGATTCGTGAGGAGGATCATGAGGGAGAAAGGAAGAAAAGATGAAATGAGAAAGGGGGAGTGAGAATGACGACTAGGGTTTGGCGGGTAAGAGAGAAAATGGGAGAAATGATCTAAACCCTCCATTTCTTGTATCAGTCGCTTTAATCTTACCCACAAAGTATCTTATCATCTTATGAATAGTAAAAATACCATTGTAACTTATATATATACTAGGGTGTACTAAATTTTCTCCCGCATATTTATCGTTGTTGATACCAAAATTAATATGCTGATGTGGACGAATAATACGAAGACACGTGTCAATCTACGTGGCACAATAGCAGCGAGGAAGTTCATTTCCCGACCAACCATGATTCTTTCCAAGCAACGAGGATACAACGAGGAACTCTAGCGCTCCGAGGTACTCTAGCGCTCCGAGGAACTCCTGAGCAACGAGCAACTATGGCGGTCCGAGCTGCACCTCGGTCGTATCATTAATTGCCAAATAATCAACAGTTCAAATATTCATTGAATGCTTATATTCTTGACGCGCACGCTGCATTAAATGTATTACCCTTTCACATGTATATCATTTAATGTATCGAACCTTTCATGTACAGCCTCAAGGCTATAAATACCTTGTATCAACCCCATTCAAGGGGACCGGAATTTCTTGAGAGAACTTGTAATCAAGAATTCTGCAAACACTCAGCAATAACATAACAGTGGACATAGGCTTTATTCCTAGCCGAACCACTTTAAAAATCTTTGTCTTATTTATTTATCTGTGATTGAATAATTAGAGCAATCTGGTTTTTTACATCAACAGATTGGCGCCGTCTGTGGGAACGACTGTTACTATCGTTTTTCGCAAAAATCATTTGTTATCAATGGCAGATAATCCAGAATCCAGTAATCGAAATGCTGGAAATGCTGGAAATCTTCCAAATCCATCTGCAACTCCAGATCTGGCTGGAATTATAACAAATCTGGCTCAAGGACAAACCGCCATACAAGAATCTATGAGGCAACTCATTCAAACTCTTCAAGGCGGTGCACCTACCTATTTAGGACAACGGAGTGATCGTGGGCAATCACGATCCAGACGTACTGGGTCATTTCGCAATGGGGAGTCTAATGATTCTTCTTATCAACCTGGGCGAACTTCATCAATACAGGCTACGGATACATATCAACGTATCACTCTCTCTCCGGAGAGAACTAGCGCTTTAGAAAGATTAAGCAGGGTGTCTCCTTTCAGTCGATTAGGACCAAGGAGGAATATGAGTCCACCTAGAGCTCCATCGAGAAGTTTTCGGCCACCATCAGGTTTGAGAGAAGGATCAGCACAATCACGACCAGCTACTCGTCGAGATAAATCTCAAGAAGCTACGTCAGAGCAATCAATTGCTCGGACTAAGCGGCCTGAGGAAGGAAATGAAGCATGGAAAGGTTCTATTCAGCGGTTAGAAGATAGACTGGGAGAAATGGCTAAGGCAAGAAACCCCTTACAGAGAACGTTTGTTCAAAGGACACCTTTTGTGCAAGCCATTGTGGATTTTCCTACACCATCGAAATTCAAAGCACCTGTGGTGACCCCCAAGTACGATGGAAAGACAGATCCTGTACTTCATATAGAACAATACCAAGCTGCTTCCGACATCTATGTCGTCCCCGACGAGATGAGGTGTAGAGCATTCTCAGGAACTCTTACCGGATCTGCACAAATATGGTACAATAATCTTCCTCGGGGTAAGATTTCAACTTTTATTCAGTTAGACGAGCTGTTCATTGGCAATTTTTGTTTTGGAGCAAAGCCGATAAAGCGAGTAGCACACTTGCTAAGTGTTAGGCAAAAATCAGGTGAAAGTACTAGACATTACATAACTCGTTTTAATAACGAGAAGTTGGAAGTCATAGATTACGAAGAAAAGACAGCAATCACTGCTTTGATGAGTGGTTTGTTGCCTAATAAGTTATAATACACTTTGGCCAAAGATCCACCTAAAAATATGTCGGAGTTGATGGCAAAAGCGGCCAAAATCATGAATGCCGAGGAGGCTATGGCTGCAAAGAAGAATATGGATAAAGAAACCAAGGTGGAGGTCGACAAGTCTAAGAAGAAAGAGCAGAAAGGTAATGGTGGTGACAAGCACTCCAAGAATAATAGGACGACATGGGAAGTCCTAAAGAAGTACGATAATTATACTCCATTGAAAATGGGTATTAATCACGTTTTGGAAGAAATCAAGAACAGCGAGGAAATCAAGTGGCCAGAAAAACTAAGGACAAATCCTGATCTGAGGAATAAGGCCAAATACTGTGAGTTTCACAAAGATCATGGCCATATGACCAAAAATTGCATAGCCCTTCAGAACGAGATTGAAACGCTCATCCGAAGAGGAAAATTGTCAAAATATGTAGATCACAGGGGTGAGAGGAAGAATGATGATAGAACTAGAGAAAGATCTAGATCTCCTCGTCGTGCCGAGGAGAAAAAGAATAGGGACCATGAAGATGATCTAGATGATGACCCCGATCTTCCCAAGAAGCCAAGGCAGCCTGAACGAGAGGTATTTTCCATACGTTTTGGGTCATTTGATTGTAATGTTATTACAGGAGGAGATGCAGGAGGAGGAGACCTTACTGCTGAAAGAAAATCTTACCTCGGAGAGGCTCAAGCTTGTTCATATATTCAGCGAATAAATCTGGCCGAGGATGATCGTCCGAGGAAGGTAAACAAAGAGAAGCTAGTGATTGGTTTTTCAAAAAATGACCTGGCAGGTGTTCTTTACCCTCATGATGATCCTTTGGTGATCAAAATGAGGATGAAGGATGCGGTCATTTCAAGGGTGTTAGTAGACAACGGTAGTTCGGCAAACATCATGTATTATTCATGCTTTGATAGCTTGAATTTGAAATTATCTCAATTGGAACCTTATCACAGACCCCTTCTGGGTTTTGCTGGCGAGAAAGTTTTTCCACTTGGTTAGATCAAGTTGGATATACTCATTGGAACTTGACCTGCTTGTCGAACAGAAAGAATACGCTTCTTTGTGATGGATAAGAATGTGCAGTCAGCCTACAACATCATCATGGGAAGAGTTGGATTGAAGAAGTTCGAAGCAGTTCCATCTACAGTACATCAGTGTTTGAAATTCCCAACGAATTTTGGAGTCGGAATTATGAAAGGTGATCAAAAAGTAGCTCGGGAATGCTATTATTCGTCTGCCGAGCAAGAGGAACTTGAAGAATCAAGGAAAAAGACTACTACTTACCAAGTGGAGGAAGGTACAGAAATTGAAACTCTTGATCCTAGAGATGAATCTCAACTTGTAAAAGGACAGGTGGTAGAATCTACAGAAAATGTTATTTTGGACGACGAGCATCCTGAACGAGTAACCCAGATAGGATCGTCGTTAGATTTTTCAATAAAGCAGGAGTTGATAGTTTTCTTGAGAAACAGGAAGAATACTTTTGCTTGGAGTTATGAAGACATGCCAGGGATAGATCCAAACTTCTTATGTCATGAGCTCAATGTGAATAAGGAGAACAAGCCTGTGAAGCAGAGAAGAAGAGTGTTTAGTCCCGAGAAGAGCCAAGCCATACAAGAGGAGGTCGAGAAGCTCCAGAAAGCCCAATTCATTGAAGATGTAAAATATCCAGATTGGTTGGCAAATGTGGTAATGGTAAAGAAGAAGAACAATAAATGGAGAATGTGTGTTGATTTCACTGATCTTATCAAGGCATGCCCAAAAGATCATTTTCCATTGCCCAGAATCGACCAACTAGTGGATGCTACCTCGGGACATGAGCTGCTCAGCTTCATGGATGCATACTCTGGCTACAATCAGATCAAAATGAAACCTGAAGACAGGGAAAGTACTTCTTTTATTACCCCAAGGGGAACTTATTGTTATAATGTTATGCCTTTTGGTTTAAAAAATGCAGGTGCAACATATCAGCGGCTGATGAACAAGGTTTTTGCCGAACAAATCAGTTGCAATATGGAAGTCTATGTCGACGACATGCTCACCAAAAGCAAGAGAGCTACTGATCATCTAGTTGACTTAGGCCAGACCTTTGATCAACTGGACAAATACCAAATGAAGCTCAACCCGACGAAGTGTACCTTTGGAGTACGAGAAGGAATGTTCCTCGGATACATCGTCAATCAAGGAGGTATTGAGGCAAATCCAGAAAAGATCAAAGCTCTTTTAGGGCTGCGATCTCCAACGACGAGGAAAGAAGTACAGAGTCTTACAGGACGAGTTGCGGCACTCAACAGATTTGTATCCCGAGCAACTGATAAATGCCTCCCATTCTTCAAAACACTGCGAAAAAGTTTTGAGTGGACTGATGAATGTGAGAAGGCCTTTCAAGATTTGAAGAAGTATTTGGGAGCCCCACCATTGTTGTCTAGGCCAATAACAGGAGAAAAGTTGTACTTGTATCTGGCAGTATCAGAGAATGCAGTCAGCTCGGCGTTGATCGGATTGGAGAATGGAGTCCAGAAGCCAATTTATTACACAAGTAAGGCTTTCCGAGGTGCAGAAATCAGGTACCCAAAGCTAGAAAAATTGGCATTAGCGTTAATTGAGGCAAGTAGAAGAATGAGGCCATACTTCCAGGCCCATACCATCATCGTGTATACCGACATGCCGTTAAGACAAGCCCTTCACAAGCCAGAAAAATCAGGAAAGTTGATGTATTGGGCAATAGAACTCCGTGAATATGATATTGTGTATGAACCCAGATCATCATTAAAGGGGCAAGCTGTAGCAGATTTTATAGCAGAGTTCACATACCCTGATACCCCCGAGGAACAAAAGGTACTTGCTGACCTACCTGTGGACGATACAGGATCAACAGACACAGATCCAGACCAACTAAGGTTGGTAAGAGGACTTGTGGATGTAGAAAAATCATCATATTCAAACCCAGACCAACTTCGGTTGGTAAAAGGGCACGAACAGATGACCAACGATGAACGAAAGATACCAGGGGATGATGAAAGAAAACAGCAGATATTTTACCGAGGAGTTCTGACAGATAAGAAATTTGAAGACGAGTTACCTACATGGAGATTATATGTAGATGGATCATCTTGCACAGCTGGTTGTGGAGCAAGGATTGTTTTAAACACCCCAGATGATATTGACATGGAGTATGCCTTGCGATTCCAATTCAAGGCTTCCAATAATAAAGTTGAGTATGAGGCCATGATAGCAGGTTTTCATTTGGCGAAAGTTATGGAGGCACGGCAAATAATTGTTTTCAGTGATTCTCAATTAATTATGAATCAAATGATGGGAATATATGCAGTTAAGGGAGAATTAATGGTGAAGTACCATGTAAAGGTGATGGAGTTATTGACAGAATTTGATGCTATTCAATTGGTGAGAATACCGAGGATGAAGAATGCTAGAGCAGACGCATTTGCCCGATTAGCGTCAGCTACGCGCACCGAGCTGCGAAGAACGATACCAATTGAAGTATTAGAAAGTCGGAGCATAGAAGAAGATCTGACGGTGAAGATTATTACCCTTGACTTAGGACCATCTTGGATGGATCCTATCAGGGCATACATTGAAGAAGGAGAATTACCGGAGGATAAATTAGCCGCCAAAAAATTGAAGTATAAAGTTGCTCGGTATGTGTTAACTAATGGTGTTTTGTATAGACGAGGAATTATGGCAAGTTTGCAGAGATGTGTACATCCATCAGAAGTCAAGGAATTGGTTGAGGAAATCCATGAAGGATCCTGTGGAGCTCATGTAGCAGGTCGGACACTTTTGCAAAGGGTGATGACACAGGGATACTACTGGCCGACGATGAGGGCTGATTGTATAGCCTATGCCAAGAAATGTGACAAGTGCCAACGCTTTTCCTCCATCCGAAGAACTCCACAAGCATTGTTGACACCCATAAATTCAGCTTGGCCATTTGCTATGTGGGGGATTGATTTGGTTGGACCATTGCCGACGACCCGAGGAAGGTTCAAGTACCTTGTTGTGGCAGTGGATTATTTTACTAAGTGGGTGGAAGCTGAACCACTGATTGATATGACGTACGAGAAGGTTTATCAATTCATTTGGAAGAACATCATCTGTCGATATGGTCTCCCTCATGCTTTCATCACAGACCATGGAACACAATTTGATAACGAGGAGTTCGCTGCCTATTGTCATCAGTCGAACATTCTAAAATTTCATTCAGCACCAGGCCATCCTCAAAGCAATGGACAGACTGAGGTGACGAACAAAACATTACTAAATGGTTTGAAGAAGAGGTTAAGTGAAGCTAAAGCAAATTGGATTAATGAGCTCCAATCAGTACTATGGGCTTACCGAACAACTCCCCGAGCAGCAACTGGAGAATCACCATATATGCTAGCATTTGGAAGTGAGGCTGTAATACCTGCCGAGTTGGGTCTCCCAACACATAGAGTGCTGAATTTCAATTACCCAGTCAGCGATTTGATGAGAAGACTGGATTTGGATATGCTCGAGGAGGTTAGAGAAGAGGCATCCATCAGAAATGCTGCTTATCAACAACGAACAGCTCTGTTCTACAACAAAAGGGTGAAGAAATGCGATCTAAAGGAAGGAGATTATGTGTTGAAGAGGGTCATTCAGAAGAATAATAAGCTGGAAGCAAACTGGCATGGACCTTACCGAGTTACAGAGGTTGTTCGTCCAGGAACTTACAGAATAGCAACTCTAGAGGGAGAAGAATTTAAGAATGCATGGAATGCTGAACACCTGCGCAAGTATTATCAGTAATGTAAAATGTAAAGCATTTCCTTCATTATGAATAAAACGAGGATGTTTCACCATTTTCTTTCTGTTGAAAGTTTTTCGGGGAATACGTGTGTTGTACACTACGCTGCTTGATAACAAGAAGAAGACTATAGTTCAGACCCACGATCAATTCCGGTTGATAAAAGGGCGAGAATAACTTAAATACTCCTTTGGTTAGGAGGCGACACTAGTGTGATCAACTACGGTTGGTAAGATATCTAGTGGACAGCTCGAAAGAGCCAAAAAAACTACTCCTTTGGTTAGGAGGCGACACTAGTGTGATCAACTACGGTTGGTAAGATATATAGTGGACAGTTCGAAAGAGCCAAAAAACTACTCCTTTGGTTAGGAGGCGACACTAGTGTGATCAACTACGGTTGGTAAGATATCTAGTGGACAGCTCGAAAGAGCCAAAAAACTACTCCTTTGGTTAGGAGGCGACACTAGTGTGATCAACTACGGTTGGTAAGATATCTAGTGGACAGCTCGAAAGAGCCAAAAAACTACTCCTTTGGTTAGAAGGCGACACTAGTGTGACCAACTACGGTTGGTAAGATATCTAGTGGGCAGCTCAACGAGCCAAAAAGTTCGAAAGAACCACTACTTATACCACTGTTACTCCTTTGGTTAGGAGGTGTACACCAGCATGATCAATTACGGTGTTGGTAAGATACAAATATACTCTCAAATTACAACTTATGTTGGTCGGGAGGTAAGATTATTACAAAAAGTTCTTTGAATAACAAAATATTCCAAAATATACCAAGTATAGCTGGTCGGGGATAAAAACCCACTAACTGTAGTTGGTCGACGAGGATAAATTATTGACCTTAGTTGGTCGGACACATTTTATGAAAATATTTGAAATTGAACCAAGTATGGCTAGTCGGGGATAAAAACCCATCAACTGTAGTAGGTCGACAAACATTATTTATCCACCTTTATTATTAAGTGATTGAACAACCTTGATACTTGTAACTTTTTATTACTAAGTTGGTTGATGGACAGCACAATATTGTTATCTTTTTAACAGATACATAGATACATATAAAGGTGTTTGATAAATACAAAACAATAGCAAGATTTACAAACAAAAATGAAATCTTTCATTAAAAATTCAAAATGAGTTACATATTACATGTATGTGCTGACTATTACATTAAGATTCCTATTCTATTGGTTTCATGCCCTTTTCTTTTGAGACAGGATCTTCGACAGCAGGAGGATCTTCCAGGCAAAGGGGAGAATTAATAAAGTTCAAGTCCTTCAGCATTCTTACGTTCATTATTGAAGGTGTATCCATTAGATGCTCTGGACGAGATACTTCGATTTGGGAATGAAGGCTATAATCACCGAGGTATTTTGAAATTAGGCTACGAGGAATGGAACGAGCTGGGACCCAGGCCATATCCAATTTGAAAGATGGCACAGACAAGTCTAGTAACCCTGGAGCATGATAATCCCATAAAAAATGCCCTCGCTCCAATTTTAATACACCCAGGGCGTTCAACCATCCCTGCTTATAACCTTCATTGTTGGCATGTTCAATACGAGCATCCAAATGAACAAGAGCTTCATTATATCCTGCCATCCAGAATTCCCTGGGCTGCTTATGAAATTGAAAAGTTAATATATCCAATTGTTCGAGAAGATTTTTAGCAAAAAGATCCTTGGTATGAAGAGCAGACTTCATTGCAGTAAGTTGATCTTCCAAGGATAGATTTTTCTTGGACATTTCTGACAAAGCACGATCCTTAGCATTCAATTGAAACGCTTGAGTTTCCAAAGTAGACTGAGTGCGAGCCTCTTCAACATTGAGACTAAGAACTCTTGATCGGCTCCGAGAAGCAACTGGAGAACTTTGCTCCTCGACAATTCTTCCTCGTCCCCGAGCAGTCACAGGAATAACAGACTTTCTCAAGTTATCCAGTTCTTGCCTTAGTTTGGCATTTTCAACCTCTAAGAACGAGAAACCTTCATCAGTAACGGGCACTAGAGCAGTGGAAGATGACGCTGCAGATTCATATTGAGCCAACTTTTTCTGTAAATTATTATTTTCTTATTCCAGGATCTCGGCAATCTGCCTGCAAGCTTCAACTTCACCTTTTAGGGTCCTTTCCCTAATATCATATCCAGCAATGATCTTTTTATGGCCTGTTTCAGAAGAGAGCTGCTGATATCTATTTTCATAATCCTTGTGCAACGAAGCCGTTGATGCATTGTATTGATTTTGAAGATCCTCTATGGAACCATGAAGTTCCTCGATCAATTCGTAGTATTCCACATTATTGGCCACAGATCTATATCAAGTAAATCCTTCAGGTACCGGTAAGCCTCAACTGCTTGTTCTGAGGCATCGTGACCAAGGATGTCGACAATCTCTGATACACTTAGGTCTGTATGACCAGCTTTATAATAACCATTGCATTGTCGCATCAACTCAGTATCAGGAGCAGATATCAATTCCATTCTTGCCAAAAACTAATAAAGAAGAGGAAGCAGTAGTTAATAAATAAAAGCAGACAGAGTATCAATAATGAAGAGGAACGAAGATGTATTTTATTAGATCATCAAAAGGTTACATTGTTCGATTACAAGTAATGAAATATAGAAATAATGTCGAACAACTTCACACCTTTTCCTTGTCTCCCAAGACTTTCTCGGGAGGCTGGGACGAGGAGCTCGGTTGCTCGGTGGTAACAACTGTTTGATCAGCAGGAATCTTTTCGGCAGGAAGAGGCATAGAAGAAATGTCCTCGATGACAGAGGGTTGAGAAGCAGAGACTGGGTCACCCATAGCTATAGAAGATTCATCTGAGACAGGCTCATCTTCTTCTTCTTCCACAATTGCTGGAAGAGGACCAGGGAGGTGTCGTTGGAATTGATCAGAATCGTCTTTGACCTTCAACTCTTGCAGAGCAGCTACCCAGCCATCGTGGAAGTATTTCAACTTCCCATATTGGACTTGGGATGTCATAGCAGCAATCCCCTTATCCCATCCTTTCTCCCAACCAGCACTGAAAGATTTCTTGACTGCAACCTTTCTCTTCAATTTCTCCGAGGAGAGTTTTACATCCAATTTTTTCTTTTTGGACCTTGATATCTCGCAGGGTAGATAACTCTTCCTTTGCCTTTTTCAGCTTGTCGTCACATTTTTTATGTTCGACTTCTAAGCCTTTCATTTTATCTTCCAAATTCTTGGAGGTTTCAGTCATCTTCACCTTCTCAGCTTCAGCCACAGCCAACTTTTTCTCCCAAACAGCTTTTTCCTCAACATACTATTGACGAGATTCCTTTAAAGATTGGGTCAAACCCAACAGAGCATCCTCTACACCTGACGAGGAGCTTGAAGCTTTAATAGCCTCATCCTTCTTCACAATATTATTGAAACAGTTCACCAGCTGAAAGATGAGAGAAATAGTAAAGTCAATACAAAATGCAAGTATTCAGAGAAAGAAAGAAAAACCAGAAGTATGAGAAATTTACTGAAGCAAGGTGACGAGTAGCTAAGGATGTCAGCATATCCCTAGGAATTTTTTCATCAATACCATGGACCTCGGGTACGACCGAGCTCATTGCAGAACTTGGAAGAATGATGTTTGGAACATCAGTACCACCAGCAGGTAGAGAGGAGGCAGTTTCAGCCGGAGTAACTGAGGATGATTTCCTCAATCTCCTCAACGGGAGTTCATAACCTTCAACCAAAGAAGTCTTGGTCGGAGAGATTGTAATTACATCTACAGGAGCATTTTTCTTGCTCGGAACCACTGGGGGCTTCTCGGTAGCTTTAGAAGACCCAGCATCCACCTTTTTAGTCCCCTCTGGGACATCAGCTTTGCTTTTCTTGGCCCCAGCAACAGAAGTAATATCATCAAAGAGAGCAGGAGGAGCTCTTTTCTTACCCATCCTTTGACTTAAAGGAAGATGAGAATCTGAAAGAGTCCTCTGGAGTGGAAGCTGGATCAACAGGGCGAGCAGTATAAGAGGTTGTGTAACTCTTATACTGTAGCAAATATGATGCAGACCTAATGTGCTCGTCTGCAACGTTCTTATGCAAACCCCAGATAAGTTTCAGATGCTTGATATTAACTTCTGATTCCTTTGGAGTTTTTCTTTTGCTATCAACTGCAAATAAATACATAACGATATATCAATCATACATTTTGTCAAACATGATGAAAGCATAATTTCATAAGTAAAATAAAATGAAAAATAAACCTATCCCATTGCCATATGGGGGGCATCTGGGACCGTTGTATACTTCATCTCCAGTTAAAGGGGCATATTGCCAATTTTTTATGATCAACCCATGCTCAAAATAATCTCTATTTGAGTCAGGGAGGTTAACTACAAGAGCCCTATTCAGAAACCTAGTTTTTAAATAATAAATATTATCTAGAGTAGCCCATTTATAGCAATACATAATTTCAGGGATCCCAATACGAGTCCCATGAGTTAGATTTAATTTGTGCACCCCATTAATTATTCTTCATGAATTGGGGGCTATTTTTGCAGGGACAAGATCAAAATATTGACAAAACTCAAGACACAATGGGTTCGGTGGAAAGGAAAAACCACATTCAGCAATGAAAAGACTGGGGAACCAATGTCCCTCAGCCAATCGAAAAAAATCTAAAGGCTCAGAAAGAATTTCTAGAGTTACCCAGGAAGGAATGGAAAAATCAGAACGAAATTTTTCAACAGACTCCACAATATAAACCATATTGAATAAAAGAGATACAGAAGAAAGGAAGAAGATCTTACAGGAAGAAAGGACGTATGTTGACAACGAACGAAAACAAGGATGAACGCACAAGAGAGAAGGAGAAAATAGAAAGCTTGAATGCAGAAAAGTGGAAAACGTAGAAGACGGTATGGTTACCTAAGAAGTTTAAATACTCTGCATTGGGAAGCGGTGAAAGAAATGATTACCAAAAAGAAACTGCTGAACTTCCGGCGGCTAAAAGGACAAAAACTGCACGGAGATCAAAGCGCTTATAAAAAATTCAAAATAAAGGCGGAAGCTGCGAAATAAGAAGGAAATTTGAATACAATGTTCCTGAAACCCAGGAAAGTCATTTAATATCGCCATATACCGAGAAAGAATGTCCCATACTCCTCAAAGTTCGAAATATGAAACATTGGGGGCTTCTGTTGATACCAAAATTAATATGCTGATGTGGACGAATAATACGAAGACACGTGTCAATCTACGTGACACAATAGCAGCGAGGAAGTTCATTTCCCGACCAACCATGATTCTTTCCGAGCAACGAGGATACAACGAGGAACTCTAGCGCTCGGAGGTACTCTAGCGCTCCGAGGAACTCCTGAGCAACGAGCAACTATGGCGGTCCGAGCTGCACCTCGGTCGTATCATTAATTGCCAGATAATCAACAGTTCAAATATTCATTGAATGCTTATATTCTTGGCGCGCACGCTGCATTAAATGTATTACCCTTTCACATGTATATCATTTAATGTATCGAACCTTTCATGTACAGCCTCAAGGCTATAAATACCTTGTATCAACCCCATTCAAGGGGACCGGAATTTCTTGAGAGAACTTGTAATCAAGAATTCTGCAAACACTCAGCAATAACATAACAGTGGACGTAGGCTTTATTCCTAGCCGAACCACTTTAAAAATCTTTGTCTTATTTATTTATCTGTGATTGAATAATTAGAGCAATCTAGTTTTTTACATCAACAATCGTTATAGCCAACTTACTTTCCTTCCAAGTATTTGTGGTTATAGAACACTCACAATCCCATGTATGGTGTTATTCATTTGACAATTTTTTAACACTACACATTTTAAATACATTTTTTTATAACAGTACATATTCTACCTAAAAAAATATCTAGTAAAAATTTCGTGTTTCATAAAAATAATACAATTTTATATCCCATTATGTCATTCAATTCTTCTCAATTTTTTACCAAAGAAACAAACAATACATATGTCATTGATAACAAAATATAACCCATGCCTACTAACTAAATTCAGCATGATCCTAACATGTGTTTGCTTAATAGTCTTATGCATATCAAATTAAATTATTTCACATAAATATATTAATGCATGGAATACACAAATTTGTTTTTAAAACTATATTTCCATCACACCATTTATCTAGACAAACACTTGGTTAAAAATGTCATACAAACATTTAGTTGCAAATTAATAAAAATTCAAATCTGTAAAAGCTCATATACCCCGTGTCAATGGCTCAATTATAAAATTATCCTAGATTCTTTAGCGTTTAACATCCAAAATTATTGCATTAACATCACATATTTCACAAAGAAAGTGTTCATGATAATGCCACAATGGTGAACCAACTCATTTCGTTGATAAAATAAAATTTTAGAACACACCATTTGTTCTGCACCCAAGGCATATCCCTATATATAATTCCCATAATAGTGAATGCTATTGCCTACGGCATGTGCAATAACGTCACACAAACAAAGTTAATTTCACTTGTTTGGATGTTGAATAATCCCCTAACTCCGATGAATATAAAATATAAAAATATATATGCCCAAATAGGAAGCTTTAAATTGTAAACAAATTGGTTAAATCAATACATTATTCATGTAGCACGTGTGTGTACAAATAAGAAGCATAGAGCATAAAGGGAAAATTTAAATTCAGTATCAACTTTGTAAGTTGCAACAATAATCGGCTAGAATTTATTAGTAGTAACAACTACCTAGCATGAGACTTTCTATTCTGCCCGAGCTTATGACCCAGTGTTTTAACCGAGTGAGGTGTCAATCAAAAAAGGAAAAAAAATGAATCAATTGCTAAAATTGGCTCTTAACTTTAACCATGCATGATACCTCATATTCACTTTTTTTACATGTTATCATTTTAAAACAATTATTGTAGCGGCTTAGATGGGGTAATTGAAGCATACAATCTAGTTTGCCTAAATGGGAGTACGATTTGTACCAAACAATAAAAAGAAAATAAAGTATTTTTTTGTAGACATTTTAACACCTATATGTGTTTTAAATCATTTGGACGTGCTATATAATTTAGGAGAGTGGACTTTCTATTCTAAAAACTCAAATATGAAAAGCATTGTATTAAATAAAACACAATGTATGAAAATCATAATTGAGTTATTTGCAACATAATATATAAACCAAGAATTTGCGAAGATGACAATTACCCATATGTGGGCTAAGTGTTAACTTGTCAAACTCACCAAGAATATCAAACAGCCTAATACACAGTTTGGCGACACAATTGGTGCGACACAGTGACGTGTCGCACCGGAATTAGCAAATGTCACTGGCGCTAACCCACATCCATAAGTCAATATCCAATAAGAGTTGGACATGACACTCTGTCGCACCATTCTGTGTCAAAAATCTGTGTCGGCCTATCAATTCTGATATAAAAAATTGGATGTATTACCTATTTTTTTTTACACATGCTCTCTAAAGCAGGAGCAGAATGGGTTGTATTACCTTGTTATTCAACATATGAAAAGGTTTATGAGGTTTTAACGTGGACCCATATATCCCAAAAATTTGTTTATGTAGGTACAACAATCATCAAAAACCCACCCAGCACTTGAAAACCACCAGAAATGTGAATAATTAGCAGAGAAAACAGTGATTCTGTTTGGAATAATCAAACAAATCAGTAAGATGATGAAACAAAAAATTATTATTCAGCACCTCAATAAATAAATAAAACTTTTGAAAACCACAAAAAGTCAAATTAGTTTTCCCCGTGTTGAGCGCAAAGCATCTGCTCACAGTCAAGAGTTCATATACTTAAATCTGCAGATCTACCCAAACCCCAGTGTTTATGTATTGGTCTTAATGCACCACCCTCCAATCACACCTATCTTTCGCTCCATTCACACCTCCGCTTGTATGACCATCCTGTATAGAGGCCTCCAGTGACAAAAAATAAGGAAAACAACTAATCAAAATAGAATATCATTAAATTTTCCTCCTTCCCCTGAATGTTTATTCTGGAATACTACAAAACAAAGAACATTAACAGGATTGTGCAGTCATTCTTTACCTACTTCTTTGGATGAAAAAAATAAAAACACGCCAAAGTCCTACGATCGCCTAGAGAGGATAAAAGGAAGAACAACAAAATAGGTACAGTGAGAAAGTAACTAACACTAACTCACCTATAGATTCACCCTCAAAAACAATAAGATCTATAAAAAGTTAGAGAAAATGAAATTTTTTGAAAAAGAGATTTGTAAAATGACAATAAATGATGTCTATCCTCTACACGCCTTCAACATGGTTTTCCCAACGTGTTTTTGTAGAATTTTATGCCCAACATTTTCCCTAAATCTCATAAATCAAGGGTTTACATAAGTATAACAATATATTATTTATAACACATTGCGGTCTAAATATGAAATAAAATAGAAAAATAAATATGGTAAATAGAACTCTCATGGTACAAATATGTTATGTCTACTATTTATAAATAACAATTGTACAGAATAATGAAAATAATATAATTACAGAATTACAACAAAATTACAGAAATGAAACACTTACTTGAAATTGCAGAAATTAAACAAGAATAAAGAAATAATCCTAGCGCTGTGAATCTCACAGTGTCCTTAAGACAATTTATTCCCTCAATGTGCTCCGAGGTTTGTGAATATAGTCTCCCAAGATAGAACGGATTTTCCCAATTAATTATGCAGCACAACAATAATTAATTTTCAACGAACTCAAATCTGTGTTTATACTCAACACAACCAAGAACATGCAATGCAGAAAATGAAGAAAAGAATTTTCTGGGCAGAGGAAATAATGCAGTAGCAATTTCGGAATTTTGGAGGGTTAATTTTTTCAGTAGTTAAAAAACTGAAGGGGAAACATTTTATTTATAGTAAATGACTTGACTGTTGGGAACAGTCAAAATCGAAATTAACTGTCAAAGCAGTTAATTTGGTTAACTGCTGACTCTTGGAATTAACTGATTATCAGTTAATTAAAGATTAATTAATTTCGTAATTAATTAATTAAAGCCCAGAAAGTTAATTAGATTCGGCCCAAAAATTTAAGAATTTTTATAAGCCCGAGCCCGAGCCAGAACCGAGCCGGCAGGACGGACGCGCGCGCGCGTGTGGACTTTTGACCGAAAGTCAACCCGAGCATAGCTTAGGTCATCTCCCCTTCAAAGAGTTGGGATACCCCCAAGGCATCCAAGCCTTAGTCCATACTTGGGGTGTTATTAACTCATCAAAATTCCACTACTCTTCCAATGTGGGACAAGAGTTAAAACACACCCAATTCATTAACTTTCATTGCTTTGTGAGTCACTTTGGGGACATAATTATCATTCATAACTTATTGAAATTAGACATATGAATATACTACGTTAATCTCCTTGCGGAGGTGAACGCGTTCGTATATGGTCCCACAATTTTCGTAGTGTGGGTCCCACCTAAATTTGAGCTCAAAGTTGCTCAAAAATCTGTCCAGAAAAATCTGGACAGCTTTAAATACCCATTTAAGTTCCAATTTTCCAACAATCCCCCACATGAATGATATATCGCTATAAATAAAACAAAACAGATGCTGATGCAGATGCAGACACATGTTGAGTAAAACTGAAGAATTATTGCATCGGGAGAAGTAGCCTAGTGGCCTTGAACTTTCCTTAGTGATATACTATCGGATTTACTTGGTTAATCAGTAGACTTCACGTCCTTGAACCGTCAACCGTTTTTGTAAACCTAGACAACAGTATTCACACAACAATTCTTCAACACAGTTGGTTCTCACGTTTGTGTTCATTTTGGCCGTGAACACCACTTGGTTCCGCAAGTATTTTAGAGAATATGCCTTTCATTATTCTCATAGAAGTGGCCCCCTTCTTACTTACGTAGGTGACTTCCATAAAGAGTATTCTGCAATACCCCACTTAGACGTACTAAGATATAGATGTCATTAAAAGCATAACTTATCCTAATTTCGCGGCAGATATGCACTGTCTCATCTTTGGAATGGATAGGATTAAATATCCTCCAGTGCTTACTGAATACAACGTAGTTCGGTTTGCCCATTGAACCTAGATCTTGGGATCTCCAGTCAGCTAGGTTGGGTTGCCACTATATTGATTCTTATTTATTTATAGGCTTTAGACCCATTCCTCTCGATGATCTTTCAACTTGCTCTCGGTTTAAACCTTTCGTTAGTGGATCCAATATATTATCTTTTGACTTTACATAGTCAATTGTGATAATTCCGTTTGAGAGAAGTTGTCTAACGGTATTGTGTCTACGACGAATATGTCGTGACTTTCCGTTATACATGTGATTTTGTGCCCTTCCAATCGCTGATTGGCTATCGCAATGTATACATATTGCGGGCACAGGTTTAGACCAATTTGGAACATCCTCTAAGAAATTTCGAAGCCATTCAGCTTCTTCTCCAGCTTTGTCTAGTGCAATGAATTCAGATTCCATTGTCGATCTAGCAATGCACGTTTGTTTTGAGGATTTCCAAGATACGGCTGCACCTCCGAGGGTAAACACATACCCACTCGTAGACTTAGAGTCTTTTGTATCAGATATCCAATTTGCATCGCAATGTCCTTCAAGAACAGCTGGATATTTTGAGTAATGCAATCCATAGTTTTGAGTATATTTTAAATAACCCAAAACTCTCAATATTGCTTTCCAGTGATCTCTTCCTGGATTACTTGTAAATCGACTTAGCTTACTTATTGAGTATGCTATGTCCGGTCGCGTACAGTTCATGTCATACATTAAACTGCCGATAATACGAGAATATTCTTGTTGAGATATGCTTTCACCATTATTTCTTGCTAGATGTAAATTTACATCTACAGGTGTCTTGGTAGGACTAATATCATACTTCTTGAATTTTTCAAGTACTTTCTCAATGTAATGAGATTGAGATAATATAAGTCCATTCGATGTTCTAGAAATTTTAATTCCTAATATAACATCGGCGATTCCCATATCTTTCATGTCAAATCTACTACTCAACATTTGTTTTGTAGTTTTGACAATTTCCAAGTTACTACCCATGATAAGCATATCATCAACATAGAGGCATACAATGACATATCCATTTTGAATGTATTTAAAGTAAACACATTTATCGCATTCATTAATTTTGAAACCATTTGATAACATTGCATTATCAAATTTTTCATGCCATTGTTTAGGTGCTTGTTTTAATCCATATAGTGATTTAACAAGCTTACATACTTTTCCTTCTTGTCCGGGAGATTTGAACCCTTCAGGTTGCTCCATATAAATTTCCTCGTCTAGTTCACCGTTTAAGAATGCAGTTTTTACATCCATTTGATGTATTTCAAGTCCATTAATAGCAGCTATTGCTATTAACATCCGAATGGACGTTATTCTTGTTATCGGTGAATATGTGTCGAAGTAATCAAACCCTTCCTTTTGCCTATAGCCTTTAGCTACAAGTCTAGCTTTATATTTATCAATTGATCCATCGGCCTTCAATTTCTTTTTGAAGATCCATTTATAACCTAACGATTTTGAACCTGGTGGAAGATCCACTAGTTCCCATGTATGATTTTGTAATATGGATTCAATTTCACTATTAATTGCTTCTTTCCAATTGGAAGCATCGGGTAAGGATATAGCTTCTTTATACGATTGAGATTCATTTTCTAACAAATATGTTAGAAAATCCGGACCGAAAGCAGTCGAGGTTTTTGCTCTTTTACTACGTCTTGGTTCATCCTCTATTGATTCAATAGGTTGATGAGTACCACTTGTAGTAGCTTGATTTGTCCTTTTAGGAGGACCAGATTCTCGGGTCATGTTATACGGGAATTCATTTTCAAAAAATGAAGCATCCCTCGATTCAATAACCGTATTTACATGAATGTCCAAAATCTCAGATTTACAAACTAGAAATCGATATGCACTGCTATTAGTAGCATAACCGATGAATACACAATCCACAGTTTTTGGCCCTATTCTTACCTTTTTAGGTTTAGGAACCATCACTTTAGCTAAGCACCCCCACACTCGTAAATATTTATAGGAAGGTTTTCGACCTTTCCATAATTCATAAGGTGTCTTGTGAGTCTTTTTGTGAGGTACTTTATTGAGAATGTAATTAGCAGAAAGTAAGGCTTCCCCCCACAAATTTTGTGGAGCTCCTAAACTTAATAACATTGAGTTCATCATTTCTTTCAAAGTACGGTTTTTGCGTTCAGCAACACCATTCGATTGAGGAGAATAAGGAGCGGTTGTTTGATGAATAATCCCATATTCAGAACAAAATTCCTCAAATGGATATTCATATTCACCTCCTCTATCACTTCTAATAGCCTTTATCGTTTTGCTTAATTGATTCTCAACTTCATTTTTATATTGTTTAAATGCATTAATAGCCTCATCTTTACTATGTAACAAATATACATAGCAATATTTTGTGCAATCGTCAATAAAAGTAATAAAATACTTTTTTCCACCTCTAGTTTGAACAAATTTTAAATCACAAATATCGGTGTGAATTAAATCTAAAGGTTCAGTTGTCCTTTCAATAGAATGGAAAGGTAATCTAGCTAATTTAGATTCCACACAAATTTCACATTTATGATTTTTATCAATATTGAATTTTGGCAAAAATTCCAAGTTAATTAATCTACGTAATGTATCAAAATTAACATGTCCCAATCTAGCATGCCAAATATTAGATGACTCAATCAAATAAGAAGAACTAGCAACTTCATTCATAGAAACAGATGTTTTAGGGGTTACAGTAAGAACATTCAGTTTAAAGAGCCCCTCATTTAGGTAGCCCTTTCCTACATACATGTCATTTTTAGACAACACAAAGCGATCAGACACAAACACAAGCTTGAAACCATTCTTAGTAAGGAGAGATCCCGAAATCAGATTCTTTCGGATATCAGGCACGTGAAGAACATTGTTGAGAGTAAGTTCCTTTCCAGAAGTCATTTTCAAAGCAATCTTTCCTTGTCCCACCACCTTAGAAGTGGAAGAATTTCCCATAAAAAGGTTCTCCTCATTTTCCAAAGGCTTATAGGTGGAGAACATCCATTTGTTTGCATAAATGTGTCGTGTGGCTCCAGTGTCCACCCACCATTCCTTGGTATTTCCAACCAAGTTACATTCAGAGACAACGGCAGAAAGATTCATATCCGCCAAATCATTGGTGATATTCTCACCCTCAGTCACATTTGCTTGAGAGTTATTTTTATTGTGCTTCTTAGGCTTACGACACTCACTTGAGCGGTGTCCCGGTTTACCACAATTGTAGCATTTGCCTTTGAACTTTTTCTTGTTATGTTTGGAAGTGCCTTCCCCATCATACTTTCGTTTGTTCTTCTTAGGACCTTCAACGACATGGACCTTTGTTTCCATCGGATTCTTCCCACTTTTCTTTTGAGACTCACGATTGTCTTCTTCGATTCTTAGCCGGACCACCAACTCCTCCACATTCATCTCCTTACGCTTGTGCTTGAGATAGTTTTTGAACAAAGTCCAAGAAGGTGGCAACTTTTCAACAATTGCAGCAACTTGGAAAGTTTCACTAATTGACATTCCTTCAGCATGAATGTCGTGGAGAATCACTTGGAGTTCTTGCACTTGCGAGATTACAGATATAGAATCAACCATTTTGAAGTCCAGAAAACGCCCAACGATAAATTTCTTCATCCCAGCATCTTCAGTTTTATACTTCTTTTCCAAAGAATTCCATAATTCCTTGGAAGTTTTGATAGTGCAATAGACATGGTACAAAGTCTTGTCCAAGTATGCCAAAATATAATTTCGGCAAAGGTAGTCCGAGTGCTTCCAAGCATCGACAGCAGCAACCTTTTCAGCGTCATCTCCCTCTTGAATAGAGGGGCAATCTTCATATACAAACCTGCCCAGTTGGCAGGTAGTGAGATAGAAGTACATTTGTCCTTGCCAACGTTTGAAGTCAGCCCCAATGAACTTTTCAGGTTTCTCCCCGTGTGGCATAGATACGGGTGCAGTCACACTTGTGTTGGTGACAATCAGTTTCGTAGGAGTAGTGTTCGTACTTTGTGATTCCATTTCTGTTACAAAAACAGAATTTTTATCAATGATAAAATTCATATATAATGAATTAATCAAAACAGAATACAAAATTCTGTGCACCAATTTCCTCCACATATAATTCACAATAAATGAATTCCAAATAAAATTCAGAATTAACTATAATATAAACAAAATTCCGTACAAAACAGAATTAAATATAAAATCTGTGTCACACTAATTTTAATAATAAAAAGAATTCTGTACAAAACATAATTATAATTTAAAGATTAAAAATAAAATTTGGATAAACAGATTTTAACAAGAATACAGAAATAAAATTTTATTTCTAAAACAGAATATAAAAACAGTATAGAAATTAATTTCTATATCAAAACTGTTTTACTAATTTCTACAATAAAGCAGTAATTTAATTCATTTTATTCTGTCAAAACAGATTTATTTCCAACAAATAAATTTCTGTAATAAAAAAATTCTGTACACTAAAAACAGTAGAACTATATAAATTGTCTTAAGATTGTTATGTCTACTATTTATAAATAACAATTGTACAGAATAATGAAAATAATATAATTACAGAATTAAAACAGAATTACAACAAAATTACAGAAATGAAACACTTACTTGAAATTGCAGAAATTAAACAAGAATAAAGAAATAATCCGAGCCCTGTGAATCTCACAGTGTCCTTAAGACAATTTATTCCCTCAATGTGCTCCGAGGTTTGTGAATATAGTCTCCCAAGATAGAACGGATTTTCCCAATTAATTATGCAGCACAACAATAATTAATTTTCAACGAACTCAAATCTGTGTTTATACTCAACACAACCAAGAACATGCAATGCAGAAAATGAAGAAAAGAATTTTCTGGGCAGAGGAAATAATGTAGTAGCAATTTCGGAATTTTGGAGGGTTAATTTTTTCAGTAGTTAAAAAACTGAAGGGGAAACATTTTATTTATAGTAAATGACTTGACTGTTGGGAACAGTCAAAACCGAAATTAACTGTCAAAGCAGTTAATTTGGTTAACTGCTGACTCTTGGAATTAACTGATTATCAGTTAATTAAAGATTAATTAATTTCGTAATTAATTAATTAAAGCCCAGAAAGTTAATTAGATTCGGCCCAAAAATTTAAGAATTTTTATAAGCCCGAGCCCGAGCCCGAACCGAACCGAACCGAACCGAGCCGGCCGGACGAACGCGCGCGCGCGCGCGTGTGGACTTTTGACCGAAAGTCAACCCGAGCATAGCTTAGGTCATCTCCCCTTCAAAGAGTTGGGATACCCCCAAGGCATCCAAGCCTTAGTCCATACTTGGGGTGTTATTAACTCATCAAAATTCCACTACTCTTCCAATGTGGGACAAGAGTTAAAACACACCCAATTCATTAACTTTCATTGCTTTGTGAGTCACTTTGGGGACATAATTATCATTCATAACTTATTGAAATTAGACATATGAATATACTACGTTAATCTCCTTGCGGAGGTGAACGCGTTCGTATATGGTCCCACAATTTTCGTAGTGTGGGTCCCACCTAAATTTGAGCTCAAAGTTGCTCAAAAATCTGTCTAGAAAAATTTGGACAGCTTTAAATACCCATTTAAGTTCCAATTTTCCAACAAAATATGCAGCTGCTTTTTCTTCAGCCATGGTGACTGCTGCCATTTTATGCCCAACATTTGCCCCAAATATGCGGAAATATGGTCTGAATCTTAAATAAAAAAGAAGAATAAATATAATAATACCATGGTGACTGTCGCCATTGACCGCCATATAATAATACATCGGCTCATTTTTTTCCTTTATTCTTCAACGAACACCATTAGAGAAAATGTTTAAAGCTAACAACTATAATTACGTTATGAACAAAATACCGATTTGGAAAAATAAAGAATCTGATTTAAAATGAGTGGTCAAGTATATGAAATCTAAATCAGTCGCTCGCCACGCATCTACTAAAATAAATGGAAAAGACCCAAAGAAGAACACACCAAATATTGGCGTTCTTGCTAAAAGAAATGACAAAAAAACAAAGAAGAACACAATGTATTAATGATTGAAAGAAAATGTAAACTCGAAGAAGAACATATATTAAAAATGAACGATATTAAACAAATGAAAATAAGGATTTCAAAACTTATACGTAAAACCCTAGGCATCAAAACTCTGAACTCAAGCAAAACTAGCAAAAATATGGTCAGAAGAAAAAGTAGGAGAACTCACGACCTCCAACTAAATGCATACATCCACAAAGCATACAGCCAGACCTATTCATCCCTTTTAGACTTGTTCATTATTTTTTTTTCTATTACCCATTTCTCCATAACCTTCTACATCATCTACACATATGCATACCCATTTTTCCTAATTGTCGTCACCTAAACCAAACTAGAAAAAATATGCACATGCTCAGTGACCACGAAGGTGAAAGGATTTAACAGTCCAGGGATAAAAGTTTGTGACAACTCGCTTAAAATAATAACGGGTGACCATCCCTATACTAAAATAATCAGGAATCTCAAGTGGATCATACTCTGCATCAACTGACTATCCTAACAATAAACACAGCTAACCACCCATTATTACGAAAATAGGGTGTCAAAAATTTTAAAACTTTTATCTAACACCAATATAAAACCAACCATGCAACCATAACCAACAATACTACATCTAAATATGATGAGTGGTACATACAAGCTCCATTAATATAAAAGAGTACCATACAATGTACAAAGTAACATACATGAATATGTTGTCGGGTCACAGACAATACAATAATATGAGGGAGTAAAATATAAAAGGGTTACTCCACAACACTTGGTCATAAACCTGATATACAAGTTGGATCCTAATCTAGATATACAAAAGATAGGAATCAACTATGAGAAAATGCTGCAACAGTCTGCTACCGTTACAACTCCACGAATACACTAGATGGAAAAACATCAATGGCGTCCTTACGGAGGAACACCTAAAATAATACAATATATATACATAGCAGGAGAAAATATAAATGGGTCGTAGCCCGAGGTGAAAACATTTTATAACAAGTGTGTTAAAATGCATAATAATTATAAATGCATTATGACATGATTTTGGTGGAGTCGCACTCTTCATAAAAATCCAACTCACCCCTCAACTAATGCGCGCAACCAAGCGTATGCACGTGATCTCCAAATAGACGCCCAATTCTATCTAGGAAAGTTAATCTAACTAAATCCCAATATAAATATTCAATTAAAACCATCTAACTTATCTCACAATTTACCCCTATCTAAATTTCCATCTAAATCATATACTTCAATTTCTAATGTTATTGCTCTCTTTTATTTGTTCATTTACTTAATGTGTAAAGTTTACATAACCATTCTCTTGCTAACATATACGCAATACATAAACATTCTCTTTACTAGAATTTCTTTTATTCTAGGTATGCCATCAATATGCATATAATTATATATATGAGTTATTAGCATTAAAGTTCTAAGGACTAAACTTCTCCCAATTCTCAATATTGCACTGCATTTCATGCGTGTGACGTCTTGCAAAGCGAAAACCAAATAAGGAACCGTCGCGTTCACTACTCCTTGATATTATTGATTTTCGAGATTCATTATGCCCTCAGTGCATGATGCATGTAACCCAAATTCTTATTATTCAATTTATTAATTTATTATTCCCAATTCTCATTAGTGCACGGCGTTTCGTGCGTGGGACATCTCGTAAAGCGAAATCAAACAAGGAACCCCCTGATACAGTACTTTTGGCACTGTCGATCGTCGAGATATACTATATATAAATATGAGCATTAAGGACTAAGTTCTCCTCACCCCCAACATTACACTGCATTTCGTCCGTGGGATGTCTCGTAAAGCGAAATCCAAATAAGGAACCCCCCCCCCCCCCCCGTTACATTACTCCTTGGCAATGTTGGTCGTTGAGGTCCATTATGCCCGCGATACCCAAGGAACTAATCACACCAATAATATAATAACCATCCAGACGAGTTATAACTCGAGGACTCAGGTTCTCAATGCTATCATCTTCCAGGGCATCACACATATATCATCCTGGGGACCACCGGTAGGACTAAATGTCACCTACTTCGTGGTCAACTCACACACACAACGTCCGGGAAGCGTTCATAGTTCCTAACCGAAAAGTGAGAATGACACATACCCACGACTTCTCACCCCCAAAATAATAATGTATATCACGTAATAATCACCATGGACAACTATGACCTGGGGAATATCCACACCCGGCTCATCGAGCCAGGATGCTCACCCTCATCGCGCAACTTCCCAATGATAGCAAGGAGGGGGTATGCTTAACTTATAGCAATGAATGATATATATATATATATATATATATATATATATATATATATATATATATATATATATATATATATATAAGACATACGTACATCATCACATCATATAAATACATACCATCATATAAGGTATATATATATCACACTATTTACATATTCGTATTACGCTCTTAGGCGTAATTGAAATAATATTATTATTTAGTATATTTCACTCTCTTGATACACTAATCGTCAATTCTCACACATCTCCCCCACTTAGTATGCACTATACTATTTCTCACTTGAATTTTTCGCATCACTTCTGATTATGAATTATCTCTCACTTCTATTTACATTAAGGATATACTCTATCCGAATGCACCTCGATTAGCATTTCTCATTGTGTGAGACATCTCCCAAATTAATCATCGTTAAGGATATTTCTATATCCGTATGCACATTTATTAGCGTTTAATTATTTTCAATCCATAATATGGTCCGATCAATCATACAAACCTTTAAAGTTATCCCATTTGGGATTTGATTCCAAGATCCAATGTCACTACGCGCATTCTCACTCTTTCATATGTTTTCATAATTATTTCAAAATATAATTCTTAATGGTAGTGGTTCTTCCCCACTTAGTATACATACGATATTCTCTAATCGGTAATCTCTCACATGAAATCAATATGACTCCAATCGTTTCTCATAAGGGAAACTCCCTAAAATCTCCAAGACATACTCCTAATAATCCCTATAGAGATTCCTAATCGATAACCTCAAACGAAATGGAATGAAATTCTCCCTAGAAATACATCCCCCGAAATGCCCTGTTTTCGAATAGATTCGGCCCAAATTCGAATCGATTTGGCCCCGCGAATCGATTCGGCCTTTAAGGCGAATCGATTTGGGTCATAAGACCTTGGACTCTGTCTCAGGCCGAATCGATTCGGCTGGGGTCTGAATCGATTCGGTCACTCAGACCTGGGCACCTGCAACTTTTCGAATCGATTCCGTAAGGGGCCGAATCGATTCGGCTTCTCAGAAATCTCGAAAATGGAAACTTTTTCAAAGCCAAAAATTCCCAAAATTCATATATATCATCTTCTAACCATTTTTCTTCGACCCAAACATAATGTTATCATCAAAACTCATTATCTAATTCAACCCAACTAATTTTATACCCTCAAAATCATTTATACACTACAAATCTAAGATTTTTCCAAAAAGTTAGGTTTTAACAAACTAAACCTAAAACCCATAAATTCGATCCACAAATCATGAAATAAATGGTACAGAACAATTATTTAGCAACTTTAATCACTTGCCTCAAGTTCGTCGGGTCTGAATTCTCCTTGAAGTCACGGATTGGCCGGAATCTCTAGCTTCTCTCTCTTTTTCTTCTTGTTTTCTTTTTTCTCTCTTTCTTTCTTTCTATTTCTCTTTATCTATAAGGAGAATTGATCTCCCATAGGTTTTTAAGCATTGTCTCCCGAGATACACATCTTTAAATGATAATACACACTTTAAATGACTCGGTAACTTTAATTCGAGCCAAACGGACTTAAAATATTTCGGAACCTAAATAGACCCCAAGTACAGTCATTTTGACTTTCTCAACCCTGCCGAAAATAACTACACCCTCAGAATTTCCATTCAAAATACTTTCTAACAACTTCAAATTTTGACCTCAAATGCCAATTTAATATTTCTCCAAATAAAATGATATTTATTTCTCCCAAAATAAATTAGTTATCATCCCAAAATTCTCGAGTTGTTACAAAGTCTAACAACTAACTATTATAAAAACAAAAAATAGTAAATGAAAGATAATGAGGGAAAATATAGACAACACACCTATAACACCCCGTAATTATGTGCATTTAATTTTGAATTAATTCGGATAATTTTAAATTACTTGTGTGTCATGATTTAATTGAATTAATTGTGTTAATATTTATATAAATATTAATCGGGAGAATAAATGGATAATATTTATGAAATTTGAATTACTAAATGAATATTAATAATTCATTTAAGTCATAACGTGTATTACTAACGTGGTATTTATTTATCTTAGTAGGGAGTCGGATATAGCCTAAGTTGGGTGTGGGATAGGAACTTCTAATAAATTAATTCATATGTTAATTATGAGTGCACGGTTGAGTCCGGATGGGCCGAGAAAGTCAGAAAAGTTTACCCGGGGTGGTAAATGGGTCACGGGGTACTTTTGGACATAATCGGCCCACACGGGGGAATTTGGGCCATTTTAATTGAGCCCATATGACTAAAATTGTGATTTGGAGATAAAAAAAAAAAAGTTTAGGAGCTTTGGACAACCATTACACAATTGGGAGAAATCTGAGAATGTAGAGGAACAAAGAGGGAGAACTCTTGGGAGCCAAAAAAAAGAAGAACAAGGGAGGTGTTCTTCAATTAACCAAATCTCTACATCAAAGGATTAATCAGACACAATGAATCATAAGGCAACTGGTCAAACTTTCTTTTAAATTAATTGCAGTTTTCAATTCATATCATATTAGGTGTTAAACTAATGAGATTGACACATAAATTGGGTTTTCAATTTATGGGATTTTATGAGAAAATTCTATTTTAATGGTGATCATTCTTTCATATGTGTTGATTGGGAAACTAATTGATATTAGAACAATTGATCTACTGTAAGGGATTTAATAGAAACCAGTTTAAATCTTCAAATTTGGTTGCTAAGTGTGGGAATTGTGAGACTGGAAATGGTTGAGTTGGGATTTATTGAAAAGGGTTTACAGTATAAAATTCTGGGTAAAATAAGGGCTTGAGAATTATCAATGGCGTCTAACTGATGCAAAAAGAGAAGAGAGAGAATGTCCAAGGGTCATTCGAGGGACCTTGGCTATGGTTCTAGCGACGGTTATAGTCTTTCAAATGACATGACGCGTCGTTCGAACGACGGGCATCTCCAGAGGATTTTACTGTTTGGGTTAAACTTTAATTTGTGGATAAATTTCGTACAGTAAGTCCTTATGGTTAAGTGTTCGGTTTGTTTGAGGACTTTAAGGGGACAAACAGTATGAGTGGCCTTTTAAGTAAATGTGTGAGAGAGACATTTAAAGTTAATTTAGTTAATAAGTGTGTCAAACTTATTAAGAGAATTTGGGCATTAAATTCTGAATATTAACATACAGGCTAAGTGAGCGAGTCCGGGTATATTGGGTGAGTGACACCAATGTGTTAGATTAATTATTGAGAGAAATAAATTAATTTGTAGTTGAAATATAAACTCGAGTAATATTAACTTATGGGCCAAATGAGCGAGTCCGGGTATATTGGTTGACTGACACCAAGGTAATAAATTAATTAATGGATAAGTTAATTAAATTAGAGTCGGACCATAGACTCGGGAAGTTAATAAATTATATATATATATATATATATATATATATTGTGTGCTTATAAATATCAGTGACTAGATATTTATTTAAATTGTAGACTCTAGTGCTATCAATGGAGGTTGCACGATGTGGGTGAATCCCCTAGCTTGAGGATTAGGGTGAGTATATCCCAAGGTCATAGCGTCCAATTTCAGAGGTGGGGAATTTAGATGCTGTCCTTATACTCAAGGGAATATGACCGCCTCCATTACGTTTATTATTTATGTTCCGATTCAGCGGACCATAGTTGTCTCCAAACTCCAGGTGGGACGGAGTAATCTGGGTTGATATCACTTTAGAGAATACATCCAGTGAGGTATTACTCGAGAGGATGAATTATATGTATATTCAACATATGTGTGAATGTTGTAATATGATTTTACGTATATAATGGAATAAATACACTACACCAAAATGGGCAAATTGTCACCTTTCAGCCGGCCAGCCTTGTCAAGGTCATTGACCGTGACAAAAAAACACGCGTTTTATGTCACGGTCATTGACCTTGACACGACCGTGACAACGAATTGTCACGGTCAATGACCGTGACAAGCCCGAGACAAATTTACTTGTCACGGACTTGTCACGGTCATTGACCGTGACAATTATTTAAATTCTTGTCACGGTCAAAGACCTTGACACGACCGTGACAATCTTCGCAGCAAAAACCCTATCCCCCTTCTTTTTTCCCTCCCGCGCCGTTCCCTCCATTTCTCTCTCTCTCTCTCTACTTTCAGGTCCATTTTCTCTCTCTCTCTCTCTCTTTCATTTATATATATATTTGTGTGTATATTTGTGTGTATGTGTATATATATATGTGTGTATGTGTGTACGTGGAGGGGGGCAGGGGGTGGGGGGTGGGGCGGGGTTGGGCAGGGTGGGGGAGGGGGTGGTGGAGGGGGGCAGAGGGTGGGGCAGGGTGGGGGAGGGGGTGGTGGAGGGTGGGGTGGGGTGTGTGTGTGTGTGTGTGTGTGGTGGTGTGTGGTGGGGGAGAGGGTGGGGTGGGGTGGGGTGGGGTGTGTGTGTGTGTGTGGTGGTGTGTGGTGGGGGAGGGGGTGGTGGAGGGGTGGGGCAGGGGGTGGTTAGGGGTGGGGTGTGTGTGTGTGTGTGGTGGTGTGTGGTGGGGGAGGGGGTGGGGTGGGGTGGGGTGGGGTGGGGTGTGTGTGTGTGTGTGTGGTGAAAATTAAAAAACAAAATTTAGAAAATACCCTTTTGCTATTTTCTGAAAAACTTAATTATAACACGGAAATCTTTTAATACAGTATTTAAAAATCAGGTGTGCCAAACGTAAATTTTTATCAGAATTGTATTTAAACACAGAAAACCAAAGAGGCCCTAGATCTCATATATGAGGGTGAGAGTTTTGGAGTGGTTTACTTGTATGATATATGTACATTAGAGAAAATATTTATCAAACATTACTATACTGTAGTGAGTATGAAATTGACATTTACTTTTGAAATTCGCTACATGGACAAATGTGCAATTACTTATAATTTTTATAGTTCAATTTATATGAAAAATCGATGTACCATGGACAGACGCTCCAACATAAATAGAGATAAACAAATAGATATCGAAAGATAGAGACAACCCATCAATAGTAAACTTAATGGTAACTTTATAAAACAAACTCTGCTAGCCAAATAATTATAAATTCTAAACATTAGGGAGAGTTTCACATACGCGTATTTCCCGATGTGTTTGTATAATAATAATATAAGATAATTGCTCAAAATAAATATTAAATAATAATTACTAAGATATCAATTCAAATAAAGTCTTAATAACCTAACCAAAAGAAATAAAATAAAATATCAAATAAATTATCATCCACCTCATAGACATTCCCTACCAATCATTTTAAGATAATTTTATCCTTATAATTGGTTAACGTTTTATGAATATGGGTCCGCGCCAGCGGTTTTATTCAAAAATAGGGACTAAAATCATAAATAAAATGTTTGTTGTCCTATTTTCAAAATACATATTACAATAAATCCTAAATTTACAAACCCCTAAAGATAAATACCTTTGATTGCAAAGCACGCACTTGTATTATTATTATACAACATGTATTATTTCGACGTGTAATTTGGAAATGCTTGTTTTTCTTTCTAGAGACCCGTGTCGTCAAAACTTGGTAGTGTTCGAGTGTGTTTTTATCACTAAATTATTATTTCACTAACAAATACTCCTTATATCCTAGATTAAGAGTCCATATTTAATTTTTGTACTTACTAATAATACACTTAATCAATGGCTAGGATTAACCCTTATTCACTATTATGAAATTTGGTTAATTGATTATTTAAAAAAAAAAGCAAAAGTAGACTAACATATATATACAACACTAAAAGTAGACATCAGTTTTATAAATAATTGATATTTTCATTCAAAATATGTGTGTGTGCGTGTCTGTGTGTGTGTGCGTGTGTGTGTGTGCGTGTGGCGGGGGTGGGGTGGGTAGGGGTGGTGTGTGTGTGTGTGTGTGTGCGTGTGGCGGGGGTGGTATTGACGGAACTTACACATACGTTATAATATAGACGAAACATTTTTTTATCTGTACTAATAACATTTTTTTTTATCTGTACTAATAACATTTTTTTTACAGCAAAATTGTCTCCTTCAGATGTTAGGGCGAAGATGATGATGCTGTTTATGATGATGTCGTCGTCTGGGTTCGGTGGTAGCGGAGGCGACGAGGGCTCCTCCGCCCCTAGGCTCCCCAAATATGGAAAATTTGGGATTACCGTCGAAAACAAGTCGGAGCTTTTAGCGAGATCCCTCGAGCTGCTAAAGACGGTCATCGGCCCGGGGTTTATGAGTTGGAAGGAGGTGCCGTATGAGCTCAAGTTAGCTGTTTGGGCGACACTACAGGTAATATTTATATGAATATTTCAATTTCAATTTCAATTTCAATTTCAATTTCAATTTATATTTATATTTATATTTATATTTATATTTATATTTATTCGCAACTAACATTGTACTTGTTGGACAGGAACAATTAAACTTGGATCCTTAGCTACGCGATTCCGTCTTCGAGCAGTTGAGGGAGCAACACAAGACGTCGAAAAAAAATATGCGGACACGGTACTTTGGAAAAACACGAGAGACCATTTTACAATGACGCGGATCCGTCCCGCCCAAGGAGCCGATCTCATTGGCACAATGGCAAAAGTTCATTGACAATGAGATCGAGGATCGACAATTGGCATCTCGCCAATCGGGGAGGGAAAATCGGGCTAAAAAGACGGACGTGCACTACTTCGGCCGGACCTCTTACGCTGAGGTGGAGCATAGGATGAAGGTAATATTTAATTTATCTATAACTACAGAAATATATTATTGGATATTAATTTACTTTGCGGGGCCGATACTAATTTTACTTTACTTTATTTTATTTCAGGGGGTAGGGAGTGGGCCAGGAGGTAAGCCACATAGGCTCGATACTTATGTGGCTCTTCGGACGAAGAAGGGGAAGGATAAGGAGGTGTCCCCGAGCATCGCGGTCACGATTGTAAGTAATCCGACAGTTTAATTATTGTTAATTACGTTATAATTTTTTAGTTTACTTATTTTACTAATCATGTGCTTTTTGTCGTTTCAGGCAAAGCTTAAGGAAGTGCATGAGTCGCAGTCTGATGCCGACAAGGCATATTTGTCCACACACGCACTCAGCCAAGTGCTTGGCTCTGATCGCAAGGGGAGGACAAGGGGAGTGAGCTCGCGGGTGGCCAAATCTAGGATCATCGGATTGGAGACGAGCGACACCGGGTTGGCTCGAACGGTGAATTCACACGACGTGAAGCTATCCCGTTTGGAGGTGACGGTCCAAGATATGTACGCATTCATGAAGCGTACGTTAGGTGGAGACCGTAAAGAGAAAGGTAAAGGGAAAGGGAAGGAGAAGGCGGTGGAGGAGGAGGTGCGGGAGGACGAGGAGGTGCGGGAGGACGAGGCGCAGGATGACGAGGATGTGGACCTCGCTGCTTCATCACCGACACGTTCGTACTTCGACGATCCACTTCCCTATTTGACGCCCTCCAACAGACCATTATCGACGATTGGTTGGCCGAGTGTGTTCATATTGGACATATTTGATGGCCAGCGGATAGGGCGGGGGTTGAGGGACCCGAATATCATCGAGGGTGGAATAGTCCATGGACGTGTGCTTCAAGGGATGGAGTCCAGGGTGCTCGTCACGCATGTCATACCCGGGAAGGAGAACTCCCTACTGTGGTTGCGTGAACAATGCGGCACGACATATATTAGTGGGTGCGTCAATTCGTATGTCGTGTGGCCTACTCACCTCCTCACATTTACCCAAGACATGTAGTAACATTATTTTTAAGTTTGTCCATTTTAATTATATTTGGATTATATCGTCATGTATATTATTTTTACTTTGAAAATTTGGATTATACTGTCATGAATATATATTTGCATTATCTTTAGTTTGTGTTGGATATATGATGTTTGGAACAGGTACAACGTTGTTATAACAGGTACAAATATACTGCTGGGCAGTGGCGGTGGCCATACTGCCCAGCAGATTTTTTTTAAATTCTGCCCAGAATTGTCACGGTCATTGACCGTGACAAGTCCTTGACAACATTTGTCACGGGCTTGTCACGGTCAATGACCGTGACAATTTTTTTAAAAAGGGTCGCGGCTTAGTCACGGTTTTAAACCGTGACAAACGTGTCAAGGTCAATGACCGTGACACGACCGTGACACAAAACGCGAGTTTTGTGTCAAGGTCAATGACCGTGACACGACCGTGACAAAAAAAGTTGTCTCGCCTCGAAATGTCACGATCATTGACCTTGACAAGGTGAATTTGTCAAGGTCAATGACATTGACAAATGGGCAGATTTGGTTTAGTGATAGTTATGTATGGGTAATTAAATCTAGGAAGTGAATTGTATTACTTATATAACGGGTGTTGTGATTAACAACTTATAAATCATATCTTTAGCATACTTGGGTTTGAGTAGGGTGGTTGAAAGAAGTTAGATCAATCATCTAGTTACGGGTAGATGACTAGGGGATATAAAGAAAGCGTTAGGTGTGCACATTAGTTGAGGGGTGAGTCGATCCTCAAGGGAGTGCGACACTAGCTTAAATATTAACAACATTCACGCATTTTAAATTACTGCAATTTAATCACTTGCTAAATATTTTCAAAACGTTTTGGGTTCTTACCCTTGCTATCAAATATTTTCAAAACCTTTTAGGTGTCCAGCCAGAGGGACGTCAGGCTTGAATTCACTCTAGGGACTCGCAGCAGCAGCATGTGTGGATGTTGCAGGATTTGGATAGACACTTTTCTTATTTTATTACTAGTTTAGGAATGTTATCTCAGTTCATCTGGAGCATGTCGCTCACGGTTTTATTCAGTTATTTCATTTCAGATTGTATGGGATTTATTACACTCTGTTAATTTATTTTGGTTGAATTTGTCCAATGGTTTTTTCAGCATGACTTTGTTTTAGTTTTAATGATTTGACTCTATCAGTATGTAAATTTTATTTTGCTCCGCATTATATTATGTCGTGGTTAATAGAAAGATTAAAATTTTGACATCAGCTTTTTGAATATTAGGTGGTTAGTAAGTTTTAAAAAGTTTTCGACAGTGATGGTAAGAATGATCCATATGAGATTCCTATTAAATTTTATATAGGACTGATTACCCGGTATTTTATGGGGCAGGGTGTCACAACACCTGACCATAAACAACCAATGTTAGTGGGGAGAGAAGATAGGGTATAGGGGGGTCATTTCTTTCGTTCCACATCAATACACAGTTGATTAACATTTGTAAGAGAATATTTGGGTTTAATGGCAGCAAAAAGAGAGAAGCATAATCGCGAAAGAGAAGATGAGGGTTTAAAATTGAGATTGGTATTTGAATTAAAGGATAAGAATTCTACTATACAGAAAAGAGTAGCTGCAGATAGTGTTTTTATTTTCTTAAGCCTTGAGCACTCTAACTACTCATGAAGGATTATCTTGGGTACATTAAATCTCTACTCAGTGAACATTTATAGTCCCAACAAAGATTGTTAAATGCACGTGACATGTCATCATTTTTTTAACTCAGAGGGCCCGATATTATAAAGATTATTTAATGCACGTGGCATTATGTCAGCTGTTAAGATATATAGACAGATACAAAATATGTTTATATAATTTTTTTATACAAACCTTATGACATGGCAAAAGGACCCTCCTTCTTTATTTTATATATATATATATATATATATATATATATATTGTGTTGATTATGTGAACATATGTATATTCATGGTGAATCTAGCGATTGGGGACTACATTTGAGATCGGGATCGTGTACCACGTGTCTGGCTAAGATGGGTCGAATGTAATGGAGGTCATTATATTAGACAATAGAAAACAACAATCACTGCTTGGTGATGAAAGGAGCCATAATGACTTCATCCATCGAAAGGGTTTGGATGGTGTTACTACATAGTGATCGCCCCATTGTTTAGTTGTGTGTGTTTCAATTAAGCCCATTAGGTGATGAATGCCTATGAAGTTACCGATAGAGGAACGAGATGGACATCGAAGGTAATGACCTTTATGTGGTGTAATAAAAAATTAAAAGAACTTAATGTAGTTTAGTATGGACATTTGATTATGAACCACATGTCATGCAATATATATTATGTGATTTACTGTGTTTCCTTTTGGGTGACATAGTGAGAGTTTGTACTTGGGTTTTATTATTACACGCGTAGTTAGTTACATCCCTCTTGCATGATGGATAGTTTTTGTTTATACTTTATGATAGTTCAGAGTTAAACTTGCATAACTTAAAGATGTTAAAACTGAGAGAATGTTACTTTTATGAGACCATGTGTATCTTAATAAAAATATATGTGTGATCATTCATGGTGTAATCCTACTTGGGCATCTAATAGAGTTCCATGATAGTTGTTCATTATGTAATTGTAATTATTAGTATAGGTATAGAGACTTTTAGTACATTTATAACTCGGATTGGGATATGTCCAATGTTGATATTGGATTTATTATTTCCAAATTTAGGGCTCAAACCTAAAATTCTAAATGTTTTCCCCGCATTTATTATTATTATTATATATAAGCTAAGCAGGGGTGAGGAATCAAACTTGCAGTCTTCGAGATCTATTTATCATTCTTAAAACTGGAGTATTGTTTTATTCCCATTGGCAATGTATTCAGAGATACTTTCAATTGTATTTCTTTTACTTAAATTGGAAGAGTTGTAATAAGAGATTTTATATGGTGTAATAATTTATTGGAGTTTTAGATTATTCTTAGTTTAGATTTTCTATTGTCATCCTTTTTCAAGATTTTAACTTGAATGGCTTTTATTTATTGTTGTATTCTATTTATAGTGATGTTGAGAATGATTTAAATTAGTTTAGGGCTCCCTATATTTTGTGTCTAGCCTGATCAACAGGGTGTGGAAAATCGGGAACATTACGTCATTAGATAATGACAGTTCAAAATTGTCAATTAAAACATTCAACACACACACACACACACATATATATATATATATATATATATATATATATATATATATATATATGAAAAATAATAATTTATGTTTTGGTCAAACTTTTGATGACCAAACTTAAACATATGCCTGTATTTTAAAAAATTGCTCTTATAAAATAATTATGAGATATTCAAAAGATGGGATGGATGATAAAAATTATAAGTTTTTTAACAACGAATATTAGATAAAAAGAATTTCATATTTTAGGCTTTAGATCATTTAAAAAATAATTCAAAGAAATATATGTCTAAAAATGTGCATTTTGATGACATTAGATCATCATAAATAAGAATTTAATCATTATGCTTGATGCACAAAAAAAAATTAAATGATACAAATATCAAATCAGGGTGTATATTTGAAGGAGGAAATTGGTCGATTAAAATGAGGACTGTTGGTTTCTAACTGATGAATCAAAATTTTATAGTCTAATCATATGTGAAAGACTTCACGCTCGGAAATAAGAAACATTTGGTTGCAAATATATAACTAGGTAATAAACCTTTAGCTTCTACCAAAACTTTGATCTCGGACTAATATTAATCCTTTTCTTCAAAATATGTAATAAATAAAATAGATAGTCGAGGATATGTTATGGATCAGTAAAATAATAATATTCTAACAAATATTTCGTAAGATAAGTAATGAGAACTTCAGCTTCTCCATGTAAGCACCAACTTTATTGAGATAATATAAAAAACTTCAGGTTTTGAGGATAGCAATTTAGGACTCCATGTTCTTTTTAATTTCATATGTATGTGAATCTTATATTTCATATATATTGTAAAATACAATATTTCAATTTTTCTTTAAAAACAACGGACTTATATCGCACAATCTTTACACATTCCTAATTCTTAAATATAAATTAAATGGTTTGAATATGAAAAGGAATTAAAATTAATTATCATTAAAAATATAATTTAATACTTAAATGAAACAAAGGGTCATGAGACAAAGGTTTAATGGTGAAACCCATTATATGAAAGTTTCATATAATAGAGAAAATGGAAAGCTAAGAAATTGAAAATGTATGTTTAATTTATTTGAAGCTAATCCCAACAATATATATATATATAAAGATTCATTTTGAGAACTTTCAATTTTTTTACCCCATGATAAATCAAAACTTCAAGTTTTGATTTATGGTACATTTTGTTGGAGATTAAGGTCCAAATATTTTTAAATAACACGAGATCTTCGTGCGTCACATTCTCACTAGTAATAGAAAAAACTATATTCCAATTACAAATAATAATTTATGAACCTTTAAACCCAATAATAATTATGTATCTTCATATCACGGATATAATTGGGGGACTCTTAGTCTATCATTTCAATTAGTTAATCAAAACTTTAGGTTTGATTATGATAATATTATTTTTGACACTTTAGGCCTATAAAATTTAGGTACTTCACGTCCTAGAATTTACACATAGAAAAGTTCAAATTTCATATTTGAATGATTACTGGGGAACTTCAAGTCCCAATTGTAAGTATTTATGTCATCTCCATATCACAACATTAAATATTTAGGAAATTTGAAGGTCTTGCCTAATTACATCCAAACTTCAAGTTTGATAAAGAGAAAAATTGTTTAGAACTTCAAGTCCAAAATATAAAAAGTAATCGAGAACTTTAGTCCCAATTTTAAATAACTTAGTAACTTTGGGCCCAAATTAAAATATCTATATGGGAACTTCAGGCCCCAAATTAAAATAATTATTTGGGATCATTAAGCCCCGAAATATAAATAGTCATTCGAAACCTTAAGTCCCAAAATTCAAGTAGTAATTCGAGAACTTCAGGCCCCAAATTTTGAAATAGTAATTGGGAACTAAAAGATCCAATTTTGGTATTTCAGGTCCTAACTTTGAATGATAATTAGGAATTTCGAATTCTAATAAAAAGTAGAAGGCCATATAAATATAAATTTCATAGTCTTTTAGTATAAGAAAAAAATAATGCATCTCCATATAAAAGACAACAAACCAAGTTATTCATTTTTTTTTATTAAATCCCTTTTGAAAGAAGTGATAGATGTAGTATAAGACTTGATAAAAGTAAAACCTTATCATGAAGAGTCATGAAATCGAGTGCACCCTAATATTTTTTTCCTTCAAATTTTTTACTTTTGAGAGCAAGTTGGCTTCTTGTTTTATACTTCAATAAAAATATTAATAGAAGATTTTGTGGGAGTGACACAATATATTTTTGGACATTTAAAGTGTCATGTTGATAACATGTAAAATAGATGGGACACAAAGATGATTTAACGAGAGATTTTCATTTCGTTACTATGTAAAGAGTTAAGGGTATCACCCATATTTATTATACAAAGTATGGCATCCAAAAGATCGATAATAAGTATAGAATACAAGTGGATACTTATTATTTTATACATTTCATAATTATAAATTTACTTTTAAAGGTTTTAACGTTTTGAATGTGCATCCATTCTCTTCATATATTAACATATCTAAGTGATGTAGCACTTACAAGTACATAAAATTTGTGGGCCGAATTCACACGGGTTCATTAGAGTTTTATGATAGATAATATAAAGTCTAGTGATTCTGAAATGTAGCCAATATAAGATAAATCTAGCTCACACATAAAAATATGGTCTTAAACCGAATCGTTGTGTCCGATGGATACATATTATAAAATTGAGCAACCAATATAAGATGTAGAAGGGGACATCCATTATTTTACACATTTTATAATTAGCAATTCACCTGTAAAGGTTTTTAACTCTTTGAATGTGGATGCATTATGTTCATATATTAACAAGCCTAAGTGATGCGCCACTTACCAATACATAGAAAATAGAAGCGATTAGCAATCCACCCTTGGCAGGAAATGTTTTGATCTATAAGCCCCGTCTTAAAACATGTTTAGTCTAAGGCCTTTTCCACTAATATTACATGCGCGCAACTTACTAAAATGTCGTGGAAAAGCGCGCTACATGTGAATTAAAAATTGGCACTTCAAATTGTTAATAGGCAATAACTGGTTACCATAGCAAAAGTATTCTCCCCTATGTTTATTGGATTTAAAAAAATATTAAACGTTTGAATCAATGAAAAACTTCATTGTTGTTTCAATAAAAAAAATTCTTATTATTACCATCTTCATACAAGTATCGAGTTGTTCCATTTGAAGATTGAAATGTAAGTTTTTTATACATTCCGCATTTTGTTATCATTTTTCCATTCCTCTTTTTATTATCATCTATTGTAGAATATTAATTTTTTAATCTTAATAAATACAAATTCCAACATTAAGTGAAAAAATAATTTTGAATCAGATCTAGCACAAAAACAACTTCATGAACTTTTTTTTAACTTTTGCAAATAAATAACAAACAAAGTGCTCTGTAATTGTATTATTTTTTATTTATTTATTTATTTTCAATTGAAATTACGTCTAAATATATGATTTTAAAGTTAATTGTGATTTAATAATGCGAAAATAATAATTCTTTCTTTTATTTTTAAATGTTTTGTGCAAAATTGCATCATTAATATATCAAGAATGCTATAATAACCCTCATCAATTACTATTTTCTCATCGACCATCTTTTTGTGAATTTCTAAGCCTATTTTTTTATTGCCATCATCTTGCTCAATTTTACCTTGTCTTTTTTTAATGGACTCTCTTTGGATTTTAAAAAAAATTGGAGATTCTAAATTGGGGAAAATTAATCAGCTAGATTAGACAACTCATTCTCATGATATTGGGTTTGTGAGGAAAAACTACTAGATGGTGTAATGCTGCTTGAAATAGGGTTTTCATCGCTTAAATAATCAACTCAATTTTCTTCTTTTTCAAAATCAAAATTAAAATAATTATTATGATTATGTGCCCCTATCTCAGAGCCTAAATCATCGAAGATCTGAGGTTCCAACCTTACCTCCATACGTCGGTGAAAGAGGAGTCAAATGTAACACCCCGCTTAAAATAATAACGGGTGGCTAGCCCTATACTACATTAAATCGGGAGTTTCAGATGGCTCAGTCTCAACATCAACTTGCAGTACTAAAACATACGACTAACTACCAGATATCATATAAGCGAGATGTTAAAAATTAAATAAAACATATAATAGACAACAAACCAACGTTATAAGCTACTAACAAAGAAAAGAAAGATGCATACAAGAACTATGATAAATGATATAAATAACTACAAATGAATATGCCAAAAAGAGATAAACCCGAATAAGTTGTCGGGTCACAGACAATACAATAACTGAAATGGAATAAATATAAACATTTATAAATATCCCTTTGGTATAAACCCGATATACAACTTGAATCCTACATAGATTTTTCAAGAAGTAGGAAGAGACTACAATCTAAGTCCCACAACAGTCCGCACCAGTCACGGCTCCCAGGACTTTGGATAGAATGTCATCTGGCATCCATGCGGTAGGACACCTATAGTAATATATATGTATATACACATGCAGGAGAGAAAAGTAAACGGGTCAAAGCCCGAGTCATGAAAATATTTAGCAAGTGTGTTAATCTTGAATAATAAATATCAATGCACTTATTTCAAAATTAATGTGGAATCGCACTCTCGTGAAACCCCCTCACCTCTTGTCTAACGGCCCGCACCTATTTGCGTCCTGAAATTTTAGTTAAGTTACCCCACCTATAAGGACAACCTAACTTACCATAGGTACAGCCTATACCCAAGATCTTCCCTCCCATCATAACCCAAGAATCCAACTCTTTCTAAACACACTTAATTATTTTTACAAACATATATGCCATACTAGGCTTAATGGATTCCGGTTTATAATTTAATCAATTATAATTCTTAATACGTTACCCAAATACATTTGGGTTGAATCATATGATTTAATTTCTAAATAACATGCATACAAAATTATTATTGACAAAACTTCTCTCTAATCTCAACATTGCACTACGTTTCGTGTGGGGGGCGTCTCGCAAAGAAAACTCCAAACAAGGAACCCACCCGTTACACTACTCCTTGACAATGTCGATCCTAGAGATCCATTATTCCATACATACAATTCTACTATTACAACTTCTAAATTTCGATTATCATATAAAAACAGCTTAAAATCTCCAATAATATCCTTGGGATGATGTAGCCGAAATATTCCTTAAATGCAATACATCAACTCCCATCAATCTAGTACACCATAATCATCCAAGATGTACTCCATGAAAATTCCATATCCTTTCACCTATAGGATATATAAATATATATATATATATATATATATATATAGGCATTTATTCTAACCATATATATATATATATATATATATACAATCATCCATTCCCATAGCCAAGCGTACATACCACATATGATGTACAATGGCCATGCACATAATATACCCGGCTATATATATTACCGATAAACTTCATCAAAATATCATCTTCCAGGGAATTACTCACATACCATCCTGGGGATCACGGTCGGACTCAATATCATTGACATCGGGACCAAACACACACACACGACGTCTTGGGAAGAGGTCATAGCTCCTAACTGGTCAATGAGACGAGACATACCCACCACGTCCCACCCCAAAATAAATGCATATCATATAATAACACAATGGACGACTATGACCTGGGGAATATCCACACCCTGCTCCTTGAGCCAGGATGCTCACCCTCTGCGCGGAAACTTCCCAATAATAGCATGAGCGGGGTATGCTTAACCACATAAGTATATATATCATTATCATGCACAATATATATACATACATATGATCCCATCATATGATTAAACCATCACATAAGGTTTAGATATTCACAGCATAAATATATCCATATATTCATATCTATACAAATATATATATATATATATATATATACAAACTATTTCTTGTTAATATGTATAAGATATATAAACTCGGCTATAAGTATACATAATCCTCAATATACTAGCCGTCACCCCAAACTCATTTAATTTACCTCGATATGTGAATACGATCCCTCACTTGAAGCATATTCATCCATTTTTCCTATGATGAATAGTCTCCCAATAATATATGTTTATATTCAACATTTGGGTTATCACCCAAAGTTTAGTGTAGGAAACCATCACTACACATCTCCTCTATATTCAAAAGTACATAATTATCTATAGTACTATTTGACCATTGACATATACATGACTAATAGTCTACAAACCTCAACTTATCCCAACTTCATTTCAAGTGTTGGAATCCCAATGGTTACTTCCACTCAATTATGTATAAACTATCCTGACTATAATTTCTGCAACCACTTATTCTAGTTGATAGTACGATCCAAATCGTTCCCAATTTCACCTATGGTTCTATTGATCATATGAACCCCTTACTCCGGTTGGGTTACCGGTTGTTCCTTAATTTAAACGTTTTTAAGGATACGTGACCCCTCTCAGCCTTCGGTCCCCAAACCTTAATCTCAATAGAATCCTATTTACCATAAGGATTCTGCACCACACTCGGCCTACAATTTCAAATCGTACTCTCACCACTCTCTTGAATGGACCCCAATTCTTACATAATAATTAGGCCCACTTATGACCCCTAATTAGTAATCCCATTCTCAATGACATTCCCCCTATATCGGTATGACCCTTTCTAATTTATATGGATATAAGTCCCCCAAAATAATTTGAAAAGTACCCACGGTCCCCTCAGGCGAGAAACTTTTACTAAGTCTACAAAACATCTTTCTTTCATCATATAATCATGTCCCAAAATAATAAACCCAACCAAAAAGGGTTTGAAATCATCCTAGGAAAACTCCATAAAACAGCCCTGTTTCCGAATCGATTCGGCCCTATTCCGAATCGATTCGGCCTCCAAGGGGAATCGATTCGGGTCCAAAGACATGGGCTTCTATCTCAGGACGAATCGATTCACCTTGGGTCCGAATCAATTTGGTCAATGCATACCTGCCAATTTGCCTAAGCCGAATCGATTCGCTTAAGGGGAGAATCGATTCGGGTCGGCAGAATTTGAAGGGTTCTTCTTCTTCATAGAAACCCATGAATTCTAAACCCTAAAATTTCTCTTCTAACCGCCAAACCTTCATCACAACCTAATTCTAAACCAATAAATCAACCCAAAGTTGCTCCCAACCATTTCTGCACCATTAAATCCATTCTTTAAACATAGATTTCAAGATTTAAACCCAAAAATTTTTGGTTTTGATATTACTACCCAAAATCCATTTCTTTAACCCACAAATTATGAAATCAAATACAAAATGACTTATTTAGAAAGATTAAACACTTTCCTGAGATTTGTAGAGGTTGGATCGTCCTCGTTGTCGCGTTTGGGCCAGAAATCTCCAATCTTTTCTTCCTCTCTCTCTCTTCTTTTCTTCTTCTTTCTCTCTTCCTTTCTCTTTCTCTTCTATTTCTCTCTTTTCACAAATGAGAAGGCTTGATCCGTAAGCCTTTAAATCCGTTAAAACAATAAACCCAGTTTTAAATGTTAATACACACTTTAAATGACTCGTTTACTCCAATTCGAGTCAAACTAACTTAAAACATTCTGGGGCCGAAATAAAACCCAATGACAATCATGTTGACTATCTCAACCCTTTCGGGATTGATGATACCCTCAAAATCATTATCCAGAATACTTTGAAATGTTCTCTATTTTTGGACCTCAATTCCCAAATTTTGAAATTCTCCAATTTAATTAAATTTTATTTTCCCAAAAATGTAATTTCTCACTCTCCACGGTCAAGGGTTGTTACATACTTCCCCCCTTACAAAAATTTCGCCCGCGAAATTTAAGATATGCCTAGGACCTCAATCTCATCTAGTCCTTACATCAACCCTCAGGATCATTATACCGATCCTTTCTAGTTCTCCCGTCGAACCATATAGATTTTAAAACAAACTACTACCCAGGGCACCCATACACCCCGTACCCGAGCTCCACTCGTAAAATTATAATCAAGCTCCATTAGCCTCAAATCATAATATAACTCTTAGCAATATAATCTATAGGAACCTATTAAATATATAGAAGTTTAAAATTTCTCAATGGTTAAACTCTTCTCAATTCCTGACGCTAGCCACCTTCGTGCGGGGGAGGTCTCGCAAGCGAAATCCCAATAAGGAACCATCCCGATTCACTACTGTGTAGCTAGGTCAGAGATTGAGATTAGTTAAACTAGGGTTAAGGTTTTATAAAAGATTTTTTTATATTTTATATATTGCCCGAAGGGCTATACAACAATATAATATAAATCAATTCTGGGTCTTTCGACACGCCGAACCAACACCTTATGTTTAGGACATAAGACCTCAAAAAATACAACACTCTAACCAATACCTAGTTCTCAAAACTAGCACAACTATGAGCTAAATTATCCGCTCAACATAAATATGCCAGCTTTGAACCTCTCAAGTATAAAATTCCTCTACCTCACATCAACACCTTTCCATAAAATAAGTACTTCCCTCATTGGAAAACTACAATTACATGCCCTAACCTATCCATAAGACAATAACCTTATAGTCACTACTCAACAAACCTCTACATTTCGCACTCCCGGAATTCAATATTATAACTCTCAACTATCTCCTCATGAGACGATTTATTTTCTAAAAAGATGCCATACTTATTCACTCCTTCCTCCAAGGAAATTCTATACAGCCTAACGGTGTAGCGGCTAACCACTGATTATACCTAACGCGCGACATTCCCAATATCGCACAAAGCGTGACTTAAACCCAAGGAAAGGTATTCTACCTTATACTTCCACAATCCAAGGGTTTCACCTCGTCGTTGAATCTCAACTCAGGGTCCTCTACTTCATCCAAGATAATCATTATTCCTAAACCTATTTCTCCACAAGAGAAACATCTTCCTCGAAATCCTTCCTAACCATTTTGAAGGACAAAACGAGATTGCGACTACCGAAAACTCCCTCAGTCCTACTCAACGAACCTGAGTCTCCAAATTTCTTACCCCCTTATCCCAAAAAGTAATACTCCTAATATTGGGACAACTCCACCTACCTCACATCGGTAAAAGTCACCAACACCAGGTTTCCTAACAAAGGTTGACGGGTTTATCAATATAAACCTCCCAAGGACTTCACTATGTACCTCTCTTCAGATTTACCATACCAAGTCCAAGATTCGCCATTCGAGTAAATTTTCCTTTCTTACTCAACCAACGCTAGAACATCGAGAACCACTCCTAGAGTTCTCTTTCTTATTTTCGCCTGAATCGGGAAAAACAAATACCCCCGATCAAAGCGTACCCAAAATCTGTAATCGGTATTGTATCTCTAATCTTGCCCTTTTTTAAATGACATAATCTAGGCGACGTCTGAAACGAGAACAACTGTTATCAGAACGTCGATCAAGTGAATACACTTCAGAGAAGAAAATAAACACAGTGAACACAACAGTCCTAATAGTAGGGCTTTATATCAAGAACATTAACGGAAGAACGCAGAAAACCCGCACAGATCCTAAAAACTCTAGAACCTGATGCTCTGATACCATCTGTAACACCCCGCTTAAAATAATAACGGGTGGACATCCCTATAATACATTAAATCAGGAGTTTCAGATGGCTCAGTCTCAACATCAACTGACAGTACTAAAATATACGACTAACTACCCGATATCATATAAGCGAGATGTTAAAAATTAAATAAAACATGGAGTAGACAACAAACCAACGCTATAAGCTACTAACAAAGAAAAGAAAGATGCATACAACAACTATGATAAATGAAATGAATAACAACAAATGAATATGCCAGAAAGAGATAAACCCGAATAAGTTGTCGGGTCACAGACAATACAATAACTGAAATGGAATAAATATAAACATTTTTAAATATCCCTTGGGTATAAACCTGATATACAACTTGAATCCTACATAGATCTTTCAAGAAGTATGATGTGACTACAATCTAAGTCCCGCAACAGTTCGCACCTGTCACGGCTCCCAAGACTTTGGATAGAATTTCATTCGGCATCCATGCGGTAGGACACCTGTAGTAATATATATATATATATATATATATATATATATATACACATATATACATGTAGGAGAGAAAAGTAAACGGGTCAGAGCCCGAGTTGTGAAAATATTTAGCAAGTGTGTTAACCGTGCATTATAAATATCAATGCACTTATTTAAAAATTAAAGTGGAATCGCACTCTCGTGAAACCCCAACTCACCTCTCATCTAACGGCACACACCTATTCGCATCCTGAAATTTTAGTTAAGTTACCCCACCTATAAGGACAACCTAACTTACCATAGGTACAGCCTATACCCAAGATCTGCCCTCCTATCATAACCCAAGAATCCAACTCTTTCTAAACACACTTAATTATTTTTACAAACATATATGCCATACTAGGCTTGGTTTATAATTTAATCAATTATAATTCTTAATACGTTACCCATATACATTTGGGTTGAATCATATGATTTAATTTCTAAATAACATGCATAGAAAATTATTATCGACAAAACTTCTCTCCAATCTCAACATTGCACTACGTTTCGTGTGGGGGGCATCTCGCAAAGTGAAATCCAAACAAGGAACCCCCCCGTTACACTACTCCATGACAATGCCGGTCCTAGAGATCTATTATGCCATACATACAATTCTACTATTACAACTTCTAAATTTAGATTACCATATAAAAACAACTTAAAATCTCCAATAATATCCTAGGGATGATGTAACCGAAATATTCCTTAAATGCGATACATCAGCCCCCATAAATCTAGTACACCATAATCATCCAAGATGTACTCCATGAAAATTCCATATCCTTTCACCTATAGGATATATATATATATATCCTATAGGTGAAAGGATATGGAATTTTCATGGAGTACATCTTGGATGATTATGGTGTACTAGATTTATGGTGTACTAAATTCATATATCCTAGATTTATAGGCATTTATTCTAACCATATATATATATATACAATCATCCATTCCCATATCCAAGTCTACAAACCACATATGATGTACAATGGCCATGCACTGCCCTATTCATGGCTAGAGGTTGGTGTCGATTCCTCAATGAACCGTATGAAGCGGTTTGGTCAGTCGAGGTTCACTCCTTTTATGTCACCCTTGTTCGGACGGACCAATTCGAGGCTCAAGCATACGTGGATGGTACCGCCATCCCCTTTTCGTTATCCCTTCTCACGGACAAGTTGGCCGAATACGATGTTCCAAATGTCCAAGAATTCACCTATCCAAGGAACATCACCCCGATCACTAAAGACGTGATCATGGAACGCATTGCCCCGGATGTTACATGGATGGGGAAAACCGTCGTCGTTGGACGCCTTAATGAGAAGGCGCGCCTCACTTTTCAAATAGTGTGTGCCAACATCTTGTAAATATCCAACGACTCCGCGATGCGGACCCGTCAGGCCACATTGACCTATCACCTATTGATCCACACACTTCCATCCACTTGGACCGAACCCTATATGCCGACTTCATCACCGCGATCTGGGCTAAGAAAGGTGCTGCCCCACTTACTTATGCACGATTGATTACCTCCATCCTAAAGGATGCTGGCATTGCGGCACTGCTTGATCGTACTCGCATTCTCGATCCTTTTAAACAGGGAACCCTCACTAAGAGCGCCAAACAGCTAGCCATCCTTCGAGCGAGGAGGGGCAGTGATAGCGAGGAAGAAGCTGCCTCGAGTGAGAGTGAACGCACATTAGAGACACTTTCTGAGTCGCGTCAAGTTTAGCCGGTGTTGATGTAAAAATGGGGGCTGTAGGTGAGGACGAAGAGTCGACGGACGAGGAAGATGACCCTGATTTTGAGTGGGCGGGTAGAGACCTCACGAACCGTATAGTGGCGCTTGAGACGAGCTTCGGCAACTTTTTGATCGACTACCATCGCGATACGAGCTTGATGTTCTGTTTCCAAGCAGACATATGCCGAAGCCAAGGGGATCCTAATGGTCCCCTGCCATCCTATATGACCCCTATGGCCCCGACGAGCCCGATTCTTCCCAACCCCCATGTAATACCCCGTACTTTTGGCTATATTTATTTTTGGGATTAATTAATTAAATGCGTATTAATTAGAAATTAATCCGGATTATAAATACTAATGAGATGCGAGTTGGTATTTGATTATGTTCATATATGATTACATATGAATTTGGAATTATGAAATTTGTCATGAGATTTATATATGGCATTTTAGAAATTTTATTGAGACGCGTAGAACCGCCGCGTCACGGTAAAATATTTTGATTATAAAAATGAATTTAAAATCTATAATCCGTATGGTCGTTTTGAGTGCGCCAACGCGTCCGGAAGGGTCGATATAGTCAGAAAACACTACCCGGGGGTGTAGTTTGGATTCCGGGGTATTTTTAGGCCATACCGGCAACTTAAAGGGTATTTTGGTAATTTTACATTTTGAGGAATTAAAAGTGACGAAAATTAGAGATGTAAATCTGATGTGGATTAAACCCACTAAGCCCATTAACCAAACCATATTAACCTAGAAGGCTACGTAGGTTATTAGAAGAGTTTTCTAAGTTCCCAAATCAAAACCCTAGCCACCTTAAGCCACCATTGGAGAGGAAGCTTGGAGAGAAGAAATTCTGCAGAAAAGTTCTACCAAACCTACACCAAAATCAGAAATCGAACTAAGGCAAGTGACTTTATTCCATTTAATGTCAGTGAATGTCTCTTCCATGTTAGAAATTGAGGAATTTTAATTGTTCTTGAAAGATGAATGAAAATCCATGTAGTTTGGAGTTTAGAACTTGAATATTTTTAAGAGAATTGCATGTAGAATGATAGGTAGATAATTATTCTCATGATAATGGTGATTAGAAGAGATTAAAACAGATTAAATTCTGGGATTTGATGATGATATAAATCTAGGGTTCATGTTCTTGATAAAATTGGGGAAAAGTATAAAATCTTGTGATTTAATGATGTTTAGGATGCATTAATGTATTAAAAGATGTTAGTATATGACCTTAGCATGTTGTGGTATGATTAGAGGACTTAAAACTCTGTTAGAACGAACTTTGGAGAAGTATTGAGGTGTTAAAAATGGTGAGAAACGTAACTTAGAAAATCTGGGACGAATCTGGTAGCTCGTTAGAAGCCCCTACCCAGGTCGTTCGAACGAACTCGTTCGAACGATCTTCTAACGAGTTGACCAGTCGCGGCTAACGAGAAGGGATTTCGTTCGATATCTCATTCGAACGAGATATCGTTAGAAGGTATAGTTTGTTCGAACGAACTGGAATCTCGTTCGAACCGCCTCGTTCGAACGAGACTTCTAACGAGTTGACAGAGGAATCTCGTTCGAACAGTCTCGTTCGAACGAGACTTCTAACGAGTTGACAGTTTGGTCCTTTTTGGACTGTTTTGATTTTTGGAGTCCCGTAGACTGGTTCGAGGGTAGAGTTAACATTCCTTGATGATGTAAGGATAGATTTGGGACTTTTGGGTTATTGAGAGGAGTAAACTATATACGCGAGTTATATTAAATGAACCGTTCGGGTTGAGACGTGAGTGTCTACTACGACGTGAGAATCGATTATGGTGCATATGACGATAAACCGGAATAATAAGTGTTGATATTATAAGTTAGTACGAGAATGCGATATGTACTACGATTAAACTACGGTATTACTAAGACGTGTGTTACTTAGTATTGGTATATGAATTGTGAGTATGACATACCTACCATACTTGCTATCACGGGAGGTTTGCGTTCGCTTAGGGCCCTCTAATCCTTGTGTTGCCCGGATTTAGACAGATTACCTCGATGAACATAGGTCAGAGAAAGACTTATTGGGATGTTAATAAGTCCGCTAATCGTGGGAGCGTAGGTATGTACGTAACCCATGTGATGTGACTGTGTTCGCCTCCACTATTTGTGATTTGTGTTATCGGAACTATTCCTGAGAGATTCGAAATATTTGATCCTTATGTACGTGATGTACCGGGATGGATAGCAGAGTATGTGTGCACCACAGCTTAGTTCTCGGGGTGCTTATACTGTATATTTATGATGTGAATAATATACACTTAATTAATGGGAACCTTCATGTTAATGTTGTGAATATAATTACGGTATTGCTTCGAGAAGTATAGCGAGTTAACTGATAGTGATATATATTGCATATTAAGCATCTGAGTTTACGTTAAACCCCTACGTAATTACGAGCGTTATTATGTTAATAAAACCGAGTAAAATGGGTAGGACCTATGATAGTCTAGCTAAAGATGATGTCACTTAGCTAGTGGTTTGCGTCGTTATAGATGGGTACTTACGTTAGGAGTGCACAGTTAGACGAGAGGTGAGAATATCATGTGAGTGCACGTCCTAACATGTACTTTGCATTTAATGTTTTAAATGTTTTTAAAGCACTTGCAGGTTTTTAAAATATAACTCCACATTAGGGCTCTGACCCGTTTGCTTTTCAAATCTTTTTCTTGTAAAACCATTTTTAGGTGCCCAGCCACAGGAACACCAAGCATAGGATTCTCATTCAGGTGACGAGCTGTAGCTGTTTGTGGAAGCTACAGGGATTTTCTTGTAGACGCTTCTATCTTTTGGATTCCAGAGTCACTATCTAGCAGTTGTAGGGCATGTTGCCCATTTCTATTTAGAGACATCTTTTACATTACAGTTTTCAGACTTTGTTTTGTATTGTTTTAGCATTCGGTTATTTATTTCAGTATGGGATTGTAGTGAGGAGTTTTCCTCTAGGCTTTATTTACACTATGTGATGGTTATTTGTTTTACTTCAGTATGGTGAATGGTGTTGTTATTCTTTATTACACTTGTTGCATGTTAATCAGACTTATATTAAAATTTGACAACTTACTTTTTAAATACTAGGTGGTTAGTAATTATAAAATGTTTTCGACAGTGATGCTATTAACTGAGCCAACTTGGCATTTTGAATTAATTTAATAAAGGAGTAGCTACCCGGTGTTTAATTAGTCGGGGTGTCACACCCCACCCCAGTGAAGCTTGATGTGGTTATGGAAGTTTTTATTTATCTCCCTGTTCACATGGTTGTCTATTTTTCCTGTAATTGTACCACAGTTCTGTTTTTTATAAAATCTGCATTTTCACCATTTGTTTGTTTTATTTTTCGCACTTATTATTTTGCCTTGTTTAGATTTTAGTCCTTTTTTCTTGAGGACAATGCAAAAGTCTAAGTTAGGGGGGGTCACAAGTGCGTATTTCTAAAACTTCACAAATCTTCAAAAATGCCCAGAAGTTTCCAAAAAAAATCATAAAATTTTGAAAAACCCAAAAATATTTTTGTTCAAAATAAATAAAAATTGGAATTCAAATTTTTCAAAAATATCATTAAAAGTCGATTTAAAGTCTCAAGTTGTAAAATTCAACATACACAAAGCTGAAAGTGACTAACGATGGAAATTGAGCAAAAATTGACGACTTAGCGAATAAGTGTGGAGATTAACAAACCTGGTGAGATTCGAGCCTATCACTTTTTGCGAGTTTTTAAATCAATCCGAGTTAATTGTTAACTCAAAGTTCTTTTCAGTGCCTAAAAAGTCGTCGAGGATCTCAACCCTTTCATTTTGATCGATTATGAAAAACGTATGTGATATTGCTTTGAAAAACGTGCCAAAAGTGATCTCTAAACTTAAATTCATCTCGAAACGCATATGGTAATGCAATTGGCATTTTGGACAATGAAGTAGGTCATCGTTTGTCAACCCAAAATATTGGCCAAAAAAAGTAGAGAAAAATTATCCCTTTTGTAACCCAATTTGAGCCAAATAAATTTATACTTTCGTTTGACAACCCGAAAAACCCAAATAGCTCGGAATTGAGAAAAATGCAAAAATTCAGATGTTAAGTCCGATAAGTGCACATAAAGGGGCAAGAAAAAAATAGACATGCTCAACAAAAATAGCAAGAAAAGAAAAGAAGTGAAACATAGAAAAATATTGAAAAAGAAGAAAAAAAATAAGCAATAGACCAGAAAAGCACAAATGGACATCATAAATGACTTTTCCAATTCCAACCTTCCCTACCTCTTTCATTTTACCCAATATACCTGAAACCCGAAAAAGTTTTAACCGAGTCTAAATTACGAAATTGGTTACCGCGTGGACAGCTAATACACCAAAAGATAATAAAAGATATTGAATGCGCTAATAAGAGGCAATGTTCCTGTTTTTAAAATCGTATTTCGATGATGAGATCTATTAACCATAAATATTCGTCTTTCTACTCATGTGTGTGACTTTGCGTCCATTATATTTACTCTTTTTATCACGCACACCGAGAGAATAGCGACATTCCGATTGATTCGTTTGTGAGAGTATCCCATGAGAAGTTGAAATCAAAATGAATTTTCGGATAAGTAACGTAATTATTAATCGGTGGAAATTGGCGGTTAGTTTTCTGGCTTCGCACACACGCACTATGATTTGACACTATTGAACATGACTTGATGATGACTATTTTCTGGGAAAGTTTGAATTGTATAACTTTGGCATATTTTGAAGTTTCTTTGAGTCGAATTTTATAGGTATATTCACTACAAACCCTCACGTGACACCACTCGTCCTACTAGGGTGACCTAGGGGTTTAAAGGCTTGTTGCATACGCGAAATGAAATTGCTTGCCCGCGAAAAAGGTATTCTATCCCAATAAAATATTTTTCAAGAGTTAAGCCGCGCTAAGATTCTTTTACATTGCTCGGGACACGCAAAGTTCTAAGTTAGGGGGGTTTGATTAAGCATAAATTCTTTCCAATTTATCCCTTAATTTAGTTACTTTTAGTACCTCGAACAACGTAATCGATTTGACTTTATCTCATAATCTTGTTACTTACTTATCCTAACGAGTACACCGAGTTTCTGGTATTTCTTATTGATTTTACATGTCCGCCCCGAACTGGTCCGCCAGAAAAATAGAAGAACCAATCCGCATGGAAGGCAGACCGATCTGCCTAAGCCTCGGATCGGTCCGGTTGTCGAGATTTTGTAATTTTATCCTTCTCCTATGAAGAGTCCTAGTGTAACTAAAAATCCTGAAATTTTGTAGGGTATATAAACTCGAGTTATTATCATTTTTAGCATGGAGAATTAGTATAATTTTCCTTTCTTTCAAGAAAACCCTAGTTTAGAAATAGTTTGCAATTTTAATTTCAAGATTGAAGGTTATTCAGAATTCGGTGTTCTTAATTGTCGTTGTTACTACTTTGGTAAGATTAGTGAGTTATTTCTTCTGTTTAATTCCTTTTTACATCAATCTACAAATTTTCCTTAGTTTATTTATGGCTTTCTACAATTTAAAAATTATTTTCGTTACTTTTAGCATGCTAGGCTAGATTTTCTAAGGCCGGGATATATGAACCTAGCCTGATGTGATAGTTGCATGTGTATAACATTAATCCTTTGAATCTAGTGATTTATTACAACCGTATTGCATAAGAACACGACAATTTTAGATCTTTAGATCTCGTTTGCTTTCGGGTAACCGAGATGCTTTAGAATGCAATTCGAGTGTCACTATCGCGATACCGATTTACTCATCCTCAGATTAAGTATGATGCGGGCTTGAACCTCATATACGTAATGCTTGGGAGTACTGAATTTTGGGTCTAATTAATTATTTAAACTTACGATTAGTATTATACCTCCAATACACTAGGATTGGGGGATTGTATTCCCGCCCTGTTTTTCTTATCACATAGTTTAAAATTTCAAATCAATCATTCATCATTATTATTTTAGGCAATTTAGTAGAATTGCACCTTTTCATAATTTCATAATTGCATCTAATATAATCCTTCCGAAAACCAAATCATTTTCCTTTTCCTTTAGAGTCATAGTTAGGATTCATTCATATGTCCAATGTCGTCACAATTCCATTATCCTATTTCCCTATGGATACGATCCCGACTTACCGGGTTTATTACTAACGCGACAGGCTTGCACTTGAGCCTAGAGTGAACGCACATTAGAGACACTTTCTGAGTCGTGTCATGTACCTTTAATCATTTGTGAGTGTATACACTATTCTTTCCTCTTTGAAAATGTTACATTCATCGGTAATCTCTCTATTCTTTCATTTGATCGTTCATTAATTGAGTTTATAGCTTGAAATGTGTTACTTGAGAATGATTTTCATATATTGTTTGACTCGAGAATTGCTTAAACTTTAGGAAATGATCATAGGCAATCTTTGTTATATCACCCATATTATCCTTGACCTTACCATAATTGTTCCCCTTATTAACCCCTTTGATCCAAAATATAACCTTTCTTTTCATTACCCCAAAATCCCATAACCAACTCCACATTGGAGTTATAAACCATATATACACTTACATAACTCTGTTTGGAATGTTTCTTAGGATTGAATGATGTTCTTGCTATGTGGTTGCAATTTAGGAATGCGAGAGTGAGAAAAGTAAAGGAAAGAAAATAGTGAAAAAGATAAGAGAAAGTAGAAAACAAAAGAAAAGAAAAGAAAACATGAGAAAAAGAAGAAAAGAAAGAGTAGGTTTGTATATGTTGTGTATAGTGTTCAATAAGCTTTTATTACTCTCCCCGTTATTATATCCAATGCCTTTTCTGGATTGTATTTTCCAATTTTTAAAATTGCCCGCATTTTTCATTATCCCGAGTTTTCATCCCCGAACACCTTGAATCTGTACGTATTTCCTTCATTTCGTATCCTTAACTCCAAACCTATATTACAAACCTATAAAGTCATATGTGATCTTAGGGTGCATTCAATTCAAACATTTAAATAGTTTTGATATCTCTGAAAATGCATTTTACCTCATTTAATGAGCGGTATCTTTCATTGAGATTACAATTTTTCATTTTATATATAGCGTTCTTCATTTGTGACATGTGTGCAGCCTAGTTTTCATTTACATTTACCCCACATGTTCCGTTTGTTAACTCCCTGTTTTAAGTGAATTCACTTGATGAGTGTAATGCTCGTGAGGATTGAATATATGCTTACTGTAATGTTTAGTATCCGATTTATTTAAGTTTTTGCCAAATCACACTTCGCATGTGCTCATTCCCCTCCCATATTTTAAAGATTCAATTCAATGAGGGGCATTCTATAATGTTAATAATACGGACTTTGTGTGAATTTGTTCATTGTGCTAATAATGCGTATGAAATATTTTTCGTATTGTTGGTCTTGTCGCATGTTGGATTGGGCATATTTGAGGAAACCATATGATGTTTGTGGATTTCATCCCTGAAAACTCTCACGAGACGACACTCGTCCACTAGGGTAACTTAGGGGTTTAACGGCTTATTGCATATGGTAAATGAAATCGTGTTCCCTACGAAAGTGGCATTTATATTTTGATGCATATATACATTTTTGTATCGCCTTCTGTGGACTAGTTTTGTATGTTTCATCACAAGGAACTAGCAATGTCTTAGTTAGGGGGTGTGATACATGATGAATATTGCATATTTGCGCCCTTTATCTTTGTGCATTCTAGCACTTTTACGTTCTTAATTCCTATATTTATGTTTGTTTACCAGACAACCTTGGATTTGTACATATATATGTTTTACAGTGGTTAATTGTGCTATTATAGGTATTGGAACACTAAAAGTGAGGTTCGGTTGCATTTTTGAGAAGTTTCATCATCGGGCGCAACTTCAAGGGAATTTTAGTCAATTCACTCTTCATTTTTTGCTCATGTAATTTTCAAGGATGCACAGTTCGTTGAGTTAGCATCGCGTGGCCATAAGCGGCGCATCGTTGCGATTTTGGATGAAGAAGTTATGGTCGATTCCGTATTGTGGCTCTCCCCCCATGTGAAGACCAAGGAGCACTAGAAAACAGAGTAATGGTCGACCACGCCCAGGGGGCCGTTCGACCGCGTCTTATGATTTTGACTTTGGCCGAAGACAGTGGGCTTTTCCCTAGAGGACCGGTCGATCGGTCATGACCTCACGGTCGACCGAGTATCGCAGATATTTGGCAACTTGATCTTTTTCTTTTCTTTTTCCTTTTCTTTTCTATTTTATTTCCCAACTTACTATATAAGAGAACCTTTGTTCTCTTTTGTAAGATATCTCCATTTTGTCTTAGATTTTAGGGTTTTTTAAAGAGAGCTAAGCCCTACTCTCCATTTTCCATTTATTTATAAGCTTTTCTTGTACTATTCCTCTTCTTCCTTAATATATTTGTTATTTATGCTTTATTTCCATTGTTGTCATTTAATTCCCTTGCCTAGACTATCTTCTATTTCATTTATTTATTTCTTTGTTAACTAGGTTTACTTTCTTGCTATCAATTCATGTCATTTACCATGTTTTCTAGCTAATTTAGTCTAGTTTGTGTTGGATTGAGCTCACCTACGGGTTGACGGATCGTTTTGCTTTGGTGATGGAGTTTTACGTGTTTATTTCGAGTGAGTTGTCCTACTTATTACGCCTAGGAGTTTTAACGGGGTACATCATGTATGATCCATATTTATGACCTTTCGTACATAATTTCTGGGATATTTATTGATGCCAAAATATTATTAGACTTTTATGCGAATTTAGGGGTGTGACAACTCCTGTTTTAATTAACTATCGAAATGAGACTCAGTATTAATAATTTGTCGACCCATGTAACCATTTTATAGTAATTAAGTCGGGGTGAGGGATATTCGATGCAACCTATAGTTTGTATTCTCTTTGTTAATTTTGTTTAAATACACTCGTCTAGTTTAATCTTTTCCTTTTGTTATCTTTTTTATTTGATTAGCAATTACCCTTTTACACTTTTATTTAAAAGTATTAAACCAAGTAAATTCTAGAAACTTGTCTCTATGGATTTTCGATACCGGGACTAGCTGCTATACTCCCTAAAAAGAGTGTAGTCAATAGTTTAGGTTTTTATATTGAGGTGGTGAATAGAAAACAACAATCGACGTTTGACACGCGCTACTTTCCACCCTTAGTCACTAGACTTTTTGCTCAAATATATAAACTAATGGAGGAAATAGACTATTTCGATACTTATTCACCAGTTAGGAGAATTACATACATTCGAATGTTAATTGCCATAACATCAATACCTAATTTGGAAATACATCAAATGGCTATCAAAACTGCTTTCTTACATGGTGAATTAGATGAAGAAATATATATGGAAAAACCAAAAAAATTTAAAGCTCCTGAAAATGAAAGAAAAGTTAGCAAACTTGTTAAATCACTTTATGGTTTGAAACAAGCACCTAAAAATGGCATACAAAATTTGAAAACACAATGAAGTCAAATCATGTGTGACAAATGTGTTTAGGTTAAAAACACTCAAAGTGGACATGTCATTGTATGCCTATATGTAGACGATATACTAATCGTTAGTAGTAGTAGTAGTAGTAATGATATCATTAATGCTACAAAACAAATGTTAACTAGTAGACTTGAATTGAAAGATTTAGGACTAGCATATGTTATCCTAGGAATTAATATTACTAAAAATTCCAAAGGACTTAGTTTTTCTCAATCCTATTGTGTGGAGAAAATCCTTCAAAAGTATAATAAATATGAATAGACTCTGATGAGAACACATTTAGACATAAATCTTCGCCTTGCTAAAAACAAAGGTGAAAGTATATCTCGATTATAATATTCTCATATAATTGGAAGTTTGATGTATCTGACAAGTGGCAACCGATCGAATATAGCATACTCTATAAGTAATCTAAATCGATATACGAGTAATCTTGGGAAAGGCCATTAGAAGGTCTTAGTAAGAGTTCTTAGATATCCTATATACTCTTCAAAGCATAGACTACACTATGAAGATGTCTAGTAGTATTCGAAGGATACTGTGACATATATTGCATATCTGATTCCAAGGATTCAAAATTCAGATACCGATATGCATTTACTCTCAGAGATGCAACCGTCTCTTGAACATCCTCAAAGCAAACATGCATTACAAGTTTGACAATGGAATATGAATTCATTGCTTTAGACCAAGATGGGGAAGAAACAGAATGGCTTCGAAACTTCCTTGAGGAAATTCCAATTTAGCCAAGACATAATACATTGTAATAGCCAATCTGCGATTGGAAGGGAACAAAATAGTAATTATAATAGTAAGTCACGATATATCAATCGTCGACACAAAATCATTAAATAATTGTTGTTGAATGAAATTATTTACATTGATAGTGTAAAGTCATAGGAAAATATTATGGATCCACTAACAAAAGGTATACCTGGAGAGAAAGTAGTAAGTTTATCATGGGGAAAGAGACTAAAGCCTATTAAAACCTAAAAAGAGTCACCTTAATGGAAACCCAACCTAAATGACTGGATATCCCAAGAAATAGGTTCAAATGGACAACCTATTATGTGTGACTCAGCTAGCAATGAGAAGTTAATCACTTCCTCACATTCCTAAGATTAGTCCGTGCGCTAACTGCCGCGTGTATTAAAATAAAAATTGTTTTAATAAATTCTATACCTTCATTATAATGGTAAAGTGGGTTATTAGCAGAATACTCTTTGTAGGAATCACCTACGTGAGTGAGAAGAAGTTTCTTCTATGAAAATGACAAAGGAGAATTCTCTAAAACACTCATGAAAGGCATTGTGTGTATTCTACTATCTCAGTTTACATAAAAAAGTTGAACATTTTAAGACGTGCGTTCATTCATCGCCTAGTAAACTCAATAGTCTTTCACTAAAAAAATATTCAAGGCCACAAGATATCATTTCGATGCAGTGCCTTTCCTCGATACTTTCTTATAGGTCCCCAAATATTAAAAATAAACTTCTGCTTGAGCAGAATTAAGTTAAGGATGAATGCAAATCAACTTTTTCTTTTTGAAAAAAAAAACTCTTTTTCAATTTTATCAAACCAAGTTGTGACACAAATTAACTTAACCAGATTTTAACTTGTTTAACCCTAATCATGCAACTAGTGATTAAAGCAAGTAAAACAAAGTAAAGCAATACTCACAACGCCGATGTACAAGGAAAACCCCAATTGGGAAAAAACCTCGGACGGCCCAGGACAGACAATCACTATGACAAAGGTTTTACAAAGTCAGATGGTAGTCTTATACAACAACTCGATCCCCACGAGACTTGATGCTCCTATAATCTTCTACCAATCTTCATAGTGCTCACGTAGAAAGTAACATTCTTTAACGATGCTCGTCCATAACAGTCGCCTCCACGAATGCTTAGGTATCTATCGATATGGCCTTGTGTCGTCTACGACGTTGAACAAGAAAGTAATCTTATTCACTTCTCCATCGCAAAACCAATAATGTTCAAATGTTTAACAAACCCAACTTGTTGCAACAAAGATGACATAAACATATGGTAATGATAACTAAGATGTTTGTAAACTCTAAGGATGTTTTATAGTGAAAACACTTAGAAAACTGTGTGCAGAAACCTCTCTTTATCGTAAACTAATTTTTTCACTGCAAACAATCTTCGAGAAGACTGAGCATGCCTATTTATAACTATTTTAAGGAGGTGGGGGATATCGTTCGATCGAGATACTACGTCGTTTGAATGACAACAACTCTCGTTCGAATGACAACGTTTATCATTCCAACGACAGTCCCCTGTTTTAGAGTCCAAACCAATTTAAACTCTAATCCAACTTTATCATCTCTAAACGAAGTGTAAACTAGTAAAACACTTTAAAAACATTTTTCTTTAAAAATAACATCTTTATTTTTGAAAAATAAAATTTCATGTTTCATTAAAATTATGCATTCATACCTGTGTGATCTCGGAATGATATTAAACTTGTGTGATCTCGGAATATAATTAAACCTTGAAGACGAGAAATTGCACCAATTAAACTTCGGCATGATTAATTCCTTGTAGCTTTGTCGCAACGTATTCAATTAATCTTTGACAAGTCATAGTCTCATAGTGATCATACAATAAAAATCTTCCTATGACTCAAATATGTTTTGTTCTGAGAATAAGTCAAAACTACATTAAGACTATTTTGGAAATTTGGTCCTAATAAATCTCCCCCTTTGACTATTTCGGGATAAAACCAACAGTGAAATGCCTAAGTCGGGCCGTCAAGCCATACGATGCCTAAATCCCATCCCATAAAACCCAAAAATAAAATTACATCCTCAGTACAGGATAAGACTCATAAATGATGGACCGACAAGCATGAGAATGTCTCTGAATGTCTAAATTTGATGTAGACTTGGAATCTCGAATCTATTTACGCATACCTACACACATGAAATAGGCAAATACCCAGTGAAGTATGGAGGAACAAATTATATAAATCAATATGAAAGATCAAATATATATCATTTGTTATGTGAACAAAACATGATACTAATATGTGCAAATATATAAATCAGGATATCAAGTCATATACATAAAACTCCCCGTACATCATAGACATCTCTCCCCCTTTTTTGTCTCGAATAGACAATTCGGTGAAAAGATAAACAAATCTAGCATGTGATATACCAATATGATTACGTTAACTCATAATATGATAGATAAACATGCAACAACCAGCTAAATATGATCAATCAATGTCAAATCAGTTTCTAGCAAACAAAGAATCACACAAAAAATATATCAGTCTAAGCCAGTGTGATAAACTAACCAATGCAACAAAATATGTCAAGATTAAAGTAAACTACATAAACAGTAACCCAGTACCAAACTATGAATCAATATACAACAGGGTACTGAAACCAAATAGTCAACAAGGAATGTCAAACTGGCCAAACAGGTTGTCAATCGAATGAGCCAGGGATGTCATTTGAACGAGAAGCGACATCGTTCGAACGAAGACAAATGTTGTTTGAACGACCTAAACAAAACAATCACAATTTTCCTAAAAAATTAAAAGTGTTTCTTAGTGAAGAAATTTCTTGAAAATTCTAACTGGAAGGGACTCAAAACTGTGCAACAGTAGCAAAACTAAAATAACTGAAAACAAAAAAATATGAGTAACATGCCAACATAGTATCGATGTGACTAAACATGAAGATGGAGTGTATGTGCGTGAACTAAAATAAATGAATCATAATTCCACCACATTGAAATGATCAAGAATCTTTAATTAATAACAATCTATCATCAAACTTTATTATTGACAAATGTGACAATTAAAGTGTTAGCTTAATGAACTAAACAAATATCATGCACACGAATCCGAAATTTTGACGATTCTACAAACAATAGCGTCATGACACGATTTTTCAACGTTAGGATTCTTTGTGCAAATCCGTTTAAAATTTTGATCCATCCAAACTCCCTCAAATCTATATCATATTTTCTTTTGAATGAACTAAACTAATTTGGCCCATTTTTGGCATATGCTTCTTTTTATTGCCTTAAGAATTTTTTCGGGCGCTTTTAAACGGTGGCTTTCACGACGAGTCAATTTTACACTCTCGTAGCCATTATCAATGAACACTCGTCATTTTTTTCCAATTTAATCCTCACGGTAAATGGTTATTATATGCACACCTCCCCTAAGTCTACTTACGCATAAATGACAAGATTGAGATAAGAACGTCTCACCACACTCAAATATGCAATAGTAGTGAAACATCCATATAAACTCGTGCATGTGTGCAATCATAGCATATACACAAAATTGAATCAAAATTCATATCAACTTCGAAACAACCCCATAAAAACAATGGTTAAGATCATTCTAAGCATCGATAATAATGACCAAATGTCCTAGCCACATGGATAATGGAAGGAAGGGGGTCCAAGTACACTAATATGCTGCATCAAACATGTTAACTCACGACACAAAATAAATACCAAAATATTTTTGGCCTTTTCAAAGTATTTTGACTCAAATAAAAGCAAAATATTTTTGTGTTTTTCTCAAAAAAAATACAAAACAATTTTTTTTTTTCAAATAAGATGCAGTAAGTGAAAAATAAAATACAAAATTATAAACATGGTAATACACTCAACCTTTAGATTTATCATGGGAAGAATCAAGTTCAACCAAATGATAACCATGAAGTTCTATTCCTAAATCTACCAAATCCGACTTCCGAACCCAAGTAGGTGTGCAATAACGCATCGGGGTGGGGGAAATCGGGGCAACTTTATTCCTAAACTTTTTAAATGTTCAAGGAGCATTCCTAATGTCGTAGAAAAAATTTCTAAATTGACCTTTCCTACCAAAAAACATGCAAGTGTAGCAATGGTATGGAAAGTGACCTACACGTGGACCCTTTCTAACGTTATTATGTGGCTCTCTCACACGTGAGGGGGGACTGGGAACAACATGATTATCAAATCCAATACTACCCACATCTCTCTTAATTTGGACGGTGCCTAGTATCCTATCCAGCTTCTCAATTTTAGCGTCCAAGTCAAACTTAACTCTAGACTAGTCTCTCAAATTATTCTCCAACTCTGTAATCCTAGACTCGAGTAGATGCATAGACTTCTCTAACTCTATCAACTCCTTTTTCAAGGCCTCCATCAAACCTTTAAAGGTGTCTCTCTCTTTCTCGACGTACTCTATTTTCTCCCTAATCTTCTTCTCTCGTGCCCTAAGATCCTCAATTAATGCATCACTATTTTCTACGGCACGCTCTTTCAACTTAACTTGCATTTTCGAGTTTTCCTTTTTCACCTTCACTGTTTCCTCAAACAACTCTCGAAATGCAACTTGCAACTCTCCTACGTCGATCTCCTCATCCTCGCTCTCATCACCCTCACCCTCTTGGGAAGCACTCTCAATGGCCTCGAAAGTGTTACACACGTGAGTATCCTCGTGGGAAGATATATCGTGGTCGCTCACATGACATGACATAAACTCAACAAAGTTACTCTCAATGGGGCAATCCTCTCCCTCTTCCGGTTCACTATCACTTAAAGTGGTGTTGTATGCTATCGGTTTCTTACCCTCTTTCTTAAGTCTAGTGGGACACTCATCTACTTTGTGACCATACTCCTCACACCCGAAACACCTATCTGACTCATCTCTCTTAGGTTTCTCACTCTTATCCTTAGGTGTGGAGTCTCCCTTGTTCTTGAATTTCTCAAACTTTTTGGCATCTTTCGATTGCTTATGAATTTGAAGAAAATTCTTGAAGTTTCTTGCCAACAAGACGACATCCTCAAAGTCGGAATCGGAATCGTCATTCGAAACTTTATTTTCCTCCTTCAGGGCTTTCAAAGCAATGCCCTTTTCTTTATTTGGCACTTTCTTGGAGGTAAACATGTCGATTTCATAGGTTTGAAGGTCTCCTACGATCTCTTCTAGTTTCGATTAGTTAAGCATACCAAGGGAATTCATAACAGTCACTTTCACATCAAACCTACTCGGCAACGATCTCAAAATTCTCCTAATCACTTAGTTATCGGGAATCTTATCAACTAGGTTAAACGCCGCATTAACAATAGTGGACAACCTAGTGTCAAACTCATCAAACGCCCCACTCTCTAACATCTTAATCTTCTCAAATTGTGTTGTGAGATTTTGCAACTTAGACGCCCTAACCGTGCTTATGCCCTCGTGAGTGAGTGCAAGTGTATCCCAAGCTTCTTTTGAAGTTCCACAAGTCATGATACGATTACACTCTTTCGGCGTGACATGTGAGGAAATAATGTGCAGATCTTTAGAGTTATACTATGCAAGCCTATGTTCAATCTCAGTTCATGACACAACGGGTTTCAAACTAGTGACCTCACCCTCTTGTGTGATAGGTGGTTTCCAACATTTTTCAACTGCTAACCAAACACTCTCATCAATAGATTTTAAATCACTTCTCATCTGCATTTTCCAATAAGCATAATTAGTTCCATAAAAAACAGGAAAGTGAAAATTATCATAACCACCAAAATTCATCCTTATAAGGAAAAAAATGGATCAAACACAATAAAAATGTATTCTTCTAGCTCTGATACAAATTTGTTGGTCCCCAAATATTAAAAACAAGCTTTTTCTTGAGCATAGTTAAGTTAAGGATGAACGCAAACCAACTTTCTCTTTTTGAAAAAAAAAACTTTTTTAATTTATCAAACCAAGTTATGACACAAATTAACTTAACCATATTTTATCCTATTTAACCCTAAGCATGCAACTAGTGATTAAATCAATTAAAATAAGTAAAGCTATACTCACAACATCCCCACAAGACTTGACTCTCCTTTGATCTTCTACCAATATTCATAGTGCCCATGCAAAAATTAACCTTCTTATATGATGCTCATCTACAGTAGTCGCCTCTACGAATGCCTAGGTATCTACCGATATGGCCTTGTGTCGTCTACGATGTTGAACACGAAAGTAACCTTCTTTCCTTCTCCACCGCAAAACCAACAATGTTCAAGTGTTGAACAAACCCAACTTGGTGCAACAAAGATCACATAAACATATAGTAATGATAACTCGGATATTTGTAAACTCTAAGGACATTTTATAGAGAAAACACTTAGAAAATTTTGTGCAGAACCCTCTCTATATCGTAAAATGTTTTTCGCACTGCACACACACTTCGAGAAAACTGAGCACGCCTATTTATAACTATTTTAAGGGGGGGGGGATCTCGTTCGAGCGAGATATTATGTCGTTTGAATGACAGCAGCTCTCGTTCAAACGACAATGTTTATCGTTCTAATGACAATACCCTGTTTTAGAGTCCAAACCAATTTAAACTCTGATCCAACTTTATCAGCTCTAAACGAAGTGTAAACTGGTAAAACACTTTAAAAACATTTTTCTTTAAAAATAACATTCTTATTTTTTAAAAATAAAATTTCGAGTTTCATTAAAATTATGCATTCATACCTGTGTGATCTCGGAATGAAATTAAACCTATATGATCTTGAAATGAAATTAAAATCTGAAGATGAGAAATTGCACCAATTAAACTTCGGCATGATTAATTCCTTGTAGCTTTGTCGCAACTTCTTTAATTAATCTTTGACAAGTCATACTCTCATGGTGATCGTACAATAAAAATCTACCTATGACTCAAACGTGTTTTATTCCGAGAATAAGTCAAAACTACATTAATACTCAATTGGAAATTCGGTCCTTTCATTTCTCTATATTTGTCTCTATATTCATTTGATTCTTTTAATGCAAATTTCATTCATGTGGGGATTGTCGTATAAATTGTATTAATATACAATTTTTAGCTTAGTTTAGGTAACTTTGAGACTAATTTTAAGTGGGACCCATAAATAAAATGTGATGGGTCAAAGTACCTATGCGATCCTTGTCGAAAGCATAATAACTTGATATACTCATTTGTTCGAAATGGTTAAGGAATGAATGAACAATTTTGAAACAAAGTAACTCACTTAAACATAAGATCGTGAGAAAGTGGTAAAGTTACTATACCCCAAAGTTGGGACTAGGCATTAGATGCCTTTGAGGTATTCCAACTCATTGAAGGGGAAAGGGTCGTTACTATGCATGGCTTGGTTTTGGACTAAAAGCCCGCATGCATGCGCCATTTTTGTTGTTCGGGACATGGTTCGTGGGACTTTCTTGATTAAATATTAAATGTTTGGACAAAATTTAATAGGTCTTTTCAGATTAATTTTGGGCCTGTTTTATTTTTTCCAATCCAAATCAATTTTAATTAATTAATAATTATGCTCATTGAAATATCTTCGTTTTAATTATTTTTACTAATTAAAAACTTGTTTAATCTAAAGAATTGAAAGGTTGTGACTATTTGGAATAGTCACATTTTTTCTAACACCCTTTGAAGGCTATAAATACTAGCCATCCTGCCTAGTTTTTCCTGTCGAAAAAATTCATTCTTTTCCATACTTCATCCTCCTTAAATGTTAGAGAGTTTATCACGATTGTTGGTTCGTGGAACTGCCACATCGCAGTTGAAGACCATTTTACACTGGGAGACAATGCCCATTGTTCCCACCGTAAGCACCGTAGCAGGGGTGAATTCTATCTTAAGGAAAGACTGTTTAATAATTCACTCGGTCTTAATCTATAAGTGATTCAATAAATCATGAATTATAAGTTCCACCATCTTTTTCTATTTCTTAGTAGCATACTATTTTAATATTGGCATTCTACAATTATTTCTTGGCACTTATTTAGTATGTTAAAGATTATTCATATATAAAAGGGGCAACAAACTTAGGACAAAAAAATTATTTTTCCGTAATTTAATTGTGCTTACTAGTTTCTTACTAAATAAATTGTCTACAAATATGAAAATTTATTATAATTAAAAAAGTAATTGTTGTATATTTTACAATTTTTATAGCTTTTAATAAACAGCTTTATCAAACCTAATATAATTTGTTTCGATTAAACTTTATAAAACTATTCCATTATATTACAATGTTTTGTCTATTTTGGTTTATAATTATATTCTAGAATATTTATCATCTTCATATTATATAAGTGGGTTCTTCAACCAATCTAATAGAAAAAAAGACTACATCACCATCTGGAAACATGTTTGTTATTTTTCCTCCGAATGAGTTGTCTATTAATGTTCTTATTACCATTTCTAGTACTCATATATCATATTTAGAGAAGCCAAAAAAATTCAATGGTTCGGATTTTAAAAATGGCAATAGTAAATACTATTTAACATAACCACGATGAATCTTACAAAGCTCATTTATGAGGATGCTCCTATGATAAATGATAATGAACCAGATAAGACAACTTTGGATATCGTAGAAGCATGGAAAAATTATGATTTCATTTGTAGAAATAATATCCTGAATGGATTGAAAAATACATTATATAATGTGTATAACCCAATCAAGACCGTTATGTTGCTATGGGAGTCTTTTGATAAAAAGTATAAAATGAAGGATGCCGAAATGAAGAAATTCGATGTTGGTAGATTCCTAGATTTTAAAATGCCAGATTCAAAGATTGTCATAAGCCAAGTCCAAGAGTTTCAAATAAAATTTCATGAAATAAATGCTAAAAATATGGTTTTAAGTGAAACATTCCTAGTTGCAGCTATTATTGAAAAATTACTGCCATTTTAAAAATATTTAAATGGGGCGTGAGGATTTAATTGTTCAGGTAAGGATAAAAGGGAATATCAGTATATCTAAAAAGAAAATCGATAATCATGCTATGTCGGCAAAAGACAACGTTATAGATAATGGGCACAACTCAACAAGAAGAGGAAGCACAATAATGAAGGCACAAGTCAAAGAGGCGGTGCTATAAAGAAGTTAAAGGAAAAGTTCTTTAATTGAAACAAGCAAGGTCATAGGGACAAGGACTGTCACAAACCAAATAAGATATAAAACATCAAAAGGAAGGCAACTCGAGATAACATAACTGAAACTGATAAATTGTTTGATGATCTTGGCGATATAAATCTCTCCATAATTATCTCTGAAGTGAATTTTGTAGGCAATACGAAATAATGTTGGGTTGATACCAACGCTACACGCCATATATGCTCGGATAAAAATATGTTCACAACCTACCAACCAATTGCAACTGGAGAGCAACTATTTATTAGAAACTCCTCAACCTTAAAGGTTGAAGGCTAAGGTAAAGTTGTGCCAAAAATGACATCGAGAAAGCATCTCACACTCAATGATGTCATTTTGGGCACAACTCTCTCAATCTTAAACTCCTCAATCTTATTTTTGGCTCCATGTTAAGCAAGAAAATGAACATCGTGACTTATATACCAAAAATTAACAACAACAACAACAACAACAACAACAACAACAACAACAACAATAATAATAATAATAATAATAATAATAATAATAATAATAATAATAATAATAATAATAATAATAATAATAATAATAATAATAATAATAATAATATGATATCTTCTGCTTAGATGCTTGAGTCTATGAATGTGTGGCATCGTAGAATAGGATATGTTAATTATAATACTTTAAGAAAATTAATTCACTTTGAATTGCTTCCTAAATTTAGCAATGATACAAATCATAATGTGAAATGTGTGTAAAAGGTAAATTAATGAGAACAAATTTCCACTCAATTAAAAGAAGTAGTGAACCCTTAGATTTGATTCACACTGACATGTGTGATTTAAAATAATTCAAACTAGAGGTTGAAAAAGGTACATTATTACCTTTGTGGATGATTGCACTAGATATTTGCTATGCTTACCTATTAAGGAGAAAAGATGAAGAAATTGAAATATTTAGACATTACAAGAATGAACTTGATAATCAACACGACAAAAAGATTAAGGAATTAAGAAGCCCTATAGGTGGTGAATATGACTCTCCTTTTAAAAAAATATGTTTAGAAAATAAAATTATTCCCCAAACAAATAATCCTTACTCATCTCAATCTAATGATATTATTGAATGCAAAAATCGAACTCTAAAAGAGATGTGGGGGAAGTATTGATTTTTGATAACTATATTCTCAACAAATTTATTCATAAGAAAACAAACATGATACCCTATGAAATGTGGAAAGGTAGAAAACCTTCTTAAAAATACTTAAAAGTGTGGTGGTGTCTTGCAAGGTATCGGTTCCCGACCCTAAAAGGATGAAATAGTCATAAAACCATAGATTGTATATTTATTAGTTATGCTAACAATAGTAGTGCATATCGATTCCTTGCGCATGAATCTGTCATTCCTAACATTCACGTTAATACTATTATAGAATTAAGGAATCAATCATTTTTTGAAAATATTTTTCCTTATAATAATGCAAAAGAAAAAATTCTCATAAAATAACTCCCAAAGCTACGAATATTGACTCTCAAAATGTCAATTAGGATAATGCGGATGAACCTTGACATAAAAAAAGAGCTAAGACATAAAAATCTTTTGGTCCAAATTTTTTAACTTACATGTTAGAAGGTGAACCTAAAAATGTCAAAAAGGCTCTGTCCACTCCAGAAGCTTCTATTGGAAGGAAGATAGTAATAGTGAGATAGAATCCATTATGCAAAATCATACATGAAAACTAGTGGATCATACACTAAGAACCAAGCCCTTAGGGTGTAAATGGATCTTCAAAGGGAAGACAAAAGCTGATGTACCAATCGATAAATATAAGGTTAGACTTGTTACTAAAGGATACAAGCAAGTGGAGGGAATAAACTATTTTGACACTTATTGACCACTTACGAGAATAGCATCTATCCGAATTTTTATTGTAATAGCAATGATACATAATTTGTAAATACATCAAATGGTTGTCAAAACTACTTTCTTAAATGGTGAATTAGATGAAGAAATATTTATGGAATAACCAAGAGGTTTTAAAGCTCCAGAAAATTAAAGAAAAGTTTTCAAACTTATCAAATGACTTTATGGTTCGAAACAAGCACCTAAACAATGGCATATAAAATTTGACAGCTTGATGAAGTTAAATGGTTTCAAAATAAATGAATGTAAAAAACGTGTTTATGTCAAAAGCACTTAAAGGGGGCATGTCATTATATGTCTATATGCAGACGACATGCTAATCATTAGTAGTGATAATAATATCATTAATGCAACCAAATAAATGTTGACTGGTAGATTTAACATGAAAGATTTGGGTCCAACAAATGTTATTTGATGAATTAAGATTACTAGAACATCCGAAGGACTCAGTTTGTCTCAATCCCTTTATGTTGAGAAAATACTTGAAAATTATAATAAATATGAACAGACTCCGATAAGAACACCTGTAGACCTAACTCTTCACCTTACTACAAATACATATGAAAGTATATCTCAATTAGAACATTCTCATATAATTGGAAGTTTGATGTATCCATCAAAATGCACTCTCGATCGGATATAGTATACTCTATAAGTAAGCTAAGTCGATATACGAATAATCCTGGGAAAGACCAGTAAAAGGCCTTAGAAAGAGTTCTCAAATATCTTGGATACTCTTCAAATGATGGATTGCACTATAAATATCAAGCAATATATGAATGATACAATGACGCAGATTGGATATCTGATTTAAATTATCCAAAATCCATAAGTGGATGTGTATTCACTCTCGGAGCTTCGTCCCTGTCTTGAAAATCCTTGAAGCAAACACGCATTGCAAGATCAACTCTTGAATCCGAATTCATTACTTTAGAAAAGTTGGGGAAGAAGCATAATGAATTCGAAACGTTATAGAGGAAATTCCAATTTGGCCAAAGCATAATACATTGTGATATCCAATCTGCTATTCGAAGGGCACAAAATAGTAATTATAACGGTAAGTCACGACCATACATCGTTGACAAGTAACCGTTATACAACTGATGTCGAACCGAATTATTTTTATTAACTATATAAAGTCAAAGAAAAATATTGTGGGTCGACTAACAAAAGGTATACCTAGAGAGAAAGTGGTAAATTCATCATGGGGAATGGACCTAAAGCCTCTTAAAACCTAAAAATAGTCGCCTTAGTGGAAATCCAACCTAAATGAGTGTAGATCTTAAGAAATAGGTTCAAAGGGAGAACCTAAATATGTTTGACTTAGCTAGTACTGAGAAGTTAATCATTTCCTACCATTCCTAAGATGAGTCAGCGTACAAACTACCACGTGTATTAGGATAAACTTTGCATTTAATAATTCCTATATCTTGAATATGATGGACAATTAAGGTATTATTAGAATTCTCTTTATAGGAATCACTTATGTGAGTTATAAGGGGTCACTTCTATGAGAATAACGAACGCTAATTCTCTAAAACACTCATGAAATCAGGAGGTGTCCAAGGCCAAAATAGGCATTGTGTGAATTATAGTATCTCAGTTTAAACAAAAAAGTTGATCAATTTAAGACATCAGGTTCATTGCTCAGCTAGTAAACTCGTTAGTCTTTCACTAGAAAAAATTCAAGGACACAAGCTATATTTTCGATGCAGTGTCTTTCCTCGATACTCTCTCTCTATATTTGTCTCTATATTCATTTGATTCTTTTAACCCAAATTTCATTCATGTGGGGGATTGTTGGATAAATTGTATTAAAAAATAATTTTCAGCTTGGTTGAGGCAACTTTGAGACTAATTTTAGGTGTGATCCACACGTCAAATGTAACTACGTATATGATCCTCGTCGAGAGGAGAATATCGTGATATAGTCATCCTTTCAAAATAGTTAAGGAATGAATGATAAATATGAACTCAAAGTAACGTACTTAAACACAAGCTACTTGGTGTAGCTAATGTAGAAGTTTTCCCACATTCAAAAAATGTAATAAAGTGGTAAAGTTAATATACCCCAAAGTCGTAACTAGGCATTAGATTCCTTTAGGGTACCTCAACTCTTTGAAAGGAAAAGGACTAACACTATACATGGTTTGGCTTTGGGACAAAAGCCCACATGCGCGACCTGTGGATCGTGATTCTTTCTGAAGTAAATATTAAATTTTTGAACAAAATTTAATAGGACTTTTGGGATTAATTTTTGGGCCAGTTTTGGTTTTTCCAACCCAAATCAATTTTAATAATTAATAAACTGTGCTAATTAATACGTCATCGTTTTAATTATTTTAATTAATTAAAAATGTGATTTAATCTAGAGTGTTGAAATGTTGTGACTGTTTCGAAAAGTCACATTTTTTTCGGGAAAACACACCTTTCAAACCTATAAATACAATCCCTTCTGCCCAGTTTTCCCTGTAGAAAAAAATTCTTTTTTTCAAGCTCCGCTCTCCTTAAAAGTTAGAGAGATTATCACCATTGTTGGTTTGTGAAACTACCACACCGCATTGCTTCATGTGGTTGTTGAAGATCTCTTTACACTGGGAGACAGATGCCCTTTGTTTCCATCATAAGCACCGTAGCAAGGGACGAATTCTGTCTTAAGGAGAGACTATTTAACGATCGCCCGATCTTAATCAATAAGTGATTCAATAAATCACGAACTGTAAGTTCTACTTTCTTTTTCTGTTACTGAATAGCATATTGTTTTAATATTTTCTTTCTGCAATTATTGTTTTAACATTTAATGTATAGATTTTAAAATATTGGATTCAAAGACCCTCATAAGCCAAGTTCAAAAGCTTCAATTAATATTTCATGAAATAAGTGTTGAAATTTTGATTTTAAGTGAAAAATTCCAAGTTGCAGGTGTTATTGAAAAATAACCGTTATCTTGAAAAGATTTTAAAAATTATTTGAAGCATAAATGGAAAGAAATAAGGCACGAGGATTTAATTGTTCGATTAAGGATAGAAGAGAACAACCGTATGTCCGAAAAGAAAACTAGTTTTCATGCAATATCGACAAAAACCAAGGGTGATAATTTTAGAAATGGTACGAAAACACAACACGGACCGACACGAAATTGACACAATGTTTAGTGTTCGTATCGTATTTTTTTTACACGAAGTCGTGTCGTGTCGTGTTTGTATCAAAATTATTAGTCGTATTATCGTGTCTTGTTGTGTTATCGTACTTTCATTTGGGGTTATCGTGTCTATTTATGTTTAATTTTGCGTGAAATTTTAAGAAATCGTGTGATTCGTGTCGTTTCGTGTTATGTCGTTTTTATTTGGATCATGTTCATATCAACTAAAAAAATACGAACTCACGTCGTGTCGTGTCTAAAAAAATCATTGTTGTGTCGTATCGTATCGTATCGGTACGAAACCTGATCCAAATACATGAATTGTCACCCTTAATAAAAACTAACGTGATACAGGATGAACACAAATTTAATGTGAGAAGATGGACATAAATTCAGCATGGAGGCCCAAGTAAAAAATTCGGTACTATAAAAAAGTTCAAAGAAAAGCATTGAAATTGCGAACCAAAAAATCAACATAAATTTAAATCAGAAAGTGATTTAACATGTTTGCAAACTTTTCTTTCATTTCCTACCCGGTTTTGAATTTTGCCAGCGGTCCCTCTATCCCCACTTCAAAATTATTTAACCCCACTCCACCTTTACACCAAATGACTATAATACCCTCAAATTTCACTATTTCTTTTTCTTTCATTCAAAGCACATTTACCACCAACTAAAACAAATTGATTTGATAAAAATCAAAAATTCATATTTTCAATAAAAAAATGATTTTTTTTTATTAAAAAAAATTGTTTTTAATAAGATTCTATTTTTAAAATGTTTTTTTAGACTTTTTATAACTGTTTAAAAAAAATTCAATTGTTTTAAAAATATAAATCTTATATATATATTTTTAATTAAAAAACTGTTTAAAAAACGTAAAATTTGTTTCCTAAAAAAATTGCTTTCTTAAAAATGTGTTTATTTTGTTTACAAATTTTATTTTTGGTTAAAAACTGTTTTTTTTTGTACTATTTAAAAAATAATCTTTTTAACTATTTAAAAAAAAACTCCACATCAGCGGGTATCTATAGGTGGTCGAACAGCCTATACATACCACTGACGCATACCATTTTATTTTAAAATAGTAAAAAAATTATTTTTAGAATAATGCAAAAAAGATTATTTTTAACTAAAAATAAAATTGGTAAGAAATCAGTTTTTAAAGAAAACAAATTTTACATTTTATAAACAGTTTTTTAATAAAAAAAAATAGATAAGATTCTCAAGTACAATTTCTTTTTTATACATAAAAGGCTGTTTTAATAGCTAAAACAGTTTATTTTTGTAATAATTGGATCGCTCTAGCACTATCGTAATCGCTAAAACAGCTTATATATAGGCGATCCCCACTTAGATATTCCTCCGGTGCGGACCAACATATACGAAAAAATAATCTGCGCCAGCGGTATGTATAGGTGATCGGACCCCTATACATTCCCACTGATGTGGACCATTTTTTTTTTAAGTAGTAAAAATATTATTTTTTAACTAGTACAAAAAAAGCAATTTTTAACCAAAAACTAAAATTTGTAAATAAAATAAACACATTTTTAAGAGAACAATTTTTTAAGGGAACAAATTTTACGTTTCATAAATAGTTTTTTCATAAAAAAATATATAAGATTTATATATTTAAAATAATTGAAATGTTTTTTTAAATAATTATAAAAAGTGTAAAAAAATATTTTTAAAATAGAATCTTATTAAGAACAATTTTTTTAATAAAAAAATAGTTTTTTTTATTGAAAATATAAATTTTTGATTTTTATGAAATGAATTTGTTTTAATTGATGGTAAAATGTGTTTTGAATGAAAGAAAAAGAGATAATGAAATTTAAGAGTATTATAATTATTTGATATAAAAGTGAAGTGAAATTAGATGATTTTGAAGGGAGAATAGAGGACTTTTCCCAACCAAAAGATGGCCAGCCTGATTTTCGTCAACTGCACTGTAGGGACAGATGGCGACGGGTCTGAGGATTCACCCACCACAAGACAAGGATTGTCTGCATTTTTCAACAGCAAAGGGCTTGTCACAATCAGACCCGATGCCTTCAAGAGAGCCCTCAACGGAAACATTTTCTTGGCATGTCCGCAAAAGCCAACGTGATAAAGGCACAAGTCAAAAATAGAACATCATATTAAAAAAGTTCAAGGGAGAGTGTTTTAATTGCGATAAGCAAGGTGATAGATGAGCATTCTTGCCGACCGAAAAAGGTACACAAATTTAACAATAAAACGATTTAACACGTTTGCAAAATTTGCTTTTATTTCCTACCCGCTTCTGAATTTTGGACGCTTGAAACTATGTTTAGCAACAAACAAAACATGGCCAGCCTCATTTTCGTCGACTGCACTGTAGCGACAGATGGTGATGGTTTTTGTCAACAACCAAGAGATGGCCCACCACAGAAAGAGTTTTTTCGGCCAAGTTTCCGGCATTGCATCCCTGCCCAACTGGATTATCTGCACTAGTAGTGGTTAAATGTTATTCAAATAATTAAATAATTCATATTAGTTCACTCATTTAAATATGGAGTTCATATTTAAAGTTATGAGTTAAATATGATCCTCATATTTTAAAGCTATGAGTCAAATATGGGCTCATATTTGAAAGCTAGAAATCAAATATAGATCCGAATTTTAAAAGATACAAATAAAATATAATACTCATTTTTAAAATTTGTGAATAAAATGTGAGTTTTTTACATATACCTCGAATTGTAATACTTAATACTTACTTTGGTAGAAAAACAATGGGTTGACCTAACCCAGATTTGCCCCGGCCCACATTTAGTCCAACCCACATTTAGCCCAACCCATATTTGACCCGCTCAAATTAGGCCCAACCCATAATTTTGCCAGTGCTAATCTGCACCGAGACCCACACCCTCTTCTCCCAAAATGGAATAGCTATCAAAAGTTCACGTTTGGGCGGGAAACAACTGTATCTAGAGAGAAGAAATCCAAATAGTATATTAGCCCTCCACGTGATAATTTTTTTTGTCATTCGGACTGGGTTCGGATTTTTTCGGTTTTAAAGTGTATTTGGTAATATAAGGAGTATTTGGAAGATTCGGAATTGCAAAAATTTACTTGCAATATCCGTTGGCGCATTTTCGGGCTTTTGCAAATTCTCTTCTTTTTCTAATTTTTTCTAATTTTTTTCAATTTTTTTCATTTTTTTTCTTTCTATTTTTATTGAGCATTTTTTTCTATTTTTTCTCCTCTTTTTGATGCACCATTTGGACTTAATTTATGAATTTATAATTTTCACAATTTCGGGCCAATTGGAGTTTTCGGTTTAACAAATGAAAATGAAAAAAATATTAGGCTCAATTGGGCTTGCAAAATGATAGAATTTTTTACAACTTTTTTATGGCTAATATTTTTGGGGAAACAAAAATTGACCTAACTTCATTTATCCGAATTACTAATTATTTTTGCCATATGCACCTCGAGATTAATTTTACTTCAGAGATATTTTGACTTTTTCAAATTTGGGGGGCATTTTAAAATTTGTGAAATTTTAAAGATGCACGCCCCCCCCCCCCCCCCCCCCCCCCCCCGGCCAACTTAGACTTTTGCAATGTCCTCATGCAAAAAGGACTAAAATCTAATTAAGAAAGAAAAGTGCAGAATAAAAGAGAACAAATTAGCAAAAGGCAGATGTGTATTAATAACAAATGTGAAATACAAAGCGATAAAAGGGTAGGGTTACATAATTCTTTTGAGTAGGAATTACAATGCAAAACAAATAACTAAATAATAAAAGAAAATACCAACAACTTGAGCTTCAATGAGACGGGCCGAGCGTATATGGGTCGTGGGCATATAGGTTGTAGAATTAATCCGAAATTTGTGCGTTTGGACCTAATTGGAGACGGTACATCTCTCATTGGAGACGCACCATCATACTCGTGTTCCGGTGGTAGTCGCAGCAATCCTGCCGAAATTCGTTGATGAACATGTCGAGTCGGGTCTCCAAATCATCAATCTGGCGGTTGATAACTGCTATTTGATAGTTATCGTCGTCAAATCCAGGCTCATACTTGGAATCCCCATCGTCCTCCTCAATTGGATCCCCTCCCGCCTCGGGTGCCTCTTCCTCTTCTTCTATCTCAACATCCTCAAAAATAGGTGGGGGAGGGTGGACTACCCACATTTGACGTGTACTTCTATTAATGGACGCCCGCCCAATTGGTTTGGGAATTTTAATAGTGGACTCGGGACCTTGCACACCATCATCATTTAGGATATCCGTAATCAAACCCACATCGGGGAGTGACACCTTGTCGGTGTCGTCATAAGCGACATGAATTATCTCATTGTAGAAAAGTTGAGCGAGGTTGATTTCCATTTGTTCATCGAGTAGGTGGTAGAGAAAGTTATCGTGCCGGATGTGGACGACCGAATCATTGGTCATTTAGAGAACAGTCCCGCATGTAATGAGGTGGGCGTATTATATTCTTGGCTAGGTGCCATACGAGGAATACACTCGGCTTTGGAGAGGGGTATGCCGGGATTAAAAATGGTATCATTGTGGAATGATTACCCCTTTGGTCTGCTTATTGCATTGAATGATTGCAAGAGAGAAAAGGACAAAAATTTCATCGACATACGCTTTGTGGGTGGTGAGCGACTTATGCATGAGGGTGACATAGAAAAGATGAACTTCCCGCTCATACACGTTATCATTGCGAGGATTAAAGAAGTTGCACCACCCGCATTGTTGGAAGATCGTGGTGACATTTTCTGGGAGCTCATACCATTTGATTTTTTACTTGAAATATTCACACAGCCAATCTCGCTCTTGATTCGAGTGAAAAATATTATTGCCCCCTCGTCGAGGACTTCGGTGGAGTCGTACATAGTGTAGCTCTTAATGGTTGGAATTCTTAGGATGTGACTTAAGATAATACAAGAGGAAGAAGATGAGTGTTTGGTGTGGTTGAAAAAGTGTGGGAGGTATTTATAGATGGGAAAAGATGAAATTTGGTGGGAATTTGGAAATGGAGGTGGGAAAGGGTGGAGGGAGGTGAAAGTGGTGAAAAAGCAAGTGGTGGGAATTTGGGGAAGGTAAAATTTCGTAATGGAGGGGTGGTGAAAGTGGTGAAATGAATTTGGTGGGAAATGAAAACGAAGGGGGTGAATTTTGGATACAGGTAATCCGAATTGATTCGGGCCTAGGGCCAATCGATTGACTCAATGTGTTCTTCCCAAACGTGCTTTTTTTCCCTTTTTCCTATGGTAAGTGTGTAAAAACCATTTTTCTCCTCTCTAATGCTCCCTAAGACTCTCCTATCAATTCGAACCTCGGAACACCTTCAAATCTCTCCATAGCACATCGTGTCCTCTTTCATTTATGGTAAATCGATATGATGCTCTTATCCCTTCTAAATCATGGACTCTACGGACCTCTAAAATACCCTAAAACTAACTCGACTTACTAGTATACAATAAAAAAATCACCCCATGCGCCTTAAGGGTGCGACGACACTCAATCATCCTCGTAGACGGGGCTCGATAACTAAATCATGTCGGATTCCTCAACACACGCCTTGAGATATAGATTTAGGCATTGTACATTAATTTTAAAAGTGTCCCCACCCCTCGGGTACTCTATTTATTTCACTCTGTGGGAAACACTTCCTTAATGACGAATTGGTCGGTCCACCGTGAGCATAATTTACCTGAAAACAAGTGTAATCTCAAGTTGTATAGTAGAACTTTTTGTCCTAGTTTTTTCATTTATTAAGAAATTCGAGTGCTTTCATATGCATCGTTGCATATCTCTTTTAACTCATGTTATTATAATCTCTTTGCTTCATCGTCTTGATCGAGGTTATAGTTTAACCTCTTATTTAACAACCGGCTTATTAAATTAAGAGGTGGCCAACCCGATACTCCAATAATAACAGGAATCATAAATGGACCATTCTTAGCATCTCAACAATATAATAAATTTATGAGATAACCACCCATTATTTTTGAAAACGGATTGTCAAAAATTTTGATTCGTAAGTTAAAGAAAAACATTTCAACAATTTAATTGAAAAAAAGGTGGATACTATAAAAGACAGATAATAAATCGACAACTATATACAACACAGTAACCGAATAAACTGTCGGTTAACAAACATATACATCATAGTTACACAAAGTATTACAATACAATATCACATAATATAATACAAGTACAAAACGTGGGCAACACGCCGGAACATGTAACCGATCATAACTAGAATACAAAAGATGGAAGCGTCTATATCAAAATATCCCATAACATCCACAAGGTGTTACAGCTCCAAGACACTGGAATGGAAAAGTCAGTACGGTCGTCCTTGTGGTGGAGCAACTGGGCGAATATAAGATTCATGCAAAACAAAGAGATATAAATGGGTCAGGGCCCGGTTTGATATAATCACCAAGTGAATAAATTGCATGATAGTTATGGGCAACTTAATTATCATGAATGAGCTAATTATGATCATAAAAAATAATGATAAGAAATCTATCATCTCAATTTAAAAGCATAACCTAACTCCAATATGATGACCATGATCATAATTCAAATTATGCTAGAGAATATGAATAATGTCATACTTGGAGATTTCCATTTCAGTTTTACATCATCTTAATTCACCGTTCCTTTTTCTCATTAGGAAACGTATTAAAGAAATTTATTTCATAAAGTTCCGGATCATCAATAAGATTCCACCTTAATGTGAATAGTTATATTACACAACATATAACGATTCTAAGACCGTCCTTCCGAGTTTCCCCACTGGACGCTCCCCTATATTTATATCATCTTCCAGGGCCTATCACATAAGACAACCTGGGCATCCTACATCGCGTGACGTTGGGAAGCGGCCATATAACTGCGACAGTGAGTCATAACCACACTCGGAATTGGCTCACTTTGCACAATAATCACACAATGTATAATAACCGGTCCTATGACCGAGGACTATATTCACCCTGCATTCACTAGCCAGGGGACTTCACCTCATACATGTAACTTCCCCTATGATAGCATTTAGAGAGGTGTGTATATACAAGTTTTCATTCACAAGTTATTTACTTTATCAAGTATGCATTACATTATATTCGGAGCCATAAACGTTTAATATCTTCATCATAAACTTTAATGTTTAATTATCTCTCAGTACAAGTCTCCATGAATTAACATTCCATCAATAGCCCCTCCTGAATGATATTCCTCAATACGATTCTAAGGTCGATGTTTTACTCCCTTTAGTTCTCCTTAGGTATGGACTAGTTCATACAAGAAAAGAATCATTCATCTCCCTCTAATCTAACTAGCTAAATTGATTCCCGAATCAATCCCCAACTCTCATTTATACTTAGGTTCTTAAATACCTTACTATTAGACTCTAATACACTAGTCTTACTTCATTCAAGAAGGTTCCTAAGTCCCTATCTTAAAATAAAGAAGCTAAAAAGAAAACAGGATTTTAAGAGTGAAAAATAGGGGCCCGGTCGACCGCGTCTGATGGATTTTTCCTAGGAAGAAAAGCTGAAAGCTCACTTCGGAAGGCCCCGTCTACCGGTCCCAGGACCGCGGTCGACCGCGTCTCATGGATTTTTCCTAGGAAGAAATGAAGAAAGCTCACTTCGGAAGGCCCGGTCGACCGTGCTCAAATTTTATACTTATGTGGGAAAGCAGTAGGCTCTCCCCGGAAGGCCGTTCCTGGGACCGCGGTCGACTGCGCTTAGCAGACCCAAGAATCTCTCTTCTTCTACAATCCTAAAACCCAAAACCTAAACTCCTTATTCTTACATCTCTTTCATTATCATCAACCTACATCATAACTACAACATTTTTACTCCTCAACAAACCCACATAACCAATTTAAATCATATATACAACAAGAGCTATGGGTTAAACATCAATATATATATATATATATATCAAAACCTAACATTTGCTCAAATCTTCCAAATACACAACTACCATTGCAAATTATCCACAAGAAATCATATATTTGCAAGTAAAAACTTGCCTTAGGGTTGTAGTCTCGGATTTCCTTCCGATAGCAACAAATCCAAAGCTCAAATCTTCAATTTCCTTCCTTTTTCTCTCTTTTCTCCACACTTCTCTTTCTCTCTCTTTCTCTCTAGGGTTTGGAATATGTAAGGGAGAAATACAGTTGGAAGTCTTTAAACATGCCTTAGCCTTAGTTTCCATCTTTTAATTGTTAATACACCCTTAAAATGACTCGTAACTACAGAATTAAGTTATAGCCTGTCAAAAGTGCCCGAAACTCAAAAATACAATATGACACTTATTTTGACTATCTTGACCATTTCGAGACTAACCGCACCCTCTAAATTTTCATCCGAAATAATATAATTCATTTGAGTTCCAATTTCATTTAAACCATAAATGCCGTTTAAAGCACAACGACACCATGAATCGCAACATAATGTTATTTACAATCACATAACAGTATATATGCAAAATCTAGTAAATATTATCTTTTAACTCTCATAAAATAATATTTACCCCATCATTCAATATTTTATATAATTACCTGATATGGAAAATTAAAATAAAATGAATTACTCAAAAATAAGGGTTATTACATCTTGATGGCCCAATACGCTTTATGCTTTAACTCGAAGGGAAGATGGAAAGGATTTCCATAGGCAAAGTGGAATGGAGACATACCGAGGTTGTGCTTGTAAGCGGTTTTATATGACCATATCGCATCGATCAATCAAGTCGACCAATCCTTTCGGTTTGGATCAACGGTCTTTTCAAGAATGTTTTTGATTTCTCGATTTGCTAATTCTTCTTGCTCGTTCGTTTGGGGGTGGTATGTCATCCCAACCTTGTGGACGACACCATACATTATCATAAGTTTTTCAAATGTCCTATTGCAAAAATGTGTGCGGTTATCACTAATGATGGCCTTCAGAGCTCCGAAGCAAGAAAGTATGTGTTCATAAATGAACTTGACCACCACCTTACTGTCATTTGTCTTTGTAGCTATGGCCTCTACCCACTTCGCACATAGTATACCACGACAAGGATGTATTGGAAACCAAAAGAGCGAGTGAAAGGTCCCATGAAGTTGATGCCCCAACAGTCGAATATCTTGATGACAAGAATAAAGGTCAACGACATCATGTCTCATCAAGAAATAGCTCCCATCTTTGGCACCTATCAAAATATTTGCAACGAGAATTCACGTACCTAAAGATTGTGGGCCAATAGAGACTGCTTTAAAGAATCTTAGTGGCTATCTTTTTTGTGGAAAAGTAGCCTCCACAAGCTTTCGAATGACAAAACGAGATGACACTAGGAATCTTGTCATCATATACACATCTCCGGATTACTTGGTTGGCGCAACACTTAATAAGTATGGGTCATTATAGAAAAACATACGCGACCACGTAAGGAACTTTCTCTTCTCTTGTGGTGTCCAATCAAAGGGATTCACGATATCCGCAAACCAGGGGAGAGAGAAAGTTTCAAATAATCTCTCATCCAAAAAGTACTAATCTATGGGTGAAGTATCTTGAGGTACGTTGAACGAGAGCCTCGACAAATGATTGACTATGACATTTTATACTCCTTTCTTATCTTTAATGGAAAGGTTAAACTCTTGGAGTGACCTAATGAGGTATGGCTTCGCATCCTTCTTGGAAAGGAGATATTTGAGAGCCGCATGGTGGGTAAATCACATGATGGGAGACCATATAAGATAGGAGCGAAACTTGTTAAGGGAGAATACTATCGCTACAACTATTTCTTCGTGGTGGAGTAGTTCAATTGAGGCCTAGTTAAGGTCCGTCTAGCATAGTAAATAACGTGGGATTTCTTATCTCTTCATTTCGCTGAAACAACCCCAATCACAAAGTCACTCGCATCACACATTAACTCAAATGGAAGGGTCCAATCTAGAGCTTGCATGATGGAAGAGGACACTAGCATGCTTTTTAATTTGTCAAAAGCTTTTTGGCATGCTTCACCCCACTCAAAGGATCCATCCTTCATAAGTAGGTTTCTTAGGGGCGTAGAGATGGCACTAAAGTCCTTAATAAACCTATGATAAAACCCCACGTGGCCCAAGAAAGAGGTAATCTTTTATTGACATAGAAAAATTGGCTATAACGTTAATTTTTTCCCTATCGACTTCTATACCTTTGGATGACACAATGTGGCCAAGAACTATGCCTTTGGTAACCATAAAATGACACTTCTCCCAATATAGTACTAAGTTCTTTTCCACACATCCGTCTAACACCTACTCGAGATTAGCAAGGAAATGGTCAAAAGAGGAGCCGAAGACACTAAAATCATCAATGAACACCTCAAGGCCCCTCTCGACCATGTCGTTAAATAGACTAATCATGCACCATTGAAAGGTTACAGGTGAATTACCCAATCCAAATGGCATACATTTTTAAGCACACGTGCTGAAAGGACATGTGAATGTATTATTCCCTTGATCTAACACGTCCACCTCGATTTGGTTATACCAGAATAGGGATCTAAAAAGTAACAAAAAGGGTGGATCGAGACTCTCTCAAGAATGTGGTCCGATAACAACAAAGGGAAGTCATATTTTATAATCCTAGCATTGGGCTTTCGGTAGTCAATGAAAATGTGCTACTCGGTGGTGGTACGTTTTGGAATAAGTCCCCCCTTCAAATTTTCAACCACGTTCATTCCCGAATTCTTCGAGATGAATTGAATAGTACTCACCCATTTTCTATTTGAGATGGTATAGATGATGTCACATCCAATAATTTAATGATCTCCTCCCTCACGGCGTCTTTCATTATAGGGTTTAAATGCCTTTGTATATCTCTCGAGGGTCTCATGTCCTCGTCGAGATGGATTTTGTGGGTACAAATTAAAGGACTTATACCCTTCAAATTCACAATGCTCCAGCCAAAATCACTTCGGTGCTTCCTCGACATGGCCATAATCGTTCCTTTTTGCTCTTTATTTAGGCTTGAGGAGACAATAACATGATATGTCTCATCCTCTCCTAAGTAACCATATTTGACATTCGAAGGAAGATTTTTCAATTCGAGTGTAGGAAATTTCTCATCTGAGGGAATCGTGCACGACTCCCTTAGTGGTAGTTACTTGAATCAAGAGACCTAACTAACATCTCTCACATCCTCTTTGCTCTCACTCGCATCCAATAACTCTCCTATCTCCCTCACCTCTTGCTCGAACTCGGCGTACTCACTATTTCTCTCACTCGTTGTAACAATACATGCCTCTAACAGATACCTAGTGTGATTACACTCGAAGTGTTTGTGTACTACCTCCTCTATAAGATCGACTCGCATAACTCATTCTCATCTACCATTTTCTTAGTGATATTGAAGATATTAGTCTCGAGTGTCATATTCCCGAATGTGAGTTGCATTTGCCCATTTTGGATGTTAATCAAAGAATTAGTCGTAGCTAATAACGGGTGGCAAAGGATCATGGGAACATGATGGATCGAGGGAGAGGAGGGTACCATGTCCCAAATGACAAAATCTAATGGGGAGTAGAAAATGATGACTTGGACGATCACATCCTCAACAATCCCCTGAGGTATCTTCGCGGAACGATCTGCGAGTTGGAGATTAATTTTTTTGTCCTTAATGTCCCCCAAGTCAAGATGTCTATATATGGAGTAAGGGATAATATTAACACTTGCGCTTAAATATAATAGCTCTCTCTCAATTTTGCTCTCTTTAATGGTGCACAAAATGGTAGGTGCACCCAGATCTTTATACTTTGGCGGGAGGTCACTTAGAAGTACTGAACTTATGTTTTGTTCTAAGAACACCTTATTATTTACCTTTAACCTATGTTTCACAGTTAGCAAGTCCTTAAAAAACTTTCCATTTCTGGGAATTTTCTTGATTGCCTCGAAAAAAGGTAAATTAAGGTTCACTTTCTTCAGCACTTCTAAGATATCATCACGGGAGTCCCCTTTAGGGGGAGGGACCAACCATTGAGGGTAAGGAGTGGCATTAGGGGTTACACTACCACCTTGAGCCTAAGTGTGTCCTCTTCATCACTCTCTTTCAATGGAGCATCTTCGGACTCTTTCCTTCTGGGCAAAAAATCCTTATCATTTTGCTCGTTGTGTGGGGGAAGTGACAAGTCACAACTCTCCCACTACGTAGAGTGGTAGACTATTGACACTATTATTTGTTCTCATCAGTGTTAGAGCTAACATAATTTTAACCTTGGGGAGGTCTTTGCCTTGGGAAGGAAACTATTCCTTCTCTTATACACTTAGGGAAGATTGTAACTTAGACAACGTTGCCTTTAAGTTGGTTAAATTTTGGGCATTTATTGCTAATTGAGTTTTCATAAATTGGTCTAAAGTTTCCTCGAGACTCTTTCATTGTGGGATTATATATGTCACATTAGGGGGATCTTGCATAGGTGGTTCTTATTGGTAAGTGGTTTCGGTTGTTTGGCAACATGTGGATTTAGGTATCGTCTCAACTTGATCTTGGATCATAACTTTGGGTATCGTCGGACATGCCTTTGTTAAATGTCATGCCTCACAAATATCTTAGACTCCTTTCTAATTGATCAAGTGGAGTCATATACGTCTCTTCCCTAGTTTCGACTATGTCTTCTAACCTCTTGTCTAGTTAATTAATCTGAAGTTTTAATTATGGATCCTTATGCAATTGATAAAGTCCGAACGTAGAAGGATACGTGGATGTGTTTCTAGCTTTAGGTTGGGTATTTGGATCCGATGTGTCCCAACCTAGATTTAACTAAGAAAGATGTATAAAACCTAATGACCGACTCACAAAAAATAAAAGAAAGGATGATGATTTTAGAAGAAGTAGTCTACGTAACTAATGCAACTTAATTAACAAATGCAAATTAACTAAATTATGCAAGGATCAAAAACTTTTGAGTTCAACTATATGAGAAAAGTGGGATTAAAATACATCCCGAACAGTCGGTTACTAGGTCAGATATAAAACTTTCAAAAACAAAAAAACTAATTGAGAGAAGACCTCAAATTTAACTAAGCACTACATATATGAGGATTTTACTCCGCATAATATACAGTCAAAAATAAATCTAAAGGGCATGAGAAAATTGTCTATATGCATATTCTACCCTTAAACACTTTAGTTACCTATGGAAAATGAAGTTAAAAGGTGTACAATACTTGTTTAGACAAAGTATCAAGCTTCTAATTATTTATTTAATTTAAGTAATATTTATATATTTCCATAACACCTAGGCTAGGTTCATGTACCCCAACCCGCTAAGTATCTAGTCGGACATGGAAAAGTTAACACTATGCATGAATATTCTTTTGCATGTAAACATTATGATGTATAGATTATAAGAACACATGTATTTAATCACAATTGTAGAGAAAATAGTTATTATAAGCTAGAAAGATTGAATCTTGAAGCACAATAGAGAAAGGAAATACTTATACTAATGAAGACATGCAATACTATGACAAAAATTGAAATCTCTTGATGTTCTTCTTGCTTCTATCTTCCTTGACTCTAAAGTCTCCCTAAAACTAGGTTAAAACTGATGTCTAACAAGTCTAATTACAAAAATCCACAACTAGGGTAATTTTTTTAAGAGTTTTAACCAAAAAAAAAATCTCATTAAAAATAAGGATAAACATCAATTTTTGCAAACAGGTCATCCGAACCAGTTCGCTTAAGGCCCGAGACGGTTCACTACTCGAACTGATCCCTTTGCTTCTATACCGATTTGCATGAATTGATAATTACAGTTCTTCCTTTGGCTCTTCTCTCGACTTCAAACACACGTAACTTCTTAAACGTATCTTGTAATTGGGTGTTGTTTCTTTCTTCAACTTTTCTTTAGGCTTCGCATCTAGGTTCAGGCTATGAAATTACTTTTTTCCCTTGGACTTCCTTTCCTTCTTTTGTTTCTTGATTCGAGTTTCTCTCCCACATTCACTTGCATGAAATACCTATAAAATACATGGGCAATACACATTACAAGAAATACTCATAGATTAGGGTTAATAGCATGCATACGAGATATATCCATCCTAATTACACCGCAGGGGACCATAAAAATACCTAAATTAAGAAGATAAATGTGAAATACTTACGCCGAATAAAAAATGAAGCATCTGAATAAGAGACTGTAGGTTTGAATAGATTTCTATTCTTTAGTCGGTGTGAACAATTAGCCATGATAATGTAAAGTTGGTTTTAAATGCAAAAAATGATACCAAAATTATTTTATTTTGAAATAACAAAATAGACTAAAAAAATATGTTGTGGGTTTCTAATCTATATGAAAATGTTTATGTTATTTCCCATATGAGCTTAATGATGTGTTGTGCTTATACTTTTATGGAATGGTGGGTTTTATAGGAACCGATAATATATTGTTAGTTTACCATGAATTAATTTATTTGGACCGCATAAATATACCAAACACATATCCCAACTACATGCTTCCTTAAAGTGTATGTTATTTTTTTCCATAAAATGTGGAGATTTAAAAATCCAGTCTTCTAAGTTTCAGTCACAACCTACATGTTTATATTTGGTTTATTTGCCCTATGGTAAAGTAAAATTTAGTTCCCAATTACTCTTTAAACCTTTTTGTATTTCATATTGTATGTGCAGTGTTTAGTGAAATGCCTCTCATATATATATATATATGTGTGTGTGTGTGTGTGAGGACAAGATTTTTTTATATGAACTATTTTATATATAATATTTTATTTATCTTTTAGATCTCGATCATGTCGCATTTATTTATGTTTGGAATATTTCAACTTGGTATACTGAATCATTTCAAACTCGACACGTCACGAAGGTATTTGCTTTGTCTCATGTGTGTAGGTATAAAATTGATGATCATTAGTTTGCACACCCTGATGAGAAAAGCTTAAAGATTTATAACGAATTATGGAGGAGTTTTGCATTATGGGGTAGATTGGATTATTGATTGATTTATTTTTATATCATTTCAAACTCGATGCATCATGAAGGTATTTGCTTTTTCTCATGTGTGTAGGTACAAAATTGAAGATCATTACTTTTCACACCAGGATGAGAAAAGCTTAATGATTTGTTGTTGAAGATTTTTGAAGAAAGCTTCAGACTTGTATTTTTTGATACCTTTTCAGTCTTGGGTTCATGGGAGGGTATTAGATTTGTATAGGCATTTAAATTTGATAATTCGAATATTTTTAGTTTGTAGCGGCATACACATAGGGGAGATTTGTAAGGATATATTTGATTCTCTGTCTTATATTTTAGTATGTCGTATACCACTATGACCATCGAAGAAATATTCAAGATCATTTAAGCATCGAGACGGATCCGAATATCAAAGTTCTTCAACATTCAAGCCTTCGTGAGACTAATTTTGGCAAGGTTGTGTTTAAGTACCTTAATGGTTCACTTATAGTGTTGGAAAAAAATTTCAGAGTGTTGGAGCAGAGTTTTTCGTTAAAAGTATTTTTTAATGTTTTAAGGCGGAGTATTTTCTGGCAAAATAAAAAAATAATTTTTTTCTTCTCTCGTTCAAGCGACAGAGCGGCTCGTTCGAGCAATATGAGGATCTCGCGCGAAGCTCATTCGAGCGACGCGTGTCAACGTTCGAGCGACTCTAACATCTTGTTCGAGCGATGCACCTCCTTAACATTGTTGTAAATAGCATGTTAAATAGCTCATTTTTCTTCAGAAGACATGATAATTTTATACTATGAAAACTGCTCTGGCAGAAACATTTGTCTTCTCACTTTTGAGAGTTTTAGCTTTGTTTTCAATTCACAAAACATCCCAATCTTTATGTGAGTTGTTTTGGAATCTAAGAATACAATTTTGTGAAGTTTATCTTGTAGAGAAAATCTCTACTGTTGATCTAGGTGCCACTTGAGGGACGTGTTGGGCTGACGTGACTACGTATCAAATTGAGTGCTCGTGGGTGTTCCTGGGCTGATTCAATTGCGATTCGTGTGGAGTTGCTACAGAATTCCATTGCTGATTTAGGTTCGGGCCAATGTGGGTTTACTGATGTTAATTCATTATAGATTTCACTTATAATCATTGTAAGTATTATTTATGAAATACAAAGTTTTACCCGAAAGGGTTTTTTTCTTGAAATTTGTGTGTCAGCAATTTATTTGCGTTGGTTTGATTTACACGCACATAGTTTCATGTTTTAGGGCTGAATTAATTTCGTTTAAAAATTGACATCGATTAAATAAGGTGAACTTGGAAATTTGCTAATTTGGTTTTGTAAGGACATTTTTGTCCATTGTCAGTATGTATGTCGTACGCCATTACACCATTGAAGAAATTCAAGATCGCATCTACATCAACGGATTCGAATATCAAAGCGTCTTCGACATCATAACCTCTGCAAGAATGCACTTGGTAAATTTTTATTTTTAAGTCCCTTAAATTTTCATAGTTAGTATTGGGAATCTTTTATAAAAAAAATTCAAGCAAAATGACGTTTCTAAAAAGGAATTAGTTTTCTGGTAAACCGGACTGGTCCTCCCATTTTAAAAACGAACCGATCTGCCTCCTGACAGATCCACATCAAATCGGACCGATTTGCTATGCATTAGAAATAGAATACCCCGGATCAAAGGCGAACCGAAGAGGTCTCTTTCAAAAACGAACCGATCCGACCATGGACCGATCCGCCTCCAAAAACGGACCGATCCGCTTCTGATAATTTCAAATAGTTCCGTGAGAGTTTTATCCACCGATTCAAAATTCCTATATATATACCTATTTCGGTGGTGTATTTTTCAAGCCTTTGAGAAGACGTTTCTAAGAGTTTAAACACAACAAGACTTCGATTTTTGAGGTGCCAAACATCTTTTTGATTCACACACAAAAATCCCAATTACTTTTGTGAATCTTTTGGAACCCTATAACACAAGCTTTGCTATTGTTCAATCTTTCTGGGGAGATCTTTGCAACGGAGGGTTGCGTGTCATTGCTGAGTGAGTCTCTACAAAGTGTTATGGCTGCGTGTCATTGAGGAGGGTTGTGGTTCTTCCTTTGTTGTTTGGGCTGCGAGTCCTTAGAGGGTGCTGCGTGTATTCTCTTGCTGAGTTCAAGACTGCGTGTCTTTGTGGGTTAGCTGCGCGTTGATCCATTGTAGATTTATCTGTGTAATTGTAAGTTGCAATTTATATATTCATAGTGAAATAAAGATTTTACCCGAAAGGTTTTTCTTCCTGAAATCTGTGTCTCGGCATATTTACTATGTTGCATGCTTTATTTTTGATGGGTTGATTTAGATGCATGTTTATGGGTTGTATATATTTGATTTAAAAGTAGACTCCAATTAAATAAGGGTTACTTGGAAACTTGCGAATTAATTTAATCAAGTATCACACCGCCGTTATTCGGGTTTTTTCAAATTAGTTTCAGAGCAGGCTACGCTAATTTATCGCGTATTCCTATTTTCCGCAAAATAGTGTGATATTGATTTTTTTTTTGAAAAATTAGTTTTGTGAAAATTCACATTTTTTTCTATGGAGCACTTATATAATCAGATGCCTATTTTTAATGGGTCTAATTATGCCTATTGGAAAGCTCGTATGAAATCAATTTTAAAATCTATTGATGAGCGTGTTTGGTTGCTTTGCGAAAATGGTTGGACTCCTCCCACGGTCAAAGTTAATAACGTCACCTCTCTAAAACCCGTGTCAGCATAGACTGAAGATGATTATAAATTGTCCAATTTTAATTCCCGTGGTCTGAGTGCTATTTCTGGAGCTGTCACTCCTAATGAGTTTCGTCGAATTATGACGTGCAGTACGTCTAAAGAGGCTTGGGATGTTTTGAAATTGACACATGAGGGTACGAACGGTGTTAAAGAATCAAAATTACAAAATTTGGCCACCCAATTTGAGACTATCACCATGTCTGAGTCCGAATGCTTTGATTATTTTTATGCACGTTTGTCGGACATTGTTAACACATGTTTTAATTTGGGTGAGGTGATTGAAAACACACATGTCATTAAAAAGATTTTGAGATCTCTCCCAAAGCGCTTTATTCCTAAAGTCACTGTTTTGAACTCTTTGGGAAATTTAAAATCCCTTAAGTTGGAAGAACTTGTAGGAGATCTTCAAACCTATGAGATTGACATGTTTCCCAAAACCATTAAGGCTAAGGATAATGGCATCGCTTTAAAGACTCAATGTAAGAAAAAGAATGAAAAAGTTTGTGAATCCGATTCTGAGGAAGACTTTGATTTTTGTGATATGGCCTTGTTTGCAAAGAATTTTAAAATGTTTCTCAACATGAAGAAAAATAGTTTTTTCAACAAAAATAGATTTTTTGAGAAAAATAAAAAGAAAGGAAAGGCCAAAGAAAGCGATGAGAGGGAAAAGAGAATGACTTCGATGAGGAGTGCGCAGAAGATTTTGAGAATGTGACTTGTTTTGAATGTGGGGGTAAGGGGCATAAGTCATTTGAGTGTCCTACGTGGCTTAGAAAGAAAGGAAAGAAAGTAGCCATGACCGTCACACTTAGTGATAGTAGTGAGGGTGAGGGTAATGAGACTAGTGGTGAGAAGTTTGTAGCCTTTTCTAGTCCTTTGAGAACACCCACTTTGTCTCATAAGAGTGCACACGAGAGCGATAATAGTGATTTGTATTCTTCGAGTGAGGAAGAAAGCGAGGAGGAGAGTGGAGATGAAAGTGAGCTCCAAAAAGCTTTTAGAGATTTGTACACCGAGACCTTAGAAACTAAGATATATAATCGTGATTTAGGTCGTCGGGTTTTAGATTTGGAGAGAGAGAATGAGGTTTTGAGGAAGGAGAAGTGTGATTTGACCAACACGTTGTCTAGTCTGACGACACGTGTATCCCAACTCGATAGTGATCTCGAACGTGCCAGGGAGGTCAAAGTCAATTTCGAGAACGCACCTAAGAATGTTGAAAAGGTGGTTCTTAAGGGTAAAGGTGAGAAGTTAGGAATAAGTCATGACGGTGCTTCTACTTCCCAATTAGCACCCGAGCCGGTTACCACTTTAGTGACAGTTTCACATGTGTCTCACCCTAATCCACCTAGGCGTCCCATTCCTATCAGGAGAGCGCGTCCTAAAGTTTTTGAGAAAGGTGTTCCTAGGCCTATTTATGTTTGTTCCCATTGCAAGAGGAGAGGACACCATAGGGAATTTGGCTTTAAGTTGGGATATGTGTCACGTTTTGCTTCTATACGTGTTTCTGGCACACATGCACTCACACATGATACTGTACATGCTCCTGGAGATTACATGAGAGAGTTTGCAAATTTGGGTGAGCAAGTTAAGTTTTTAGTCAAAACTTCACAAGAATTGATGGAGGTTTTTCATAAGTTGTCACCACCTTTGGAAAATCCCTCCGCACCTAATGATTGAGGTTTGACTTGTTTACTAGCATAGGATGCTTTTCATGATGATATTATATGCTTATTGCTAGTGTGTATCTTTTGTATATTTGTTTAGAATTTTTTTGAAAAATACAAAAAGATTTTATTTTTGCTAAAATTTTGAGAAAATTCAAAAAGATTTTTGTATTTTATTTTGCACCATTTATGGATAGACACTTAGAATGACCAAGTCACAATTTCATTACATTTCTTCATGTGACTATTTGATAGTGTTTTGAGACAATATATCATGTCATCTTTGTGCTTTATAATGTTTGGAGTCATTAAGATGTAATTAAGTGTTACTTCCTACATGGTTGACTCATGATTTCCTTTATTGCACACGTACACGAATTTGTTTGATTATTGTGCTTGTCTTATCGCTTGTTGGTTGGATGTTTTCACTTCAATACTGTCCTTAAAACGAACCAAGCGCGATAAATTTTGATAAGGAAATTGTGCATATAAGAACCGTTTTGTGAGTTTGTGTGCTTTGTTTGAAAAACGGGGAAGGGCTGCGAAATGTTCATTTTGCCTTTGCGAATACTAAGCCACCGTTAAATTGGACCTAAAAAATGGAGGTATTTTATTATTAGGGGTCCAAAGAGGTTAAAAGAACCCGAAAAAAATTAAAGGCAATAAAGAGATATTCATGCCAAATTATGGGCCATTTAGGTTTTTGCACAAATTCTCCAAAGTTTGAGAATTTAGTTTTTACACCTCTAAAAGAAAATATATAGGAGGGAGTTTGGTTGGAGAATTTAAACGGGTTTGCACGTCCTTGATATGCTTGAAATGCGCTACATAGTTTTGGTCATTATTGGCGTGGAAATCATTTGGACTTTGATTTGTTGATTTGCATATGACGATGCCATCTAAATTCAACAATCTTTACACCTAAGGATACTTTTGATGTTCATTCGTTAGGGGTACACATATGCATCGTGCACATATGATTGTTTGAGTTGATTTACCTATCGAATGTGTTCACACTCATTCATTCCATTTCCATGACTTGGTTGTTTGAGTCTAAATCCATGGTGTGATTTTTTTTGTAGCATTTTTTTTTCTCAAATGGTATCTTATTTTTGTATGAAAAAATTGAAAAATCAAAAATAGCTTGTGCATTTGTTTTTGAGAATCTCCTTGCAAGAGCACGTTTACCGTTTTGATTGATGCCTTGTTTTTTATACCATGACACCCCGATTTTGCTTATTTGATTCATTATTCTCATTTGTCTATTTAGGGACATCATAAAAAGGGGGAGAAAGAATTATCATATTATGGAGGAGTTTGAATTTTGGGGGAGTTTTTGAGGTTTTTATCATAAATTGGTATCTATGTTTATCTCATTTCAAACTCGATATGTCACGTGGTATTTGCTTTATCTCATGTGTGTAGGTATGAAGATTGAAGATCAATATATTGCACACCCTGATGAGAAAAGCTTTGAGCTTTGATGATTGCTAAAGATTGAAGAACAAACGATGAAGATTTAAACATTTGTATCTTTCCATCTTTAGGGTTCATGGGAGGGTAGATTTGTATAGGTCATTAGTTGATAATTCAGATATTTTTTATGTATGTACCGGCATAGACATAAGGGGAGATTTGTAAGTACATTTTTGTCCATTGTTAATATGTATGTCGTACGCCGTTACACCGTTGAAGAAATTCAAGATAGCATCTACATCAACGGATCCGAATATCAAAGCGTTTTCAACATCATAACCTCTGCGAGAATGAACTTTGTTAAGTATTATTTTTAAGTCCCTTAAAGTTTCATACTTAGTATTGGGAATCTTTTATAAAATGATTTTATAAAAAAAGTAAGTTTTTTCAAGAAAAATGTGGTTTTTAAAAAGGAATTAGTTTTCTGGTAAATCGAACCGGTCCGCCCATTTTAAAAACCAACCGATCCGCCTTCAGACCGATCCGCATCAAATTGAACCGATTCGCTTTGCATCATAAACAGAATACCCCGGATCGAAGCCGAACCGAAGAGAAATCTTTAAAAAATGAACTGATCTGACCACGGACCGATCCGCCTCCAAAAACGGACCGATCCGCTTCTGATAATTTCGAACAGTTTCATGAGAGTTTTATCCACCGATTCAAAATTCCTATATATATACCTATTTCGGTGGTGTATTTTTCAAGTCATTGAGAAAACGTTTCTAAGAGTTCAAACACAACAAGACTTTTTTTTTTAAATGTGCCAAACATCTTTTTGATTCACACCCAAAAATCCCAATTACTTTTGTGAATCTTTTGGAACCCTAAAACACAAGCTTTATTATTGTTCAATGTTTATGGGGAGATCTTTGCAACCGAGGGCTTCGTGTCATTGCTGAGTGAGTCTCTACAAAGTGTTATGGCTGCGTGTCATTGAGGAGAGCTGCGGTTCTTCCTTTGTTGTTTGGGTTGCAAGTCCTTGGAGGGTGCTGCGTGTATTCTCTTGCTGAGTTCAGGACTGCGTGTCTTTGTAGGTTGGCTGCGCGTTGATCCATTGCAAATTTCTATGTGTAATTGTAAGTTGCGATTTATATATTCATAGTGAAATAAAGTTTTTACCCGAAAGGTTTTTTTTCCTAAAATCTGTGTCTCAACATATTTACTATGTTGCAAGCTTTATTTTTGATGGGTTGATTTAGATGCATGTTTAGGGGCTATATTTATTTGATTTAAAAGTAGACTCTAATTAAATAAGGGTTACTTGGAAACTTGCGAATTAATTTAATCAAGTATCACACCGCCGTTATTCGAGTTTATCAGGTTTAATCAAGTATCACACATACTTTTTACAAATAGCAAAAGCACGTTCTTGTTTATTCTAGAGAAAAATTGATTTGGATCTTCAAAACTTAGGTTGGAACTTGTGTATAAAGGGATTTAGGCTTTTTGACGAGAGGAGGTAAAATTATGGGAAGCTATTGCTTTTTGGGAAGGTTTAAAAGTGATTTAAAAACCCTAAACCAGAGCTTAATTAACAGGGGAAAACATGGGAGTTTGAGTTAAACACAAATACTTAAAAAAGAACTCACCCGCGCAACACTGCCGATGCGAACCGATTCACCACTAGGGCTGAATCGATTCGGTCGGCATGAGAACTCTATTTCCCATGATTTTATATAAAATATTAAAACTTCCCCATTTTAATCCCAATTTCAATTCCACATAAACCTTATTTTATATATATAAACACCAACCTTTTTAATTGTCAGATAAAAATTAAATCCAAAGAAAAACATTTTTTCGATTTTGGATTTAAAACGAGTTATTTATGGTCCAAAATCATGGAGTGTTACATTCTCCACCACTAATACTATAATTTCATCCTTGAAATTTGACGAAGTATAAATATCAGGGTAAAATGACGCAAAATAAATAAGGCTTACATACGCCTACTCGTAGAATGCTACGATTGGGCGCTCATACACCCAATTCTACACGCACCTACCCCGCGAACATATATATATATATATATATATATATATATACAAACATTTTTAAAAAAATAACATGTGTCACACTCTCTCACAAATCACCAGTCGATTCAAACTCCAAAAGACATCGCAATGCATAAGTCCTCAAAACAAATCACATCACCGCATCGATACCAACGATGCATAACATTTGTACTAATAATCTATAAAATAAATCTCGTCTTCAAAATAAACTCTAAGTATCCTCACATCAAGATTACTACTTTTAAACTCAATGCATACAACGCCCTTAACACAAAACTCCTAGTTGTAACAACCCGTCCTTTTGGAGATGATTAAATTCCATGATTGGGTATAAATTGGAGATTTGGGTAATTTCTCGAAACAGTAATTTTGGGGATTTTTAAAGATTAGATGATTGTCGATGGGTGATATATTTACTTTTGGGATTAAGTGAATATGTCGAAGTATTTTAATTATATCTTGCCGTTGAGTAAAGAGACAAAAGGTAAGGTTTTAATTGAAAACCCGCGGTGAAATGCAATGGGTTAAAATAGTGGATTGTGGTCAAGTACCTCAGATGGAATTTTTGACTGCGCCGTGAATCTCGGAATGGCCGAGATAGTCGAAACAGAGTGTTCGATTGTCGAAATTGAGTTTCGGGGAATTTTAGAGTTAAAAGGGATCGAAATTGAGTAAACGAGTCATTTTTGGGTTTTAAGGGGTATAAACCATTTTCTCCTTATATAAGGAGGGAGAGAGGGAGAGAATAGAAAGAAAAGAGAGAATAGAGAGAGGAAGGAAGAAAGTGGAGAGAAAAAGGAGATTTCGAACCAAACTCCGCCGGACTCGACTCGGGATCGTCGGATTTTATCTACGAGGCAAGTGTTTACTTGATTTATTTACTTTTGATCATAAATCTCAAATCGTAGTTTGGTATTAACAAACCCTATATATTTTGGGTTGGGTTTTCGTGGATAAAGCGAGTTTTCGGGAGTTAAAACGAATAAACCCCAATAATATTTCAATTTGAGGAACTTAAGATTTAATCGAAATTATTTGTTGGTTTAGGGTTCTAGGATGTTTAGAACCCTTGTTATATGTGTATATGTTATTGGTTGAGGTTGTAGGCTGTCGGGAGAAGCTTTAATAGCCGAAATAGTGTCGGACAAGACGATGACAGTAGCCAGCGTGCTTGCCGAATTGATTTGGCCTAGAGGCGAATCGATTCGGCTCTTGGTCAAAAAATGAAAATTGTAGATCTTTTCGATATGGTCATGTGGGAACATACCGCATTTTTTTCCAATTTTTTTGGAGTTACATTGATTTTTCTACGGAAAGCTGTCCAAGCTCGAAATCGTTAGTTAGAAATCAAACCTGATATTGGGAGAATTAAGGCTAGAATTGTTTGGAGATAAATATTAGGGGTTCCTAAATATAGAGCGGGGACCTCTAGATCACTATTTGAGCGAAATGTAGTCGTTGGGTTTGTGGGAAGGAAATCCACACCTATTTAATTTAAGGGTATTCGGGGGAGAATAATCCCTGAGATATTTCGGTAGGGCATTTAGGCCTATATAATTATGCGCATAGGAAAACATAATTATATTGATATTGGTTGAGCGAATCCTCTGATATTATTAGGATAGAATTGGGAATATATGTATTCACTTAGAGTGAATCAGTATATTTGGAGATATCCGCTAAATCCTTAGATGAGAATAAGGTATTTATTATTCATAAAGTGAGGAAATAGCTTGGGTATATTATCATGCGTATATGAATGAATGATTATGATTATTTGAGAGGATCTTTGGGATTATTGGTCATCGCTAGATGTGATTGGCAATTATGGCCATATATATATATATATATTCGAGGAGGAATATATGGTATATATATACTATGTGATTAAAGTATATATATGATATGATATAAATGACTTTTGAAAATGAACAAAATGAATGTTTTCAAATGGAAAAAGAAATGATTTTCATAAATGATAATTTATGTATACACACCTCTCTAAATCGCTATCATAAGGGAATTTGCGCGCGTAAGGTGAAGCACCCTGGTTAATGAATGTAGGGTGGATATAGTCCTAGGCAATATGAGCGATTATTGTATGTTTTCTGCGCTGGTGAGGTAATTCTGGGTGTGGTTATGACTCTCCCGCAGGCATATGGATGCTTCCCGATGTCTTACATTGTAGGATCCCAGGTTGTCATGATTGATAGGCCCTGGAAGATGATAGCCATTTAGGGGGCGCACAGTGGAGAAACCCGGACGGGAAGTCTTAGAAAACGTTAAATGATATGTAAGATAACTATTCTCAATAATGTGGGATATTATTGGTGTTAAAGCATTTTATGATAATAAAATGGCTTTAAATACATTTCTTGGATGGAAGAAAGGAAATGAGAAGTTAAATACATTTTCGGGATGGAAGAAGGGAAATGGGATGTTATGAAACGGAAAAGCAAGGGAAATAAAAAGGTTTGAAATGAAATTGAATTGGTAAATATTTTGTAAATAAATCCTCAGTCCGGGAGATAGATCCGGATGTGTATTATAAAGATGAATAGAATAAACCTCAGTCAGGGAGATATTATCCGGATGTATATTGAATTGTGTATATTAGAATAAGCATGTTATGTATATCTTTACATAGTATGTATATACGTTGTGTACTGAGGGTCTAATGGATCTCGACGATCGACCTTGTCGCGTAGTAGTGTATCGGGGGGGTTCCTTGTTTGGATTTCGCTATGCGAGACACCCCACGCACGAACATGGCATAATGTTGAGACTGGGGAGAAGTCTAGCCCTTAGTACTTGGGATAACTAGGGTTGTTAAAAGTTTGGATAACAGACTAGTTAGGTAGGGTAGCTTGACTAGGGTACTTTGTTAGGATGTGATAGGAGTGCACTATTAGAAGAGAGGCGAGGGGTATCTCATGGGAGTGCGATACCAAATTTAAATATGAGACAAATCTATTTTTTTAAAAATAAAGCATTTATGCACTTGCTAAATATTTTCAAACTCGGGCTCAGACCCGTTTATCTACTTTTCCCTCTCTTGCTATATATATATATATATATATATATATATATATATATATATATATATATATATATATATATATATATATAGGTGTCCAGACACAGGGACGCCTGGATGACACTTCTTTCGAGTCAGACGTCTGTTGCAGCAGCTGTGGATGCACACAGGTTTACCATAGCCATTTTTATTTTTGTACTCTAGATAGGAGGTACTGTTTAAACATTCGGGCTAACAACCCAACTGCATTTATTTGTTCTTTTACCGCCTTTTAGCGCGACATTCGATATGGTTGTATCGTATTTGAACCGAGTGTTCGGTTTTTAATTCATTTCAGTTTCATTCATATAAACTGTGTGGATGTTTTAATTTAGTAGTTGTTTAAAAAGAGTAGTTAAGTAAAATTTTGACGCCAACCTAATAGGTTATTAGTAATTAAATTGGTTTTCGACAGTGATGCTAAGAAGGATCCATATGAGACTCCTATTATAATTTGATATAGGAGTGATCACCCGGTGTTTTATTAGGCAGGGTGTCACAGATGGTACCATAGCATCAGGTTCTAGTGTCCTTAGAAATCTGTGCGAACGTACTACGCTTTCAGCGTTGCTCTCGATTTGTTATAGAGCCTCAAGATTAGGATTGTTGATTTCTCTTGAGAGATTTCATTCTCCTGCCACAGTATGAGATTATGTAAATCTTTTGTGTGCTCGTTCGAGATTCGTGTGATGATCGAGGAAGGCGGGAGGAGGCGGGTCTTAGTTGAAGCTGGAGGCTAGGACCGTAATAAAGGTCACTTCCTTTGTAGTGATTGCTAAGGATTTTGGGTGGCGACTACTAAAGTATAGTAGTTATGAGTACCGTAGTACCTCCGTAGTAGAGAGTGGTACTAAAGTTGAATTTCCCAGTGACGATAAAGGTTCGAAAGGTATCTTACGGATAGTTTTAACCGTGAGTCACCATGATTCAGCAGAATCGAAAAGAATGCAGTTTTGGATTATTCACATAAGGATCAGCACGAGGCCGACAGTGAATAAGGAGTAACATAGAGAAGTGAAGGGTATACCGAGTCGAGGTAGGTACAATGAAGAAAGAGTCCTTTCGAGGAATGATAGGTTCATTAGAAAAGTGTTGCTAACACTTGCAGAGAATGGGTATGTTTCAGGACCCCATTGGTGTACATCCACCTGGGGAATTTCTTGAAATAGGGTTGTTGAGGCCGGTAATGGAGTTCCCTTTCCATAAGGAAGTAGGGGGAACTAGTAAAGGGATTGTCAGGATCGCAAAAATGGAGCCCAAGATACTGATAACCTTGAAAGGGTCAGGGTGACCCAAGATGAGGGAATGATGTAAGGAGAAATTGTTATTATGAGGTTTACCTCAGATGAAAGAGGTGTAATTAGCATGGCTAAGTAAAGTCGCGGTGTTCATTAGCCCTAGACTCGTGTGTGATTTGAGTTTTATGGTTGTCTCGATAACATTATATAATGTAGGCCTATGTGTTTTCCATGATAGTGGAATTTTATTTTCTTTCATTCGCCATAAAGGCGGGTGTTGATATTTTGAATACATATATATGTATATCTGGTTTGTGATGCTCATTTTATATGTTTATACGAGTATGGTAATATTATGAGTATATAATGCTATTGGTTGTTCGGAGCGATAGCAGGCTAATGATGGCAAGACTATCGTGTTCGCAGTTCTAGGGTGGAATGGGTTGTTGTTGCGATATCTCACCTGGATACATGTTGAGTTCCCCTTTATTATATGCATAGATGGAACTTCGATGAGCAGAGGTTTCATTATCGTGATTTGAGTATGTGGTGACCTTATAGATGTGATTTGAGGTGTGCCAGGTTAAGTGTTGAGCTGTGAGTTTAAGCTCATCATTGATTGCGCAAGGACTGAGTATAGTACGAGTGCTTGGTGGTATGGCTCCTAGATAGTGATGAAAGTTCAGAACACATTGGGTTAAAAGAGGGGATAGGTTATCCCAGTTTCATATTTGAAGTTGACGGACCTCCACGACCGACAAAGTTAAGTAGTAGTGTAATTGGAGGGGTTCCTTATTTGGATTTCGCTTTGCGAGACGCTCCGCGCATGAACCTTAACGACGTCGGGAGTGGAGATATGTTATAGGATGCGAGAATGTTGGTTTTGTTGATAAGTCATATAGTGTGGATGAAACACTATAAACTATGAGCCGTATGATAATAGTATGATTATGGAAATATTGAGCTATGGAAAAGCACTAAAGTGGTCCTCTCACCACAAGTGGGTGGGTGAAGTAGGACTTAGAGAAATTGATTTGAGGATTATAGTCAGTCCTTAATGAAAAGGCAAACTTTGAGGAAATATGTTTTAGATATGATGTTCGTGACGCTTTCGCAGAGAGTGGGCACTTCAATTAGTTCGATTTCCTTTCGGTATAGGTGGAAGGATAGAATAGTAGATATGTATCCGTAGGTTAGCGAGGTAGGATTTAGGACGTCCCACTGGTGTGCCTTAGGTCGCTATATCTAGATGACCGACAATGCGAGGGAGTAGTTGTGACACCCCGCCTAATTAAATACCGGGCGATCACTCCTTTATTAAATTAAAATCAAGGTGAACAGTTGGATCATTCTTAGCATCACTGTCGTAAAAATAATTTTTCCAATTGAAACACACTAAATAATTAAGCTAAGTGTCAAAACAATTTTAGACATTACTTTCCAAATTTTATTTATAAAACCAACATTTAAAGCTTTACAAAATTCATAATTTAAAGAATCACACAACAATTAACCTGGAACATATAATCCAAATAATCTAAACATTCAACAACTAGATTCCAACATTTAAACTTAAAGGAAAAACATCCTGACAACAATAAATCCCAAAGTGAAAATACTGGGAATAAATGGCTCACAATGTCAAATAAAACAACTGAATAATGGAAATAAACAAGTCACAATATCCCATAGACAACTGAATAATGGAAAAGCGCGACACATGCCCAACTAAATAAATGGAACTAGGAGTGGAATCAACAAATGAAGTCGTCGAAGCAAGAGGCCTGCAACTCCCACCTAAGCTGCAGCGCGTTCCTTCCAAAGGATCCTATGCAAGATGCCCCTGTGGCTGGGCACCTGTAATATATACATATATATACAAGAGAGAGCAGAAAATAAAAACGGGTCAGAGCCCGATTGTAAAAACGATGTAAAATTTGTTTAGCAAGTACTTAAAATGTTTACTGGCCAATGCAACAACATATTAGTGCGACACTCCCATGAGAAATTATCACCTCTTTGCAAATGTGCGCGCCAATCGCACTAACCTTCCCAACGGTATAACTTATCTTATCTTAGGTCGCACGTAAGATTTAATGCTGATAAATTCAATTGTTTAAGAGGTTAATTTCTTTTAACAACAAAGTTCTCATTTAAACCTTTTTTACTCATAAAGTTTCTAAGTATCATATTATACTTTTCGAACACATGTTCCCCAATCCAAAATAATACTTCATTTTCTTACTTACCATAAACACAGTAGGTAGTTCCCAAATTTCCATAATTAAATATATATATTAAATACTCATATAATATATATATTTTAACGGCACCCCACATAATAATTATGGTGCGGGCATACTCTGCTATCCAATCCCCGTCTCACACGTACTAAGGGAAATACAAGTTCGGAATCACTCTCGAACTGTATTAACATATACACAAACAATATTGAGGTGAATCATAGATTCCAAGTCTCTAAGAGGTCAGTACATACCCTCACGTCTCTTAGGACCGTCTGACCATCGATTAGATAGCCTGTACTAAGGATATATATCTTCTAGGGTACGAGTCAATATCCCCCATAAAGGTCCCATCGAGATAAGATTGTCCCAGCGCAGTAACCTCAGGGATAGCAAGTAGCGCGGGCATGGTTTTTACACGTATATAGTATACGCAAAAACACAGTCATATAAATATACTAATATTACCATATCTCTTTAGGTACCTTTCATCACCCATAATTATAACATTTATCCTTATTTCTCAATCTTTAGTTATCATGTATAACAGTTCGTCTCTTACTTTAATTGAGGGATTAATCCAACTTACTACGTAGCACTCATGGACTCTATCCTCCCAAGTGTAGAATTCAGTAGGTACTCATCTATTTTTCCAACATAATTATCTTACGCGTCTCTCCCTTTAACACACAACCCCATCGTCCCTTATGTGTAAACATCCCAAAAATTAAAATCTCGTCTTAGATTAAAGATCTCATAATTATTAATAAGTCCTACTGGTCTCCTTTACCTTCCAAAATATTTTAATAAGGATGTCCAAAGATTTTTACTCATTTAATTTGAATTCAACTATTTAAAAGGGGAAATATGAGTCTGCCAGGAGGGGTCGATCGATCGATGGCAGGGGCTCGATCGATCGATGCGTCGAGCGATCGACACTCCTGGTTCGATCGATCGATCAAACAGGTATGACGAATTCTGCAGATTAATAGTTATGGGTTCTATAATCCAACATCAACCAAATCCATATTTTTCCCACCGAAACTCCCAAAAAATCGTACTACAAACATTATAAACCCAAATTAAACATCTTCTACGTAAAGCATGCAAATTTTCATCGATATCCATGGATTAATAGGCCAAAACTTATATCAATCTCAAGAACCCTAGAAATTTCTCTAACTATGTTCTAATCAGTCTTTTTCCAGAATTTCTTCTTCTAAAACATCATAAATCCATGGTCCAACCTCTACATATGAAGGGGATTTCCAGATTTCCATTTATATCATTACTACATGCAATTTCCTATCTCCAACATGGGTTTTCTTTAATGAAACTCATCCTAATCAATCTTATACTAACGTGAATGATGCATTAAAAAATTTAAGCAAGATAAATACTTTCCTAGGAATTTCAGTGTTCTGATTTGTGGACGAATTTGGTGTGGTTGCGTTCCCCGTCGCGCGATCTACGCGTTGGTGGTGGTGGCGGTGCAACCGGATGAATTTTCGGCCTAGAACACCTTGGCAAACTCTCTCCTTCCCTCTCTTATGGATGTCACTTGTCTTTGGTTGTGTTAACCCTAGAATACAACCTTAGACATCTGATATAACCCTTGAAAATTCGTGGGTTTAATTGCCCAAAATTACAAAATGTCCAAAATGCCCTCCCGGGGTGCTAAATAAGCCTAAAAAGGCCTCGAGACCCAAACTAAACCCCCGGGTACACTTTTCTGACTATCTCGACCCTTCCGGTCAATTTGGCGCACTCAAAATGACCATACGAGCAACTTATAATTTATTCAATTTTATTAATCAATATTTAGTCCCGACGCGACACGGGCGCATCTCGAGTCAAATTTCCAAAATTGTCATTTTATTCACTCTTGATAATTAATAGAACCAATATTATATATTACTCTACTCATTAGTAATATTCAACAAGTTTCCCATAATTACTAACTCACATCACGTTAATAATTATAAAGTAATTAATTTCCGAATTTATTTCAAATTAATAACTCACATGAATTAAATTTAATAAATCCGCAAATTTATAAAGCATAAAAATACAGGGTATTACATACTTCCCCCCTAATAACTGAATTGCATCCCGAAATTCAGAAAATAAGGTATACCTGGTAAGAATAAATCTAGATATCTCTCGTGCATATCTGCCTCGCGCTCCCAAGTGGATTCCTCCACATTATGATCCTCCCACTGGACCCGTACAAGTGGAACTACCTTCGAACTCAATCTCCTCTCGCTATGGTCTAGGATAGCCAATGGTCTATCCTCGTAAGAGCTTTTTGGCTGTAAGTCTATCTCCTCTATCGCGATGTGGGTGTGAGCCATGTCACACCAAAGATATCGTCTCAACGACGAAATGTGGAATACGTCGCGAATGCGATGTAAATGCTCTGACAGTCCCAATCTGTATGCTACCGGCCCAATCCTCTCGATAATGGAAAATGGTCCCACGTACCTCGAGGCCAATTTCCCTTTCTTCCCGAACCTCATCACTCCTTTAATAGGAGATACACGTAGTAACACTTGATCCCCCACATTAAACTCTCGAAAGAAACGTTTTGCATCAGCGTAGCTCTTCTGCCTGTCCTGGGCTACTCGAATGCGACTCCTAATCCTCGTGGAGGTTTCCTGAATCACCTCTGGCCCTAGCAACTTGTTATCCCCCACCTCTAGCTAACAAGTTGGGGAACGACAAGGCCTGCCATACAAGGCCTCAAATGGAGCCATGCCAATCGTGAACTGATAAGAGTTATTATAAGCGAACTCTACTAGTGGAAGATGTGGCTGCCAACCTCCTCCAAAATCAAGGACACACATGCGTATCATATCCTCCAGCATCTGATTAGTACGCTCTATTTTCCCATCTGTCTGTGGGTGATAAGATGAACTCAACCTCAACTCTGTACCCATAGCCTCCTGAAAGCTCTCCCAGAAATGTGAGACGAAAATCTTATCTCTATCTGACACAATATTCAGGGGCACCCCATGTAATCTGACAATCTCAGCAATGAACAACTGAGCATACTGACCCGTGGTATAGTCTGTCCGCACCGACAGAAAATGAGCCACCTTGGTCAAATGATCTACAATCACCTAGATAGAGTCGTGGCCCCGCTGTGATGTAAGCACCCTATAATAAAGTCCATGGAAATACTCTCCCACTTCCACGCGAGTATTTCCAATGGCTAAAGCAACCCTGACGGTCTCTGATGGTCCACCTTTACCAGCTGGCAGGTAGAACACTTAAACACGAACTCAGCAATATCCTTCTTCATTCCACTCCACCAATATTGCCGCCTCATATCCTGGTACATCTTATCTCCTCCAGGATGTACCGCAAATCGGGACCCGTGAGACTGGGTCATCACTGCATGACATAAATCTGCTCCTTCTGGGACCACCAATCTCCCATTAAACCTCAAACCCCCATCGGAACTAACAAAATAGGACTCAGCACCCTCAGCTAAAAGTCATAAAATCTGCTCCTGGCAGAACGGGTCTGCGGTCTCTGCCTGTATCACCCTCGTAACAATCTCGGGTGTCACTATCATGACAGATGTGAATGAATGGGATACTGCGTCTTGGTGACCCAACTCTTTCCACTTTTCTTTCCAGACGTCCGCTACATCGTCTATCGATCTACGGCTCAACGCATCAACAACTACGTTGGCCTTCCCCGGATGGTATTTTATGTCGAACTAATAGTCCTTCAAAAACTCTAACCATCTGAGCTGACGCATATCCAGCTCTTGCTGAGTGAACAGGTACTGCAGTGACTTGTGGTCTGTGAACAAGCGGAATTTCTCCCCCAATTAATAGTGCCTCCATATCCTCAATGCAAAAACGACCGCTGCTAACTCCAGGTCGTGGGTGGGGTAATTCTTCTCATGCGACTTAAGCTTGCGGGAGGCAAAAGCTATAGCCTTCTCCTCCTGCTGAAGTACTCCCCCAAGTCCCCGTAAAGAGGCATCGGTGTAAACCAGGTACTCCATACCCGGCTTAGGTAAAGCAAGGACAGGTGCTGAAGTAAGCTTGTCTTTTAGCTCGTCGAAATCCAATTGACAAGCATCATCCCAAACATATGGTACCCCTTTGCGAGTCAGGTTCGTCAATGGACCCACTATTTTGGAGAATCCCCGAATGAATCTCCTGTAGTATCCGGCTAACCCCAAGAAACTACGCACTTTCGTCGGTGTCATGGGTTATCCTCACTCCCTCACCGCTGACACTTAACTCGGGTCAAGTACTATCCCCTGTTCAAAAGAAACATGTCCCAAGAACTGCATTTCACATAACCAGAACCCGCATTTCTCGTACTTAGCATACAGCTGATGCTCTCACAGAGTCTGAAGGACCTGTCTCAAGTGCTCGACATGCTCCTCCTTGGAGTGTGAATATATCAGAATGTCATCTATGAAAATAATGACGAACTGATCTAAGAACTCTCTGAACACCCGGTTCATCAAGTCCATGAATACGGCTGGAGCATTTGTGAGTCCAAATGGCATCACTCTGAAATCATAGGACCCGTATCTCATCAAGAAAGTAGTCTTTGAAACATCCTGCTCCCTAATAAGTAGCTGATGGTACCCCGACCTCAGATCTATCTTCAAAAAGAAAGTTGCTCCCCTCAGCTGGTCGAACAGATCATCGATTTGAGGTAACGAATACTTGTTCTGTATCGTGACCTTGTTCAACTCCCGGTAGTCCACACATAGCCTCAGTGAACCATCTCTCTTCTTCACAAACAAAACTGGAGCGCCCCAAGGTAAGGTACTCCTTCGAATGAAGCCCTGACCTAACAGCTGCTCTATCTGATCTCGTAACTCTCGCATTTATGCCGGAGCCATACGATATGGAGTGCGTGCTATAGGTCGAGTATCCGATAATAAATCTATGACAAAGTCTATCTCACGACTGGGGGGTAGGCCTGGTACCTCTTGAAATACATCAAAATACTCACGAACGACTTGGATCGAGTCTAAGGGAATCACAACCTCCTTAGAGGTATCCTCCTCTATGTAATACAAATGAGCGGTCGAGCCTCCCTCTGGGTGAGTCATCGCCACTACAAACATCTCTTACCCCGGAATGGCAAAGACAATACCCCCACCGAAACAATCTATCATGGCTCTGTAAGCTGCGAGCCAATCCATACCGATAATAATATCGTGCTCATGCATATCTACGACTAACATGTCTGCTAGTAATACCAAGCTACCAATCTCTACCCCCACACCCCGACATATAAAGAAAAATAAGCGAACCATTTCCCAGTGGTGAGTCTACACATGTTACAGTGCCCTCTGCTGTGGCTAAAAATTCTAAGGCCTTCGCAAAATGGGTAGCTATAAAACAGTGCGGTGCCCCAATACCAATTAAAACTCAACCGATAGAACCAGGTATAAGGAACGTACCTTTTTTCTCGGTTGGGGCCTGAGATGCTGCTATCAGGTGGACGTTACAGCCACGTTCATACTGTAACTGTCTCTGCTGAACTGAGGCTGTTGGAATGGGTGGTGGAGCTGGCTTCTGTGGTTTATTTCTGGCAACCTTCCTGCCGTGGGGCCCTATTCTTCTCTGGGCAATCCTGACGCCTATGGCCATTTTTGCCACATTGGAAGCACCTCCCTCGAAACTGCTTCACTTCACTACGTTGTTGACTAGTCTTGCTTTTTCCCTGGTCTTGCTGGCCTTGATTGGAAATTTGCGGAAAAACTATGTCAGGGTGAGGACAATCCCTCCACTTGTGACCCAACTGTACACATTTATTGTAGAGTTTCGAAATTCTTCGCTGGTCGGATTGTAGTTTCTCCCCAGTCTGATTCAGACAAGATTGATGTTTGTGACCGTCCATTCCACAACTGAAACACCTCTTTGTGACTTCATTCTGAATCTGACTTTGTTGGCCCTGACACTTTTGGCCCTTTACATAAATTTTGTTACTTCTGGAACTGTCTCGATCTTGAGTGGTTTGTTGTCGCAATTTCGGTGCCTTCTCACAATTGTCAACTTTAGTCACATGCATTTGATTAACCTCTCTAGGTCTTTTACCTCCTCTAAGCTGCATGCTGTGTTCGTGGTACTGTAAGACTGCAGTGGTAACTTCTTGTGCCACAATGCCCGCAAATTTGGCGATTGGTAACCTTTTCGGAGACACCTGAGGCGTGAGTTGTCCTTGCTCATTAACTTCCCCAATGGTATTAGCTTGTTCTTCCTGACGGGCCATCTGAAAGTTTTAAAATTAAATCTGAATAAGTTCAACATTCACATCGACAAATCGTAGAAGCACGAATTTCCAACGCTTAAAGATGAATACAACATTCCTAATGCTAGGGCTCTATAGCAAAAATGCTAAGATGAAAGCAAAATAATCCATACAGATCCTAAGGACACTAGAACCTGATGCTCTGATACCACCTGTGACACCCCACCTAATTAAATACCGGGCAATCACTCCTTTATTAAATTAAAATCAAGGTGAACAGTTGGATCATTCTTAGCATCACTGTCGTAAAATTAATTTTTCCAATTTAAACACCCTAAATAATTAAGCTAAGTGCCAAAACCATTTTAGACATTACTTTCCAAATTTTATTTATAAAACCAACATTTAAAGCTTTACAAAATTCGTAATTTAAAGAATCACACAACAATTAACCTGGAACATATAATCCAAATAATCTAAACATTCAACAACTAGATTCCAACATTTAAACTTAAAGGAAAAACATCCTGACAACAATAAATCCCAAAGTGAAAATACTGGGAATAAATGGCTAACAATGTCAAATAAAACAACTGAATAATGGAAATAAACAAGTCACAATATCCCATAGACAACTGAATAATGGAAAAGGGCGACACATGCCCAACTAAATAAATGGAACTAGGAGTGGAATCAACAAATGAAGTCATCTAAGCAAGAGGCCTACAATTCCCATCTAAGCTGCAGCGCGTTCCTTCCAAAGGATCCTATGCAAGACGCCCCTGTGGCTGGGCACCTGTAATATATACATATATATATATACAAGAGAGAGTAGAAAATGGAAACGGGTCAGAGCCCGATTGTAAAAACGATTTAAAATTTGTTTAGCAAGTATTTAAAATGTTTACTGGCCAGTGCAACAACATATTAGTGCGACACTCCCTTGATAAATTCTCACCTCTCAGCTAATGTGAACGCCTATTGCACTAACCTTCCCAACGGTATAACTTATCTTATCTTAGGTCGCTCGTAAGATTTAATGCTGATAAATTCAATTGTTTAAGAGGTTAATTTCTTTTAAAAACAAAGTTCTCATTTAAACCTTATTTACTCATAAAGTTTCTAAGTATCATATTATACTTTTCGAACACATGTTCCCCAATCGAAAATAATAATTCATTTTCTTACTTACCATAAACACAGTAGGTAGTTCCCAAATTTCCATAATTAAATATATATATATTAAATACTCATATAATATATATATTTTAACGGCACCCCACATAATAATTATGGTGCGGGCATACTCTGCTATCCAATCCCCGTCTCACTCGTACTAAGGGAAATACAAGTTCGGAATCACTCTCGAACTGTATTAACACATTGTAATACCCCGTATTTTTATGATATTTATTTATGGGATTAATTGAATTATATGCGTATTAATTGGAAATTAATCCGGATAAAAAATACTAGCGAGATGCGAGTTAGTATTTGATATTAAAGAGTATATATGGCTATATATGAATATGGAATTATTGATTTGTCGTGAGTTAGAAATACGGCAATTTGGAAATCTTGTTGAGACGCGTGTGACAGTCGCGTCATGGAATATAATTATGATAATTAAAAAGTGAATTTTATTTCTATAAACCGTATGATCATTTTGAGTGCCCCAACGCGTCCGGAAGGGTCGAAATAGTCAGAAAACACTAGCCGGGGGTTTAGTTTGGGTCCCGGGGCATTTTTAGGCCATACCGGCAACGTATAATGGTAGTTTGGTAATTTTAGAATTTTGGGATTTTTGATTAACGAATTTTAGGAGTTTTAAACGAAAAAATTAAAAGACCCACTAACCCATTACCAACCATTATCTGATTAGAGGGCTACGGGGGTTATTAGAATTAGCCCCAAAAGTTCCTAAGACAAACCCTAGCCTCCATTGCCACCATTAGAGAAGAAAGCTTGGAGAGAGAGAGAGGAGGAATTCTGCAGAAGAGAGAGAGAATCGTTCATCAATTCATCATCAAAATCATAGATTCAAATAAGGCAAGTGGTTTAATTTCGTTATTTTGCAAAGAATGTTTTCTCCATGTGTAGGAATTGATAAAATTTCATTGTTCTTGGGAGTTAATGAAAAACCCATTTAAATTGGAAGTAGAAATTTCATTTTTGATGAGGAATCGCATGTAGATTGGTACTTAGATGATTATTCTGATGATATTATAATTTGGATGAAACAAAAAAGGATTTAATTAGGCTCTTTGATGATTTATAAATTCTAGGGTTCATGTTCTTAAAATTGGGAGAAAATATGAAGAGATTTGATAATTGAATGAGGTTAGAATGAATTAACCCCACAAATCATGTTAGTATATGACCTAAATATGTTTAGGAATGATTAGAGACTTTAAATAATCGTTGGATTAATGTTTGGATGAGATTTGAGGTGTAGAGAAGTTGGAAAAACGAGATTTGGAGAATCTGGGCTCGAATCTGGCCACTCGTTAGAAGACCTGCCCAGGTCGTTCGAACGAGCTCGTTCGAACGAGCATCTAACGAGTTGACAGTTTGGGTTCTAACGAGAGGGAGGTTCGTTCGAAGACTTTCGTTCGAACGAGATCTCGTTAGAAGGCCCAGTTCGTTCGAACGAACTCTCGTTCGAACAGCCTCGTTCGAACGAGACTTCGAACGAGTTGACAGTTTAGGCTTTTTAGCCCGTTTTGATTTTGCATGTCCCATAACCTTATTTAATGGTAGAGATAACCTTCCCTTGATGATAAATTGATATAGTAGGGACATTTGAGATATAATGAGGAGCAAAACCTAGAAGTGTAGTTGAACCTAAGGGAAATTATGAAGTAGAACGTGAGTGTCTATTACGATGCGAGAACTATTGACGGCCTAAATTACTATATTAATCGGGAACATATAAATTGTGTAGCATTATATGTCGGTACGAGATTGAGAAGTGTACCACCAATATATTATGGTGATTTCTAAGATGTGTGAATACTTAGTATATGTATTGATTTTATGTGTATGACATACCTACCATACTTGCTATCACGGAAGGTTTACGTTCGCTTAGGGCCTTCTAATCCTTGTGTTGACCGAATTTAGATTGGTTACCTCGATGAACATAGGTTAGAGAAGGACTTATTGGGATGTTAATAAGTCTGCTGATCGTGGGAGCGCAGGTATGTGCGTGACCCATGTGATGTGACTGTGTTCGCCTCCATTATTTGTGATGTTGTTATTTGAGAACGATTCCTGAGAGATTCGGAATACGTGATCCTTATGTACGTGATGTACCGGGATGGATAACAGAGTATGTGTGCACCGCAGCTAGTCTCGGGGTGCTTGTATTGTATATTTATGACGTGAATAATATACATTTAATTAATGGGAACTTTCATATTAATATTGTGAATATAATTATGGTAATGTTTTGAGAAAACATAACGGGTTAACCCATAGTGAATTGTACTACAAATTGAGAATCTGAGTTTAAGTAAAGCCCTCTATTTAATTGATAACGCTAGAATGTCTTATGGGAATCAAGTAGTAAGGGGTAGGACTCATTACGGCTTGGTTAGATATGTAAGTCATGTAGATGGGTACGGTACGTTAGGAGTGCACATGTAGTCGAGAGGTGAGAATTTCATGTGAGTGCACGTCCTAACATGTATTTTGCATTTAATGTTTTAATGTTATTAAAACACTTGCCGTTTTTAAAATGATTTCCACTTTCGGGCTCTGACCCATTTGCTTTCAAATCTATTTTTTTGTAAAAACCATTTTAGGTGCCCAGCCACAAGGACACCATGCTTAGGATCCTCATTCAGGTGACGAGTTGTAGCTGTTTGTGGAAGTTACAGGACTTTGCTTGTAGACGCTTCATCTACTTTGACTCTATATTCAACATTTTATCAGTTGTAGGGCATGTCGCCCATTCCTTTTAGAGACATTCCATTTATTTCAGTTATTCAGACTTCTGGCATGTAATTATTCAAGATTCAGACTTGTCATATTATTTTCAAGTGTGGGATTGTTGTGAGGAGTTTTCCTCCGAATTTCTCATTATTAGTTGTTGGTTATTTCATTACTTCGTTATGGTGAATGGATTATGTTGTTCTTCCATTATTCTTTTATTGCATGTTAATCAGACTTAATTTAAAATTTGGCAACTTACTTTTTAAATACTAGGTGGTTAGTAATCTTTAAAATGTTTTCGACAGTGATGCTATTAACTGAACCAACTTGGCATTTTGTATTGATTTAATAAAGGAGTAGCTACGCGGTATTTAATTAGTCGGGGTGTCACACACATACACAAACAATATTGAGGCGAAGCATAGATTCCAAGTCTCTAAGAGGTCAGTACATACCCTCACGTCTCTTAGGACCGTCTGACCATCGATCAGATAGCCTATACCAAGGATATCTATCTTCTAGGGTACGAGTCAATATCCCCTATAAAGTTCCCATCGAGATAATACTGTCCCAGCGCGATAACCTCAGGGATAACAAGTAGCGCGGGCATGATTTTTATACGTATATAGTATATGCAAAAACACACTCATATAAATATACTACTATTACCATATCTCTTTAGGTACCTTTCATCACCCATATTTATAACATTTATCCTTATTTCTCAATCTTTAGTTATCACGTATAACGGTTCGTCTCTTACTTTAATTGAGGGATTAATCCAACTTACTACGTAACACTCATGGACTCTATCCTCCCAAGTGTAGAATTCAGTAGGTACTCATATATTTTTCCAACGTAACTATCTTACGCGTCTCTCCCTTTAATACACAACCCCATCATCCCTTATGTGTAAACATCCCAAAAATTCAAATCTCGTCTTAGATTAAAGGTCTCATAATTATTAATAAGTCCTACTGGTCTCCTTTACCTTCCAAAATATTTTAATAAGGATGTCCAAAGATTTTTACTCATTTAATTTGAATTCAACTATTTAAAAGGGGAAATATGAGTCTGCCAGGAGGGGTCGATCGATCGATGGCAGGGGCTCGATCAATCGATGCGTCGATCGATCGACACTCCTGGTTCGATCGATCGATCAAACAGATATGAAGAATTCTGCAGATTAACAGTTACGGGTTTTATAATCCAACATCAACCAAATCCAGATTTTTCCCACTGAAAATCCCAAAAATTCGTACTACAAACATTATAAACCCAAATTAAACATCTTCTACGTAAAACATGCAAATTTTCATCGATATCCATGGATTAATAGGCCAAAACTTATATCAATCTCAAGAACCCTAGAAATTTCTCTAACTATGTTCTAATTCCAGAATTTCTTCTTCTAAAACATCATAAATCCATGGTCCAACCTCTATATATGAAGGGGATTTCCATATTTCCATTTATATCATTACTACATGCAATTTCCTATCTCCAACATGGGTTTTCTTCTATGAAACTCATCCTAATCAATCCTATACTAATGTGAATGATGCATTAACAAATTTAAGCAAAATAAATACTTGCCTGGGAATTTTAGAGTTATGATTTGTGGACGAATTTGGTGTGGTTGCGTTCCCCGTCGCGCGAACTACGCGTTGGTGGTGGTGGCGGTGCAACCGGATGAATTTTCGGCCTAGAACACCTTGGCAAACTCTCTCCTTCCCTCTCTTATGGATGTCACTTGTATTTGGTTGTGTTAACCCTAGAATAAAACCTTAGACATCTGATATAACCCTTGAAAATTCGTGGGTTTAATTGCCCAAAATTACAAAATGTCCAAAATGCCCTCCCGAGGCGCTAAATAAGCCTAAAAACGCCCCGAGCCCCAAACTAAACCCTCGGGTACACTTTTCTGACTATCTCGACCCTTCCGGACACTTTGGCGCACTCAAAACGACCATACGAGCAACTTATAATTTATTCAATTTTATTAATCAATATTTAGTCCTGACGCGACACGGGCGCGTCCCAACTCAAATTTCCAAAATTATCATTTTATTCACTCTTGATAATTAATAGAACCAATATTATATATTACTCTACTCATTAGTAATATTCAACAAGTTTTCCATAATTACTAACTCACATCACGTTAATAATTATAAATGTAATTAATTTCCGGATTTATATTAAATTAATAACTCACATTAAATTTAATAAATCCCTAAATTTATAAAGCATAAAAATACGGGGTATTACAGTAGTGTAATGGGAGGGTTCCTTGTTTGGATTTTTCTTTGCGAGATGTCCCACGCATGAAACCAAGCAAATGTTGGAAGTTAAGAGAGGCCTTGGGCACTAGGGACACAATTAGGATTATACTTGTTTCGCGTAGGTAGGGTAACGCTTAGACCTTAGCATTATTAGGATGTAAGTTCAATAGAGTTAGTGGCGCCGATGTAAGGAGAATTTAATTTCGCAGGTTGGGAGGACCCATGTGTGAGTATTACACTGAGGAAAGGAGACCCTTAATTAGAGAGAGTGTTACGTGTCAGACGTTCACAATGGATGTGCAGGTGTGCATGGGTTAAAAAAGGTGTATGGGAACCTTAGTAATTTGGTTTATATACCGCCTGAAATAAAAGGGGTGTAGTGTATAAAGTTGAAGTTTATGCCGTGAGGCAGTCACGAACGGATTTGGAGTGTGTTGGATGGAATGCCGCGAGAGGTACGCGATATTCCAAATTGTAAAAGGGGCAATAAGAGGAAATTTTCCCAAGACGAGGGACGAGACTATTGGAAGTAGTCAAGTCTTAGTAGAGTTTCCTTTTCAAAGGAAATCAGTTGTCCTGCTGTGGATGGGTAGATGCTTTTTAGTAAGAGTATCAGCTTTAGAAGATGTAGAGCGATAGTTATAGACTCGTTTCTCTTATTGTTAGCAAGAGAAGCCATCAGAGTAACGCGTCTTTGTTTAGTGAACCTTGAGGTAGGTGGAATATGGTAAGGGACCATCATGTTAGCACCTTTTGATTTTGGGGGTACTAAGACGTAGTGGAATTGGGGATCGTAGTTCGGTGGTGTAGATTATATCCGAATTTTGAGGACGAAATTCCATTATAAGGGGGGAGTGTGTAACAACCCGTCCTTTTGGAGATGATTAAATTCCATGATTGGGTATAAATTGGGGATTTGGGGAATTTCTTAGAATAGTAATTTTAGGGATTTTTAAGGATTAGATGATTGTCGATGGGTGATATATTTACTTTTGGGATTAAGTGAATATGTTGGAGTATTTTAATTATATGTCGTCGTTGAGTAAAGCGACAAAAGGTAAGGTTTTAATTAGAAAACCCGCGGTGAAATGCAATGGGTTAAAATAGTGGATTGCGGTCAAGTACCTCGAATGGAAATTTTGATTGCGTCATGAGTCTCGAAATGGCCGAGATAGTCGAAAAAGAGTGTCCGATTGTCGAAATTGAGTTTAGGGGAATTTTAGAGTTAAAAGGGCTCGAAATTGAGTAAACGAGTCATTTTTGGGTTTTAAGGGGTATAAACCCTTTTCTCCTTATATAAGGAGGGAGAGATGGAGATAATAGAAAGAAAAGAGAGAAGAGAGAGAGGAAGGAAGAAAGTGGAGAGAAAAAGGAGATTTCGGGCCAAACTCCGCCGGACTCGACTCTAGATCGTCGAATTTTATCCACGCGGCAAGTGTTTACTTGCTTTATTTACTTTTGAGCATAAATCTCATATCGTAGTTTGGTATTAACAAACCCTAAATATTTTGGGTTGGGTTTTCGTGGATAAAACGGGTTTTCGGGAGTTAAAACGAATAAACCCCAATAATATTTCAATTCAAGGAACTTAAGATTTAATCGAAATTAGCTGCTGGTTTCAGGTTTTAGGATGTTTATAACCCTTTTTAAATGTGTATATGTTGTTGGTTGAGGTTGTAGGCTGTCGGGAGAGGAGACAAAAGCTTGGGAGAAGCTTTAATGGCCGAAACAGTCTCGGAGAAGACGCTGAACAGTAGCCAGCGTGCTTGCCGAATCGATTCGGCCTAGAGGGAAATCGATTCGGCTCTTAGAATGAAAATGGTAGATCTTTTCGATACGGTCGCGTGGGCAATAGCCGCATATTTTTTTGATTTTTGTTGGATTTATAGTGATTTTTCTACGGAAAGCTGTCCGAGATCGAAATCGTTAGATAGAAATCAAACTTGATATTGGGAGAATTAAGGCTAGAATTGTTTGGAGATAAATATTAGGGGTTCCTAAATATAGAGTGGGGACCTCTAGATCACTATTTGAGCAAAATCTAGTCCTTGGGTTTGTTGTAAGGAAATCCACAACCTATTTAATTTAAGGGTATTCGAGGGAGAATAATCCCTGAGATATATCGGTAGGGCATTTAGGCCTATATAATTATGCACTTAGGAAAACATAATTATATTGATATTGGTTGAGCGAATCCTACTAGATTATTAGGATGGAATTGGGAATATATGTATTCACTTAGAGTGAATTAGTATATTTGGAGATATCCGCTAAATCCTTAGATGAGAATAATGTATTTATTATTCATAAAGTGAAGAAATACTTTGGGTATATTATCACGCGTATATGAATGCATAATTATGATTATTTGAGAGAATCTTTGGGATTATTGGTCATCGCTAGATGTGATTGGCAATTATGGCCATATATATATATATTCGAGGAGGAATGTAAGGTATATATATATACTATGTGATTAAAGTATATATATATGATATGATATAAATGACTTTTGAAAAAGTGCAAAATGAATGTTTTCAAATGGAAAAAGAAATAATTTTCATAAAAGATAATTTATGTATACACACCTCTCTAAATCGCTATCATAAGGGAAGTTGCGAGTAACAACCCAGGTTTTTGAGCGGCTATTTTATATTATTTTGCCCTATGGGCTAATTCAATAAAATAGGGGAAGTTGGCGTAAATATTGTTTCCCATAAGACTTTGGCATAATATTTACTATGTTTTGTCTATTTACCGTATGAGAAGGTGAATAGCATAAAATTGTGATATTGCGTCGTTATATGTAAAACGACGGTTATGGTTTATAAATAAATTTGAGTATAATTAATGAAATAAAATGAATTTAGAACATAAAATTTGTTCACATTATCCCGAATGCCAAAATAGGGGGTGTAGTTGTTTTTAGAATAGTCGAGATAGTCGAAATAAGTGCCACGTTGTATTTTTGGGTTTCGGGCACTTTTGGGGTATTATGGCTCGATTATGTGGTTACGAGTCATTTTAATGGTGTATTAGCAATTAAAAGAGGGGAGATTGAGTTTTATGACCCGGATAAGTTCCCCCACCCCTCTTTCTTTCTTCATTTGTGAGAGAAGCCAAAGGAGAGAGGGTGAGAAGAGAGAGTTGGGAGAAATGGAGAAGAGAGAGAGAAAATGGAGATTTGGGCTGAAATTCGTTGCTACCGGATGAGGATCCGAGACTACGAACCCGAGGCAAGTTTTTTACTTGCTAGTATATGATTTAATGTGAATAATTTGTGTGATTGTAGTGTAAATTGAAAATTTGGAGAAAATAGTAGGTTTTGTAAAATTTGATGTTTTAACCTTAGATCTTGTTGTTGATGTGATTTAAGTGTTCATAAGGGTTTATTTTGGTGTAAAATTGCAGTGGTTATGTTGTGGGGTGATAAGAGTAAAGAAATTTTAAGAATAACGGGTGTAGGTTTCGGATTTGGCTTTGAAGAAAAAGGAATTTTCGAGAACCTGATAGGCGCGGTCGACCGCAGTCCCAGGACCGGTCGACCAATTATGCCAAAACGAGCTTACTTCTTGCATTGGTAGGAAAAATCCGAAAGGGAGGTCGACCGCGGTCCCATGACCGGTCGACCGGTCCCTTGTTTTTCACCTTTATTTTTCCTTAGTTTCCTTTAACTTCCTGATATTAAGATAGGGACTTAGGAACCTTCCTTTGGGAAGTAATTAAGAGTCCTAGAAGGTTGTTTTGGGTAAACAAATGTCCTAGGAATAAATGGGATTCTGAGGCTTACCTCGAGGGCTAGCTTGTGTAGGTTAATGTCCGAAGGATATAGGAAGTTAACCTAAAGATATATTGGAGATAAAAAAATGCAAATGTTGAGGATTTTGGGAGATACTCCTTGAGGGAGGCTTACTTTGAGGGTTTATAAAATTTATGAACCCTTGGAGACTAGTTTGAGTTTTATGGCACTTCGGGACTTAAGTCATAAATAAAACATGACAGAACAAAAAAAACATATGTTAATATGTGGTATTAAATGAATAAGTACAAATGATTTCGAGAATGTAAAATTGGATGTTTTCAAAACTAAAAAGTAATGTTTTCATAAGTGTTAACTTATGGTTAAACACCTCCCTAAATCTCTATCATAAGGGAAGTTGCGCACGTGTGGTGAAGCCCCCTGGCTAATGAATGCAGGGTGGATATAGTCCCTAGGCCATATGGGCATTTATATTACTGCGTTGGTTAGGAGATTCTGGGTGTGGTCTTGACTTTCCCGTAGTCAATATGGCCGCTTCCCGACGTTGGTAGGTTCCCAGGTTGTCTTGTATAGATAGGCCCTGGAAGATGATAGCCATTTAGGGGCGCGTCCAGTGGAGAAATCCGGAGGGACGGTCTTAGATTGTTAAAGCAATTCATGATAATGAATTGGCTTTAATTACATTTCCTGGATGGAAGAAGGGAAATGGGATATATGGTATACAAAAGTATTTTTATGCTAATAAAAATGACTTTTGGTTACACTTCTCAGATGGAAGAAGGGGAGTGGGATTTTATGTGAAAGGTTAAAGCATTTTTATGATATTAAAACTGGCTTTAAAAATGTAATTTTTCCTGGATGGAAGAAAGGAAATAAAATTGGTAAAAAGGTTGTATAAATGAGATTTGGTAAACATTTGATAAAATGTTGTACCATTTATATATATTCCTAAAGAAAGAAATAGGAATGTGCATGTAGAGTTATGAAATTGAAATGGTAAACATTTGATAAAATGTTGTACCATTTATATACATTCCTAAAGAAAGGAATGTATATAAATGGTACAACATTTTATCAAATGTTTACCACATATGCATATAATTACATATACTGATTTCATGCTGAGGGTCTAATGGATCTCAACGATCAACCTTGCCTAAGTAGTAGTGTATCGGGGGGGTTCCTTATTTGGATTTCTCTTTGCGAGACACCCCACGCACGAATAGGGCATAGTGTTGAGACTGGGGAGAAGTTAGCCCTTAGTATTTGGGTTAACTAGAGCATCTCATGATATTGTGCTAGGTTGATTTTAGATTGAGAGGTGAGAAATGTTATTATTAAATGCGAGAGAATTACGCATTTAACTGTCATGCATTTTAGTCACATGGGAATCATATCAAACTGGGCCCTAACCCGTCTATATTTCTTTGTTTCTGCATATATTCTTTGCCGTACAGGTGTTCTACCGCATGGACACCCGTATTTACATTTCCATTCCTATTGTCATAGTGCTACAGCATATTGCGAATGTTGTAAGTTATTTGTTTTAGACGCCTCTATCTATTGTACTCTAGTTATGTTCAGTTTATTTATTCGGGCGTGTTGCCCCAGTGTTGCACTCATTTACTGTATTGTAAATATTGAAATGTAATACTCGGTGTAACTATTTGTATTGGTCTATTCACCGACAGCTTATTCGGTGATTATTTATTGTATTGCCATTCTTTATTCACCGGTTTTTTATATCCACCGTTTTTACAAATGGGATTATCTAAGTGTTTTTCTCTTACTTACTAAATTTTTAAATTGACAATCCGTTTTCTTTAATGATTGGTGGTTATCTCGTACTATTATTTTATTCGACAGTGATACTGAGAATGGACCATCTATGATTCCTGTGATTATTAGAGTATTGGGCTGGCCACCTATTATTTTAGTAGGCGAGTTGTCACAGATGGTATCAGAGCATTAGGTTCTATAGTCCTTAGGAATCTGTGCGGATATATTTCATTTTTAGTGTTGCTTTTGATTTGATATAGAGCCCTAAGATTAAGTTCGTTGATTTTTCTGGTGAGAATTTGTTGTCCGGCTACGATATGAAAACCCCGAAAATCTTTTGCGCGTTCGTGTGAGATTCATAGGTCGTCAGACGTAAGGCGTCAAGGAAGGCCGTTGGGAAGGCGTCACGAGATGGGATTTCTTAGAGCTGTAAGTGGTAGTCGGGGATGAGAGCTGCTGTAGAAGTCTCTCCCTTTATAACATTAGTTTATATTGCTGCGTGACTAATAAATATAGTAGATGTAGTTTTCTAAGTACTGCTGCCAGGAGAAAGTGGTATTAAGCTTGGGATTCCAAGCGATGTTAATTTGGAGACAAGAGGTCCTTGATTGGAACCATATGTTAGAGTCAAGTTAGATAGAGGGAGTGTAAACTCATTCGGTGAGAATCTAAGGCCCGAGAGTTTGGCCTAAAGTGGGGCATGGAAGTGCTCATGTGTGAAGATTGGAGGAAAATCTTCCACCCATTTGGAGTAAGGTTAAAGTGGCGGAAAAAGGTAGTTGCCTTTTATTGATGGAGTATGAGGTTTGGCTCATAGAGAAAGCCCTTCAATGGATAGTGATAGGCTCACGCATAAGTGTTGTTAACACTTTAAGAGAAGTAGTGTTCGTGAGACCCCATCGGTGAACATCCACCCGGGGAAGACTTATTGAACTATGGCCGGGGAGGCTGGTAGTATGTTCTCTTTACTAAAGAAGTTAAGGGAACTATGCGAGTGATCGCTAGGGTAGCTAGAGATGGAAGTAGTTTAGTTAGGATGGGACTAGAATATGTGCCTAGGAACCAGTGGTAGTGGCCAAGTAGATCGGGATGAATGTTAGCAAGAATTTCCACCGTAGTTGAGGGTGAGGTGTTCCTTATCATAAGACGGAATAGTATTGTGTTTACCCTAAATCTGGGTGTGTATACTGAGCTTGTAGTAGTATATCTATATGGCTTCCATGATAGGGAAGTTCTATATTTTCTTTCACTCGTTATGGGGCGAGTGATGATATGTGTGTGTGTGCTACTTGGATTATATGTAATATACGAGTATATATATTTTTAGATTAGTTGGTGCGATAGCAAGCGAATAAATCGTGAGGCTATCATATTTCTATTTCTAGAGAAGGACTAGTTGTTCTATAATATCTCTCCCTCCTGGATACAGGTTGAGACTTTATAGAGGTGGTTTACGGTATGTAGATAATTTTCTTTTTATTTTATTTTATTTTGCTTTGTTTGTTTTGTTTTATTATTTGCTCGCTTTGCTCGTGTATGTTATTGCCTTATCTCCACGACCAACAAGTTAAGGGGATTGTGTCAGAGGGGTTCCTTATTTGGATTTTGCTTCGGCGAGACACTCCGCACATGAGCCTTAACGACGTTGGAAGTGGAGAGATGTGCATTTTCTTTCTTTTCTTTCTTTTTCTTCTTTCTGTTGGTTAGGTGCTGGGTTGGAAAGTTTAGCCAAGAATCATGTAAATGAGTGATTAGAGGGCTAAGTTGGTGTGCGATATATGAGCACTGTGATAGTTTTTCCTCTGATCGATATGGGTAAGACTTAGATATGAAAGTCGAATTGAGACTTATGGTTATGCCTTAATGAGAAGTCCATCTATAAAAGATGTATGTGTGTATTTTGGAATAAAGTGTTAGTGGCATTTTACAGAAAGTGAATGCCAGATTTGTAAAATTTTCAGTTGTTTGAGATGGTAGGACGTAGGAGTAGAAGTTCATTAGTAGAGTTACAAGTTAGGTTTCTAGCGATCCCGATTATGTGTCTTAGACCGTTACATCTCAATGACCGACAATGCGAGGTAGTAGTGTAACGGGAGGGTTCCTTGTTTGGATTTCGCCTCGGCGAGACGTCCCATGCATGAAACCGAGCGAATGTCGGAAGTCGAGAAAGGTCTTGGACACTAGGGATATAATTAGTATATTACTTATACAACTAGATTAGGATATAGATCGACTTTAGGATTATTAGGACGTTAGGCCCTTAAGGCATGTAGCATTGTTTTGGGAAAGTGGTAGGGAGTTGACCACAATAGGTTTGTGGGTTGACTCTAAGTAGGGTTGGGTCCCTAGAACGACAAAGAAGTATAGGATCTTAAGTGATTCGGAACGATAGGCCATAGAATGGTGGGGCCTTTTCTAGATAGATCGTTACGTTGGTAGCCTATCTTTCGAAGAGTTTAAGTATGAATTGATTTTTATTCCTGCACTCATGTTGTTATGATCGAGAGTGGATGTAATGAATGAGTCTTTGCCTGGAATGAGAAGTATTGATACGGGAGCATGAACCCATTGTTTATGTGTCTCATAGACTTAAACTCCGTGAGAAGTATTATCCCCCGCTTGAATTAGAGTTCTTAGCGGTAGTATTTGCCTTAAAGAAATATAGGCACTACTTCCTGGGCTAGAATTTCGTCTTTTCACGAGCAACAATTTGTAGTTCATAAAAGACTATCAATTGATTATTCCCTTTCGCTAAGGAAATGCGGATGGGGTAGTTGATACGTCGAGTAGAAAAAAAAACGTCGGAGAGGTTAGTGAGGCATGGGATGCCAAGTAGAACGAGTTTCACCGAGGGGGATGCTAAAGTAAGAGCATTCATGTCCATGATTAACCAACTCACCTACTAGTGTGAAGAGACTAGTGGTGGGACGAGGAATGAGTTGAGTAGTAGTTTTTCGGAGTCGAATTTCGTACAATAGTTCGGATCGTTCTTTACAAATGTGGTGCAGTAGGTGTAGCCAAGTGTAGTCGGCAAAGTGCTTCGTCAGTTCGTGGAAATGGAATCAACGAATATATTCTTTGGGCTTGGAATGTTCCAAGAATATTTCTTTAATGAATGGGCTTATTGAGCCGTATAATTTTAAGGGCTACGCCAATGTGAATAGAAGTAAGTAAGGTTGGAGATTGAGCAATTTAGTGTTAGGGTAATTATTCCCTGAAAAGGGTATGATGTGATTCCAGAAGAAAGGCAAATTGTGACGAGCTATGCAGGTATCTCCTTCCGTAGTAAAAAGGTAGGATCGATAGTTCATGAGGAACGATTTGGTGCTATGGTAGAGCACGGAGAATGTAGAGTGAGATCGAATAGTGATGACCTTAGTCCAAGTCCAAATGGGGACGCCACACTACCGAGGGGTTTGCAAAGAATGATGGAATGGTAGTTTAGTGAAGTATATCCTTTATATGATTAAGGTTATACTGTGTGCCTGAATTTTGAGGGCAAAATTCCCTTCTAAGGAGGGGAGTATGTAACAACCCAGGTTTTTGAGCAGTTATTTTATATTATTTTGCCCAATGGGCTAATTCTAAAAAATAGGGGAAGTTGGCGTAAATACTGTTTCCCGTAAGATTTTGGGATAATATATACTATGTTTTGTCTATTTACCGTATGAGAAGGTGAATAGCATAATATTGTGATATTGCGTCGTTATATGTAAAGCGACGGTTATGGTTTATAAATAAATTTGAGTATAATTAATGAAATAAAATGAATTTAGAACATAAAATTTGTTCACGTTATCCCGAATGCCAAAATAGGGGATGTAGTTGTTTTTAGAATAGTCGAGATAGTCGAAATAAGTGCCACGTTGTATTTTTGGGTTTCGGGCAATTTTGGGGTATTATGGCTCGATTATGTGGTTACGAGTCATTTTAATGGTGTATTAGCAATTAAAAGAGGGGGGATTGTGTTTTATGACCCGGATAAGTTCCCCCACCCCTCTTTCTTTCTTCATTTGTGAGAGAAGCCAAAGGAGAGAGGGTGAGAAGAGAGAGTTGGGAGAAATGGAGAAGAGAGAGAGAAAATGGATATTTGGGCTGAAATTCGTTGCTACCGGATGAGGATCCGAGAGTACGAACCCGAGGCAAGTTTCTTACTTGCTAGTATATGATTTAATGTGAATAATTTGTGTGATTGTAGTGTAAATTGAAAATTTGGAGAAAATAGTAGGTTTTGTAAAATTTGATGTTTTAACCTTAGATCTTGTTGTTGATGTGATTTAAGTGTTCATAAGGGTTTATTTTGGTGTAAAATTGCAGTGGTTATGTTGTGGGGTGATAAGAGTAAAGAAATTTTAAGAATAACAGGTGTAGGTTTCGGATTTGGCTTTGAAGAAAAAGGAATTTTCGAGGACCTGATAGGCGCGGTCAACCGCGGTCCCAGGACCGGTCGACCGATTATGCCAAAACGAACTTACTGCTTGCTTTGGTAGGCAAAATACGAAAGGGAGGTCGACCGCGGTCCCATGACCGGTCGACCGGTCCCTTGTTTTTCACCTTTATTTTTCCTTAGTTTCCTTTAGCTTCCTGATATTAAGATAGGAACTTAGGAACCTTCCTTTGGGAAGTAATTAAGAGTCCTAGAAGGTTATTTTGGGTAGACAAATGTCCTAGGAATAAATGGGATTCTGAGGCTTACCTCGAGGGCTAGCTTGTGTAGGTTAATGTCCGAAGGATATAGGAAGTTAACCTAAAGATAAATTGGAGATAAAAAATGCAAATGTTGAGGCTTTTGGGAGATACTCCTTCAGGGAGGATTACTTTGAGGGTTTATAAAATCTATGAACCCTTGGAGACTAGTATGAGGTTTATGGCACTTCGGGACTTAAGTCATAAATAAAATATGATAGAACAACAAAAACATATGTTAATATGTGGTATTAAATGAATAAGTACAAATGATTTTGAGAATGTAAAATTGGATGTTTTCAAAACTAAAAAGTAATGTTTTCATAAGTGTTAACTTATGGTTAAACACCTCCCTAAATCGCTATCATAAGGGAAGTTACGCACGTGTGGTGAAGCCCCCTAGCTAATGAATGCAGGGTGGATATAGTCCCTAGGCCATATGGGCATTTATATTACTGCGCTGGTTAGGAGATTCTGGGTGTGGTCTTGACTTTCCCGCAGGCAATATGGACGCTTCCCGACGTTGGTAGGTTCCCAGGTTGTCTTGTATAGATAGGCCCTGGAAGATGATAGCCATTTAGGGGCGCGTCCAGTGGGGAAACCCGGAGGGATGGTCTTAGATTGTTAAAGCAATTCATGATAATGAATTGGCTTTAATTACATTTCCTGGATGGAAGAAGGGAAATGGGATATATGGTATACAAAAGTATTTTTATGCTAATAAAAATGACTTTTGGTTACACTTCCCGGATGGAAGAAGGGAAGTGGGATTTTATGTGAAAGGTTAAAGCATTTTTATTATAATAAAACTTGCTTTAAAAATGTAACTTTTCCTGGATGGAAGAAAGGAAATAAAATTGGTAAAAAGGTTGTATAAATGAGATTTGGTAAACATTTAATAAAATGTTGTACCATTTATATATATTCCTAAAGAAAGAAATAGGAATGGTGCATGTAGAGTTATGAAATTGAAATGGTATACATTTGATAAAATGTTGTACCATTTATATACATTCCTAAAGAAAGGAATGGGAATGATGATTTAGATGGTGAATGCATTTAATTATGTTTTCTTGAGTAGTTGTAGATCATATGCATATAATTACATATACTGATTTCATGGTGAGGTTCTAATGGATCTCAACGATCAACCTTGCCTAAGTAGTAGTGTATCGGGGGGGTTCCTTGTTTGGATTTCGCTTTGCGAGACACCCCACGCACGAATATGGCATAGTGTTGAGACTGGGGAGAAGTTGGCCCTTAGTATTTGGGTTAACTAGAGCATCTCATGATATTGTGCTAGGTTGATTTTAGATTGAAAGGTGAGAAATGTTATTATTAAATGCGAGAGAATTACGCACTTAACTGTCATGCATTTTAGTCACATGGGAATCATATCAAACCGGGCCCTCACCCGTCTATATTTCTTTGTTTCTGCATATATTCTTTGCCGTACAGGTGCTCTACCGCATGGACATCCGTATTTACATTTCCATTCCGGTTGTCATAGTTCTACAGCATATTGCGAATGTTGTAGGTTATTTGTTTTAGATCCCTCTATCTATTGTACTGTAGTTATGTTCAGTTTATTTATTCGGGCGTGTTTCCCCAGTGTTGCACTCAATTACTATGTTGTAAATATTGAAATGTAATACTCGGTGTAACTATTTTATTGGTCTGTTCACCGACAGCTTATTCGGTGATTATTTATTGTATTGCCATTCTTTATTCACCGGTTTTTTATATCCACCGTTTTTACAAATAGGATTGTCTTAGTGTTTTTCTCTTACTTACTAAAATTTTAAATTGACAATCCGTTTTCTTTAATGATTGGTGGTTATCTCGTACTATTATTTTAATCGACAGTGATGCTGAGAATGGACTATCTATGATTCCTGTAATTATTAGAGTATTGAGTTGGCCACCTATTATTTTAATAGGCGGGTTTTCACATTGCGCGCGTAAGGTGAATCCCCCTTGCTAATGAATGCATGGTGGATATAGTCCTAGGTCATATGAGCGATTATTGTATGTTTTATGCGCTGGTGAGGTAATTCTGGGTGTGGTTATGACTCTCCCGCAGGCATATGGCCGCTTCCCGATGTCTTGCATTGTAGGATCCTAGGTTGTCTTGATTGATAGGCCCTAGAAGATGATAGCCATTTAGGGGCGCGCACAGTGGGGAAACCCTGACGGGCGGTCTTAGAAAACGTTAAATGATATTTAATATAACTATTCTCAATAATGTGGGACATTATTGGTGTTAAAGCATTTTATGATATTAAAATGGCTTTAAATACATTTCCTGGATGGAAGAAGGGAAATGGGATGTTATGAAACAGAAAAGCATTTTTATGATAATAAAACTTGCTTTAAATATATTTCCTGGATAAAATAAGGGAAATAGAAAGTTTTGAAATGAAATTGAATTGGTAAATATTTTGCAAATGAATCCTCAATCCGGGAGATAGATACGGATGTGTATTATAAAGATGAATAGAATAAACCTCAGTTCGGGAGATATTATCCGTATGTATATTGAATTGTGTATATTAAAATAAGTATGTTATGTATATCTTTACATAGTATGTATATATGTTGTGTACTGAGGGTCTAATGGATCTCGACGATCGACCTTGCCGCGTAGTAGTGTATCGGGGGGTTCCTTATTTGGATTTCGCTCTGCGAGAGACCCCACGCACGAACATGGCATAATGTTGAGACTGGGGAGATGTTTTTCCCTTAGTACTTGGGATAACTAGGGTTGTTAAAGTTTGGATAACGGACTAGTTAGGCAGGGTAGCTTGACTAGGGTACCTTGTTAGGATGCGATAGGAGTGCACTATTAGAAGAGAGGTGATGGGTATCTCACAGGAGTGCAATACCAAATTTAAATATGAGACAAATCTATTTTTTTTAAATAAAGCATTTATGCACTTGCTAAATATTTTCAAACTCGGGCTCTGACCCATTTATCTGCTTTTCCCTCTCTTGCTCTCTCTCTCTCTCTCTCTCTCTATATATATATATATATATATATATATATATATATATATAGGTGTCCAAACACAGGGACGCCTGGATGACACATCTTTCGAGTCAGACGTCTGCTGTAGCAGTTGTGGATGCACGCAGGTTTACCATAGACGTTTTTATTCTTGTACTCTAGATAGGAGGTGCTGTATAAACATTTGGGCTAACAACCCAACTGCATTTATTTGTTCTTTTACCACCTTTTAGCTCGGCATTCGATATGGTTGTATCATATTTGAAACAAGTGTTCGGTTTTTAATTCATTTCAGTTTCATTCATATAAACTGTGTGGATGCTTTAATTTTGTAGTTGTTTAAAAAGAGTAGTTAAGTAAAATTTTGACGCCAGCCTAATAAGTTATTAATAATTAAATTGGTTTTCGACAGTGATGCTAAGATTTATCCATATGAGACTCCTGTTATAATTTGATATAGGAGTGATCGCCCGGTATTTTATTAGGTGGGGTGTCACACTAGTCTCTAAGAAACACAACTAAAATTTATGTTAGTCCAAATATTATATAGAGTACGAATGAACAAAAGGAATCGAAGATCTGTAACGTGGAAGCTATAACGAACTCACAACCTACGAGTCCTAAGACCCTGATCTGATACCATCAGTAACACCCCATGCATTCTCCCGGATGGAGGCCGACAATCTACGTCAGGCGTCACTAAATTAAATATCGTTCTTAGCATGTGATAGAAATATGAGACTGCAAAACTTTAATTCCACAAGATATAATTCGATTAAATCCAACGAATATAAACATCCATGCAATAAAATCAATCACTATGCTAAATCCAAAATAAAGTTCAACTCTAAACGATCAAATAAAAGTCAAAATAAATAATCCAACTACAAATCTTAGAAAAAAATCATAAACAGCTGTTGAACCAGATGGCCCACGAAAATCCATAATAGCTGTCTCATAAATAAAACAATGAAATAGAAATAATCTAAACTACTAAAGCAATAAACATAAATCTCTAGATTCACTCCAAGATCTCCAATCCATCATATGCAACACTCCAAAAACTATACCTGAAATGTTAGTCAATGCAAGAGGCCAAAGCCCATTAAATGAACACTAGTTACTCCTCCTAATTAGGGATTGTGAACCTAGGCATAAACATCATACATGATAAATATCACAATAGAGTCTTTTAAATTAAATGCTATAATAACTTGAGAGTAAAGTAAAAAATCACTAACAACCCACATAACTAAGCCACCACACCATCTAAGTCCATGTGAAACCCAGTGTAATTGAATACCAGGTGATCAGTCCTTTATCAAATTGAAACAGGAATCTCATTTCGTGTATTCTTAGAATCACCATCGAAAATATTTTTCTTTCATTTACTAACCACCTAGTGTTCAAAAGAAAGTTGATGCCAGAATTTATCTTTTTATTAAAAAATCACAACATGCGGAAATTAAACTATACCATACACATAGTAACAGATTCTAAAACATCACAAGATTTAATATGAGTAAATGCTGAATAAACCATCAGCTCCAAGTCTAATATAAAAACCCCACCTGAATACAAAGTCCAACTAAACATCTAATATATTCAAACTTAATCCACAAGTACAAAGTCTGATAAAACTAAATAAACGAAATAACCGAAGGAGAACACACCCAAATAAAATACTAATAATAGATCATACTCTAGGAATAAACAACTAAAGCGTCTAATCAATCCCTGCAAGCATCCACAAGTGCTGCAGCTAGGCATCCCTAGAACAGATCATCAAGTTGGGCGTTCCTGTGGCTTGACACCTAAAAGGGTTTGAATTTTTTTGTTAAATACCTGTCAGAGACCAAGTCCTATAGAAAATATTTTGCAAGTATTTATCACAAGTTTAAAAATAATTATTAAATACACATGTTAGGTTGCGTACACTCCCTTTAGTTACTCACCTCTCATGTACAATGCGCACTTAATGTCTTATAATAAGCCCACCTAGTCAAGCTACAAGATCTAACTAGGTCTCAAGCATCCAACTAACCCTTATCCAGTTTAGCTCACCCTTACTGCCCATATAGTATGCTACGGTATACCCTTAATTGTCATTAAGTTCTTAGTTCAATTTCTCATTAACTTACCCCATACCTCCCATATATTATATTACCGTTCAACTAATAATCAAAATTTCTCTCACGTTATTATAAATACCATCATGTTACGTTATCACACCTACTTTATCTTTAGATACTCATTAATTATCTTTTTTACTATTTACACTTAAGTAGATTAAGCATTGTTTTCGATATACACTATCTATTCTCCCTACTATCACACATAAGTAGATTAAATTTTATTTTAGACATACACTATCTAGTCTCACTATTATCGCACATAAGTAGATTAACTATTGTTTAAAAAATACACTATCTAGTCTCACTACTATCACACATAAGTAGGATAAAACACCCAGGTATATATATATATATATAATAAAGTATAAAACTTATGTATGTCATAAGCTTCAACTATGACATCACAAGATGAATTTTTTAGCCCTTCCTATTTTACCCTTGAAAATTTTTGTTTCCCCCTCTTTTTAACACACTCTAATTTGTTTCCCCCTTATATTCAAAATTCAAATATAAGGGTAGTATAGTATTGTACCTATTTTGGTCTCACTTTTCAACCTTTCACTCTCTCCTCTCAAACATAATCCACCGACCCACACTTACCCCTGCTCCCTCTCTCTCTCCGGCTTCTCTCATGTGGCTTCTCTTAGGTGATTTTTTGTCATCTTTGTTGGTATCTCTATATTCAATTTCGAATTGACATATGGGTTTGAGGCTAATTTATGTTTTGTTTCTAAATGCTCATAATGTTATTTATTTACTCTTTCTAAGCTACTTCGTGTAAATCTTGGTTATGTATTCTTCCCAAAGAAAATTGTGAGCATTTTTGAACTCTCTCTCTCTCTCTCTCTCTCTCTCTCTCTCTCTCTCTCTCTCTCATATTTACAAATTAAACTTTATTATGTTCATTTTTTTATTTTGGGTATATGATTTATGGAGCTTTCACCACTTATGGTCTAAAACTTTTGAACGAGTTCGGTTTTTGATTTTGTAGGTTTTTCTGTGCATATTTTTTGGTTGTTGTAGGGTTCAAAGATGTGAAGCATAATGATCTATTTATTTTTACCTTTGATTGTTCGAAAAGTTTAAGTGAACCAAGATGAAACAGATCTTGGATGGAATTGTAAGTATACGTATTTTTCACTTTTATTTCATTTTACCTATGTTTTGTTACCTTTGATTGCCCTAAACTTCTGAACGTTTTCGGTTTCGGTTTTTAAGATTTTTTTTGTGTATATTTTTTTAGTTGTTGTAGGGTTCAAAGATGAACGCAAGCCAGGACGATGAGGGTGCAGAGAAGAGCACCTTGGCTAAAAAATCGCAGGTTTGTTTCTACTTTTGTGGGCGATGTTGGGTGGGCGGTGGACTCTGCATATGGATGATTTTTATTTATCCCCCCTACCTTCATATATATATATATATATATATATGATGTCAAGTCATATCTTAAACGCAGGGAAATTTGAAATTTCTTTAAAAAAAATGGGTGTACAACACGTTAGAGTGTTGTCCACTCCCATCACTCATTTTTTTAAAGGCTAACATGTTGTACATGGCATATATTAGTGGAATACAGAGCTAACGTGTTGTACACCCATGTATAGGTTACATATATTAGCATGGGACCTGTGTACAGCGTGCAACTTTAGCAGTTTTAACTTAAGTTCAAGTTTCGACCTATGCTAAAAAATAATAATTCCATTTTTTCCTTCTCTCCTCTTTCTGTTATTCTACTTCTTCTCCTGTCTCTATCTCAGTTCCTCTTCTTAATTAGTAGACCCATCTATAGGTTACATAACGTTTTGTACAGGGCATAAGGGTAACGTGTCCTACACCCATCTATAGGTTACGTATATTAATAGACCCATTACCCCCAGAGCCATATTAGCCAGCCACACTTATCAAAACTACATGCATATCCATATACAATACAGAGCACAATGCTAAAAAATGTATTCTCTCTCAACTCACTTTCAAGATAAGAGGTGCCGATTTATATCAGAGGAGGTGACGGTTCATATCGTGTGCCCGTTCAGGAAGTTACGGTTCAAATCTGGTGAGATGGTTCCGATGGGTTTTTTGAAATCTATTTCTTTTTTATGGTTTTTTTGATGATTCAGACGTTTCAGGTAGTAGAATTTTTGATGGATTTTTTAAAATCTCTCACTCTTCATCTTTGGGGTTCAAATGAGGGACTTTTCTAGAACTCATCACTCTCAGAGTTACCACACCGTGATAGAAATTGGTATCCTCACAAATTAGTTTGTAGGTATTTGATAAAAAACCTAACTGGGTGTTTCACTTTATTTATGACTTTAATATTGTTCATCAATTTGTTGTGTTCCCCAGAAAAGTCATCGGTTGAAATATTGGTTGTTTAAAGTTCAGAAATAAAAATTACCTGATATATATATTTTTTAATTTATGAAGGTTGGACACAAATATTGTGTAAAAGGGTAATTTTAATTGGGAGGTTTCTATGTATTCTAATTTTACACACGACAATTTTTTTTCCTGACTATTCATTTGCATCTATGTTTCTATTTTCATATAGGGTTATTGATTTGTATATTCATATCATATTGGTTATAAATTGAACAAGAGTATGTGCAGAGAAAAAAATCCTTGAAGTAGGCCTCTCTTGTGGGTTTCCTTCTTATCTTTTTCTAGGATTCATATTTATGGGTTGTGGAAAGATAAGTGCTCATGTTGATCTATTTTGAGTCTTATTTAGGTGGGTGTTGATTTGGGTTATTTTGTTAATATTTGTAATTTCCACCTGTAACCTATAGAAAAGAAAACATAAATTGTCTTTTGAATAAGGGTGATTTCGAGTATAGAACATATGTTTGAAAATAATTTTGGATAAAAATGATTATTTGGATTTTTATTATTATTCGTATGAAATTTTATTTTTATACATAGATTCTAATTGGAGCCTCATTAAGTAATATTCTCATTGAGCCTAACAAAAATTTTGACAAACAAATTTCCAATGCACCAAAAAGGAAAACTAATAAGTATCTAACCAAATGGAGACACGTCATACTTCATATATACCAGTGTATACTGAATTTACTAGTGTATAGTGAAAGGGTCTGAATTTAGGATCTGTTGAAAGATTTACTACGCTTCAAAGTAGAATTGATTTTTTTTTATTAAATGAAGTTATATTTGTGAATTTTGACGATTTTTTTCATCTATACAAAAATAACAAATATAAGTTGCTCCCAACTTCTTAAATTTTAGAAAGCCTTTTGGAAACCAATATGCTTGGTTCTCTCTTTCTGAAAAAAAAAATGTAATTACTTGAAAATCTTGAAAAAAATATTATTGAAATTTATTTTAAAAAAATCGGGAAATAACATAAAATTATTTGAAAATTGTAAAAAAATTATTTTAAAAATTTAAAACTTTAAAAATTATTGAATTTTTTTCAAAGAAATTTTGAAAAGAATACAAAAACATTTAATAAGTTTGAACATTACTGAAAAAGGGTTCAAAAATTTGAAACATTATTGGAAAAACATTTTAGAAGTCTTACTAATATTGAATAAAGCATTTAAATTTACACATGTTTGAATGAATTTTATAGATATTGTTATTTTTAGTGTGCTATTAGCACGAGCAATCGTGACATGTAATATTACTAAGTGTGCAGTGAGAAAATGTCGTGTTACAAAAGGTGTGTAACATGGTTATTTATTAATATGTAATTTAAATCGTATTTTTATGTTTTTGAAAGTGTAAATTACCATACATGGGAGTATGAGTATTCTATAATCGTAAATACTCGAGAGAATATTTATAATCATGTCGATGACATGGTTACGAGTGTGATATAAACACAAATAATTGGGAGTAAATAACTGGGAGTAAACTTACAATCATGTCCATGCCTTAAATGACATTTAATGTATGTCTTTTTTTTAGAACAAAAATTTTAAACATCGCTTTTCAATGATTATTTTTCTAATACTCAATCTTTTGTAGCCATTGTACTCCCTGCATAATAACGACACCCACCATCATATTCGGTACATGTTACATCATGATGTACAATTTTTTTCACAATGCTATTTGCTTTGTACAAGTTTAGAAATCTATTTGTTACATAAGACTGCACATGCGTTGTAAAAAAAAACTTTACAACTTAAATTTATATGATTCAACACTTTGAAAATTTACGCTTATAATATACAAAACATTTATTATTTATACTTAGTCGTGTTGTAATTTTTTCACTTAAACTATGATGTTTGCATGCGGTCTAAGATGGACTATTATTATTGCTGCAAACTAAATACGACGTATGGTCTAAACAACGACGTATACTTTTCAAAATTGAATAGGTGGGAAAAATTGTATTTTTTGTCGAGGGCACTTACCATCGCACAAAGGCACGACTTTATGCTTTTCAAAATTATCAGCGTGCCTTCAGGAACGGGCATCCCCTATATATATATATATATATCACACTATATGTATATAAAATATAGCATCCATCAGATTGGCCACCATGATGCACAATTATGTACTCTACTATCAAGTCCAAGTGCCTCACGTACCTAATCATGGACTATTGATTCAGAATGTATTCCTTGAATCATAAATCAAAACAACACATATTGGAGTTGAACATAGCACCAAGTCTTTGGGGATCTGCATATACTTAACGTACCCAAACGACTTGTTGGCTTCACTATTTCTCTCACATAGTTATCCACTATCGACATTATGTTATAGGGCACAAATTAATACCTCACTGGAATTGTCAAGGTGGTATCACCCACTACGCGGGACCTCGGTGATACCACGCAATGTAGGTATGTTCACATACATAAAAGCTCATAATAGGAATACAAACCACCAAATCCATATGTATTCAGTATAGGCACACATACAACTTATAATAATAATCCGTACATAGTATTTATTCCCCTAATTGTAAGGCCCTAAATGTGATTAGGAATGTTAATTATATGATTAAGTATAAGTTATATGTTATAAGTTGACGAGGGGTGTTAAACACGTTAATTATTATATTTGGGGGATGCATAGTCATGTGATATATGTGTTGGTTGCATTAGATGTTAATTAAGCTTATGATCGGGGATAACTTGTTTAGATCATATGATTAGTTATGTGGTTAAATGCATCATGAAAATATGTTTCTAATGCATCATTATGTTTATAAAAAATTAAACCAAGGTGTTGGTCCGAAATTGGCATTGTTAGGTCGCCAAATGTGAAAGTTTTGAGATTTTTGGTAAATTGCTACCCTTCTGTTCGGGCCCAAACTAGGCATACTAGTTTTATGATTTGTGGAAAATACAAAATATCAAAGTTTTAGATATATGAGATAAGTTTATAACATAACAAACGGTGTGTAAAACAGAGGTCCAAGTAAGGAGTAATGCTAAAATTACGAAACAAGGGCAAATATGTCTATTCGTTAATTGGTATTTTGATTGGACCAAGGGGAGGTGCCTTATGCCGACTTAAAGAGATTAAAAATACCCCTTGTTCTTCATTTTAATCAGAATTTCAAGTGGGGTTGAGAGTTACTTGGAAGAAAGCAAGGTTATGATGAATTAGTGAAGGATTAAGGCAGATTATCGAGAAATAAACAAGCTTATGTATCCAAAGGTGCTTAGGTAAGATTTAACTTATAAATTTCATTCTTTACATGATATAGGGTGTTTTATATGATATTAAAGATCATATTTAAGGATGATATAATACATGTTGTTACGTGTAGGTGGGTATGTGTAGGATGTATATATGAAGTATGTTGAATTCATACAACTAAGGGTGTAATCATCATGTTAATCAAATTGGTGTATTTTTGTGAATACTCAATGGAATCGATTGATTCTAGTTGGATATGAAACTAAGCTTATACATACATGTCATATCCGAAAATTATGTAAAAATATCAAGAAATGAATCTTGGGTGATAGTTTGAAGTTTGGGTATGAAATCCGCCCCAAAAGTATAAGTGCGCACACTAGGTGTTCGATGTTTTGCTTGACTTAGTAATGAACTGTAAAAATTATGCAACATCAATTTTATATTATTCAATATGTTTAATATATGTTTACATGATTTATAACCGAGTAGGACATTATATATGCTTGAAAAATGTTAAGTTATGCTTTGATGGTCTACTCAGACCTAGATGTATTAAAAGTGGCATAAAGTATTGAATACTTATTGGAATCAAGAAATTCCAATTGGAAATATTAGAGAACATATATGGGTATGATATACTTGATGGGGAGAATAAAATACCTTCTGGTTTGGCTTGGGGGTTGTGTTTAAGTTGAAGTTTTGTTGTTATTTTTCTCCAGAAATTATTTGGAAAATGTTGTAATAAAACAGGCATAACTTTGTCTAGAGAATTCATAATTTAATTCCGTAAATTGAGTTAGAACCCTAATGAATAAGGTGTTATAGAAATGTGAAGTATTATATTCAATTAGTTTTCAGTTATGTTAGATTGGCCAACTGATGTGATTTGTTACTAAGTTTAATGTGATTTGGTGTATTCAAATACTAATGATGTTGAATTGTTAGGTGGGGAAGCGACTAACACTACCATACCAAGGAAATAATTTTGGTATTAATCTTAGTACCAAATTAAAGGTGAGTGACCTATCCTATGAAATATATATGCTTATATGTTCATATGGAAATGTGTAGTAAAACTCAAGTGTTAAGATGCTTATGGGAGTGATGTTGTATTTAGGAAATATATGCATATGAGTAAGAATGTTATGTGATGTTATATAATGTTATGGACTGAGGTGGGTCCTTTATCTAATGTTAAGGACTATGGTGGGTCCTAAGGGATGTGGCGGTCTCGTTAACTCAACTTAAAGGTTTGTTGTACTCGGGCCTAATTATGGGATGTGGTATCCCCAATAACTGGGAGTTAATTGGACTGGCGGGTCCAGGCTTGCGAGAGTTACACAATTCCTGTTGGGTTATGACATAAGAAAATAAAAATTGTTATTCAAATTGGTTATATATATGTGTGGAATATAGTCATTCACTAAGCTTGTGTTGCTTACACTCCTATAATGTTATGTTTCGGGTATGCCTATCGTTTGGAGTTCACTGCCAAGTTAGGACATTAAATGGGAGAGTGGTGGATAAATAACGTGAGTTTTATAACAACAAACTTTTTTGGTAAATGTTAAACAAAAGAACTTATGTAAGTAAATTTGTTTGGTACTTTTAAGTTGTGCATAAAGGTAGCTATGTTTTCATCCAAACATGCCTTTGAAGAAAAGAAAAAAAAATTTGTGTTATTTTTCAAAAGGTTTCAAGTACCATATTGTCTAATGGGGATTTATCTCTAAATAAAAGGTTGATTTTAAGTTAATTAAGTTGGGGCGCGACAACTTGGTATCAGAGCATGGTTATTAGGTTCTTGACAGGGTGTGAGGGTCTAGATTGGCAGTGGACGTAGAAACTATTTTGAGTAATAAGTATTCAGTTTCAAGAGATACATTTAAGTATGTTAGATTCCTGAGGCGTGGACAGGAATGTTTTGTTATTAAGTTTTAAATTGGCTTTGTTGACTAACATCTGTCAGTTATACATATATATTGTTGTACGTGATATGAAATGCAAGGATCTTGCAGGAAAGGAAATAAGATGTTAAGGTTTATTCGGGGATGACAGCGAATACATGTATTTTAATATAAAGCATTGCATTGTTTTATATGTTGTATGAACAAATGTTTCATTGAAGGAAAATATTTAAAGACACAATGTGGTATAAAAGTTGTAATCTCTCCTTATACTGGTATATGTGAACTTGGCAAAAATTATAAAGTATTGGAGGTGATCGCTTCCTATGTTGGTATATGTGGACTTAAGTCATGTTATGTGTATCATTATGAATGGGTTCTCTCCTCATCTGTATGGGAGAGTGATGTACGGGAAAAAATATTCAATTAAAGGATGAGAAATGAGAAGAATTATTATTACATGATTATAATGAGACTTAAATTGTTGGAGTGTAAATAAAAATGAAGATTCACATAGTAGAGGTTAAATGATAAGGTTAGTAGTTGTATATGTTTATATTTAACATGTGAAATAAGTATGAAATTTAATAACTAGTCGATATATCACAAGTGATAAGAATGTGAATTCATAATGAATTATTAAAAGTAGAATAAAGAGTAATAAGAGTTGAGATGTACGTGTTTAATAATGTGAGTACATATAGTGGATATTACTCTTGTGATGTTTTGAAACGCTTATAAGAGTAGTAAAGTTGAGATGAGGTGTTAAAGAGTTAGAAGTTTAAAAATATTGAGGAGTCCTTTTAAGAATATGTGTTGTGGATGAGTATGGGAAAGATGTTTGTCAGGAAATACTTACAACTGAGTTGAGTGAATATTGAGTTGTATTTGTCATTGTGCGTATGTGTTACCACTAAGAGTGTTATATAAGTAATATGATTGACATTATACGTAGTCACCAAGAAGTATGTGTAAAGAGAATGTGCTATGTGAGATACCATAATGTGGTACATTGAGGTATTTGTACAAGTTATTTGAAAGAAATACGAGATATAATAGTTAGAGAAGTATTATGGGTTTGGTAAGTATGGTTAAAGTTCTAAGTGGTGAGGTTACATTTAACATCCATGTTATCAAACGGTTAAGATGAGTGTATTAATGATGTTGCGTAAGACTATCATGTTAATAAGGATTGGAGTAAGATTATGATTGTAAAGTTATTCTGTTGGATAAATGACTTGTTAAGGTCATTTTATGTTTAGTTAAAGAATAATCAAACGTTACTTAAAAAAAAGGGAATAAAGTGAGAAGTTATATTGAATTCATAGTCCATGACTACACAATATACATGAAAGTGAATATGGGATATTGGCTAAAAGTAAACATTTGGTGAATTATTGTTCATTATCGATATATGGAAAGTAGTGACGCTATTTTTAGATTAAGGAGCGTAAGAACGATATTTAACATACTCTAAAACTTCAGAGATGATACGGATAGTAGTCCAAGTCTAACACATGAGTTTGGTATTGAGTGGAAGATGAGAAGATGTCATATAATAAGTTAGTATTATAATATGATGTTTATCATTTGAAGTAATGAATTGAAGTTAGGGAGATGAACTATAAGAAGTTAGTCTTGTAATAGAATATTTATTATTTGAAATGTTACACGATGATAAGGATAGATTATATGAATGAAGTGAGAAACGTACATAGTGATGTTTGGTTTATTAAGAATGTTTACTCATTGTTAATATAAGAGGATACAATCGATAATATATTATGTGTGAATGTTCGACATACGTATATAAAGGTATGGAGTAATATATGAGTTGGGAATTGACTATTATTGATAAGAAATCACTAGACGATTATTCTTGCGTATGAATGATAAAGACGCTTATGTGTTGATAGATCCTGATTCTACACATTCTTTATGTCTTGCTTTATCTATTGCATCTTAATAAACCACTATCATCATTAGATTCTAGTTTAGCTATTATTACTCCAGTGTGGGAAATTTGTTTTTATTGATAGGGTGTGTAGGGAGGGTATGGTATGAATAAGTGAAAATGAGTTGTTGGTTGACTTACTACCTTTCAGTAAGCATGACTTTTATGTGATTTTGGGTACGGACTGGTCGTCCTCATATCATGTATGTTTAGATTGCTTTAGAAGGAAGGTAGTGTTTCGGTTACCGTGTGAACCTGAATTTAAATTTATTGGGGAATTGAATGTCACTTGCGTATTTTTTTATAGACCTTACGAGAGAAGAAATTATATGCTAAATTTTCTAAATGTGAATTTTGACTAGACCAAAGTAGTGTTT